>JAVXUP010000370.1:0-511593 GCA_033070095.1 Escallonia herrerae | reverse complement strand
CCGAGCTCGAATTGAAAATCAAGCAAGAGATTGAACGCCTCCTGCGCGCAGGCTTCATCGAACCTATCACTCACCCTATTTGGCTGGCTAATGTCGTCCCTGTACAAAAGAAGAATGGCCAAGTCCGCGTCTGTATCGACTTTCGGGACTTGAATAGGCGTGCCCCAAGGACGAGTTTCCACTACCCAATATCGACATGCTCACGGAGGCCGCCGCCGGATATGAAACTTTATCTTTCATGGATGGGTTCGCAGGTTATAATCAGATTCGCATGAACCCCGACGACAGCGCCAAGACGCCTTCCGCACTCCTATGGGTAATTTTTGTTGGAAAGTTATGCCTTTCGGCCTCAAGAATGCGGGTGCTACGTATCAAAGGGCTATGACAGCAATATTCCATGACATGATACACCGTACTGTGGAAGACTATGTCGACGATCTTATTATCAAATCCAGGAAGGAAAGTGATCACCTCACCGACCTTCAAGCGGTCTTTGATCGTTGCCGCCAGTATAACATGCGGATGAATCCATTGAAATGTGCCTTCGGAGTCTCCTCCGGCAAGTTCCTCGGGTTCTTGGTCAGTCGACAGGGCATCGACGTTGACCCTCGAAAGCAGCCTCCATCCAAGAAATGCCCCCCCCAAGAACACAAAGCAACTGAAGAGCTTCCTCGGCAAGGTCTCTTACCTCCGACGCTTCATACCCGCACTGGCCGAGCTCATTACGCCATTTCAACACTTGACGCGTAAAAGCGCACCGTGGAATTGGGGCGCGCCCAACGGCAAGCATTTGAACAGATTAAGGCGGTCCTAATGTCACCGCAAACCATGGTCGTACCACAACGGGGCATCCCACTCCTACTCTACCTGACTTCCACACCCAGATCCATCGGGGCTTTGCTTGCCCAAGAAGTCGAAGGTGTCGAGCGTCCTGTTTATTACCTCAGTAGAGTGATCAGAGGGCCCGAAGCCAACTACTCCGAGCTCGAGAAACACTGTCTAGCCTTGGTGTACGCCTCACAGAAGTTCAGACATTACTTTCTAGCGCATCAGATCACACTCGTCACCAAGGCTGACCCGCTCCGTTACATGCTTACACGTCCCGCCCTGTCTGGCCGACTCACACGGTGGTTGCTGCTGTTGGCCGAATTCGGTTTATCTATCAAGAATCCTACAGCTCTGCGGAGCCAAGCACTCGCAGACCTCCTGGCCTTCTTCCCACGCCAACAATGTGAACCGATATCGGATCAACTGCCGGGGGAGGAGACAGCCCTGATCACCGACATCGATGGACTGTGGACGCTTGAATTCGACGGCTCTGCCACTAGCAAAGGCCCCAATGGCACGCCCCTCCGGCAAGGGGGTGCCGGCATAGTCTTGCGGGCACCAGACGGTGTTACCACTTCATTATCCTTCAAACTTGCATTCCCGGTGTCTAACAACGAAGCTGAATACGAGGCACTTGTCATTGGCCTCATGATCGCCGTCAGTATGGGGGCTAAGGCGCTGTGTGTGAAAGGAGATTCAAATCTGGTCATGAAGCAGGCGGACGGGGAGTTCGCGGTCAAAGAACCAGCCTTGGCACCTTATCGTGCCTTGGTGCAACACTTGGAAGGAAGACTCGGTCATGTCCAGTATGAACATCACAATAGGTGCCACAACAGACATGCGGACTGCTTGGCCACGATCGCGTCAAAGATAGAGGTCGATGGTGAACAACGGATGCTAACCATCGTCAAGAGATGGAACCATGCACAGCACTGAACCTAGTCCCGAGGGACGTTACTGCGGACGATTGGAGGCAACCTATATCGACAAACTTAAAGCGCCATCTCTTGCTCATGCCTCCACCCTTACAGACTTTTCAATGATGGGAGATGTCTTATACAGGCGGTGTCCCGGAGGCACTCTAGCAAGATGTTTGGCACCGGAAGAGGCAAAACACAAATTACAGCTCGGCCACCAGAAGTGTTGTGGCTTCGACGGTCCCCCTCTGTATCGTCGCCTCCAGCGTATGGGATTATATTGGCCATCCATGGCCAAGGACGCCTCGGATATACAAAAGGATTGTCCCGAGTGCCTGTATGCACCCGACGGTGCCGAAGCTCTTGTCATTGACATCGAGGGTGACTGGCGCCAGCCTTTCATCCAGTATCTATCCACGGGATTCTACCACCTGACCGCGGCTCAGCACGATCCATCAAGCGCAAGGCAGTCAGGTATTTTGTGACGGAAGGCGAGTTATTTCGCAAGGGATTTTCGGGACGCACCCTGCGATGCTTGCAAGGTGCCCAAGTGGTCAAAGTCATTAACGAAGTACACAATGGTGATTGTGGTGAACATCAAGGCTCCCAGAAGCTGTATGCAGAATTACTAAGATTGGGGTATTATTGGCCGACTATGGAATCCGACTCCATCTCGCATGTCCGACGCTGCCAACCCTGCCAGCGGCACGCCGACAGGATACACTCGCCAGCATCCGACTTGCACATGATCTCAGCACCTTGGCCATTTCATTCTTGGGCCCTCGACCTCATCGGCCCCATCCACCCGCCGTCCAGAAGCCATTCATGGATCATGGTTGCTACTGAACGCTTTACGAAGTGGGTTGAAGCCGTACCTCTGCGGAGAGCCACGGGAGGTGCCGTTTCCAACTTCTTACGCGACGTCATCTGTCGTTTCGGCATCCCTCGATGTATTATATCTGACAATGGCACCCCATTCATTAACCGAGAGGTTCGAACTCTCATGGAAAGGTACAACATCAGCCATGCCACATCAACTCCCTATTACCCGCAAGGTAATGGTCAAGCTGAAGCGTCCAACAAGACTTTGCTACGAGTATTATCGCGAATGGTGCATGACGCCGACCGGTCATGGTCCGAACAACTGAATCTGGCACTCTGGGCCTACAGAACATCCATGCACACAGCGACAAAGGCCACGCCTTTCTCTCTCGTCTACGGGGACGAGTGTGTGGTACCTGCCGAGATCGCAGAACCATCGGCTCGACTTTCCCTAAGCAGCAGTCTCGGAGATGAAGAAGCCCGGCTCGCGGCACTTGACGGCCTCGACGAACGACGAGCCACGGCCCTGCGCCGCATGAAGAAGTATCATGAGCAGCTTACGAAAGCTTATGGGAAGACCGTCAAGCCACGTTCGTTTATCGAGGGCGACCTTGTTCTTCAAGCTGCCAAGCATGTGCGGGCCAACATGTCAGCTCCTAAATTCACGCCAAACTGGGAGGGCCCTTTAACGGTGCACGAAGCCCGCACTAATGGCTCGTACCTCCTGCTCAACCACGACGACGGTCAGGTCTCCGCCCCCATCAACGGCCGCTACCTGAAGAAGTATTATGTGTAGTCGCGTCATAGAACGCGCCCTCGTAGCATTTTTGTACATGCGACATTGCTTGCAGACTTGTATTTTTTTGTTGATCTGTGTAGCGTTCTACACTAGTCGTGTAACGGTGTTTTGTACCGCGTCCTATCAATACAAAGTCATGCTGTTACCTCAACTTCTGCCCAGCTGGCACTCATTCTCAACCTATGCTTCCTAAGTCACTTTCTACGAGCGGGAATGGGAGAGCATTCACAAGTAACCGAAACAAGCAAGACATTCAAAAAAAAAGAGAGAAGAAGAGAGCAACCGAACATAACATACAATAAGCCGAGACCATCAAAAATATGTACATATACATCAAACGTTTACTAGCCGTCGTTAAGCACTACAACTACGGCAAGGTAACGTACAAGCTAGGAAAGTCTAGACAACAGCGATGCAACTGGGTGGGAGCTGAATGCCTGAAGTACCTCCCGCTCCGCTTGTACCTCTGCCCATCCAGCATCAAGCTCGGCCTGTCGCCCTAACCGCTCTGACTCCCGCCCGTCCACCTTACCTCGCCGCCTCTGTAGATCGGACAACTGCCTCTGCAAATCGACGAGCTGTCTCTCTATCTCTGCCACCTGCATGTCAATCCCGGCCAACTCTGCCGTGATCTCTGACCGCTCTGCCTCTAATCCTGTGCGGCGCCGCTCCAGCAACATCTCCCGCATAACCACGACTGCACGCCTCTCATCCATATCGTGGCTGACGCTCCTCGATCTAAAGAAATCTGCTAGCCAGTCCAGCTGCATACCTAGCGATGTGAACGGAGCGAACTCTGAAAGCGACCGAGCAACGAACTCTGCAGTCCAACCCGACGACGGCACACTGGCGAACGGCAGCAACCACTCCATAAACCCTGCAGACACCCACATCCGTAGTACTGGGTTCTCTACCACCACGCTCTCGAATGTCTGCGGGAACGCTGCCTTCACCAGTTCTAACCGGCGCACAGTCTCCGCCGGTAGCTGGAGGCCCCCCCAAGCTGCCACATCCACCTGACCGCTCGAGGATCCTCTACTCATATCCCCGACTGTCGCGCCACTGCCGCCCGCTGCAGAAATCTCCGACATCCCACCCGCCCTCTGCGCCCCAATCGTGGCTGAGTGCATCGCCAGAAGAGTAGCTCCGACCTCAACCACGGACTCCGGCAATGTGTCATGCCGTCGCACCACCACGGCCTGAACCGGTGTCTCTCGCTCACGAATCGAGGCAGCAACAACAGACTCAGGCTCCGCCATTTCGCCACCATCACCTCCCACAACCGGCGTCTCCATGCCTGTCCACCAGTCCTCGTCAATGTCGAACATCACCGTATCGCTCCCCTCTCCGCCGTATAGTGCCCCCACCGTTTCCTCAGTAGCAGGCAATGGGCTCACCCTCCTCGGCACACTGGCCGTCAATAGCTCAACGGCCTCGGTCTCGTCACTGTCAACTAATCTGCCGGCCTCGGCTGCCATAGCCTCCTCGCCTGCGATCTCAGTCTCGGCCTCGCTCCCCCCGCGACCGCCTCTTCCTCGTCCCCCTGGCAAAACCGCTGTCAGTTCACAGCTTATGAGCAATATGCAAACCATATTTATACGACAAAAAGAAAGGACAGAAGCAAACCTCAGAGTCTAGCTCCTCTAATACGTCGCGCGGCCTCTTTGCCCCTGATAGGTGTGGGGCTGAGGTACCAGCACTAGCCTGACGAGCTGTCTCCATCATCCCCACTCGCAATGCCGACAAGGGCCCCTTGCCGGCCCCCGGCACCCTCGGCACCTCGGCAATAGGCTCCTCCCCACGGTCCTCCCCGGGAGCCGCGTCCCCCAACTCTACGGCATCCTCCTCCGCCTCCCTCTCCGAGCTCGGAACAGAACTCCCGGTCACCAGTGACAGCATCCCGCACTGCCTCGCGACTGTGGCCGATATCAAACTCAGGGCTCGGTCACATGCGAACACATCTACCTGTCGACGTGTGCCTGACGGCTGTGCCAGCCATCCGGCCCAGCTCCCTCGCAGTCGCTCCCACCAATGCGCATAATCCGCGGTCACCGCCCCTGCCACCTCTGTCCCTGGCTGCCTCCACTCTGTCGTCGGTGCCGGCCACTCGCGGGCTCTGTCATATAGTGTATACCCAAAAGCCGTCGCCACACTCCACGGGCTGTCATAACCGCATGGGGGCTCTAGATCGTACCCGAACGCCAACGACAGACGGTCCGGGCAATACCTCGCCACATAATAGCAGCACTCGGCGGGCTTCCCGCCATCATCTGTCAATACCGGAAGCCAGCCGGGAAAATACGCGACCAATAGCGCCAGCTGTCCTGGCGCTAGCTCGCCTCTCCGGCTCAGATCTGTCGTCACCTCCTGCACGTGCAGCCAGGGCGGCGTACCATATGACGCATGCATCTCCATATAGGGCCGTCGCTCACATTCCCCCCGTTTGTCTAGAATCTGTACCAACGGGCACCCCGGCCTCCTGATGCCTGCCCAAGCAAAAGCCCGAGACCCGCTACACCACAACGCCACCTGCCGCGACCTGCCTGGACGGGTCACTGTCCCCATCGTCGGTGACGGGTGTGCGAGTGGGTATCCGTCAGGACGGTACCCTGGAAAGCACTCGTACAGGTACCTCTGCAAAAACATCCAGTCCACGTATGTCGCCACCTGATACCGACCATACGACCGCTTCACGTCATTCACGAACTGATCTAGCCGCGAGTATAACGTGCCCAAGTACACCGGAGCCAAGCCGACCCGCCTTCCCTGCGCCATCCTAATGGCCAAGGGAAACACCCTCGGGGAAATGCCATCCTCAGGTGTCCCCTCAAACACAAACCTGCAAACAACGACCGGCAACATATGTCAGTTTGACGTTTTACAGGGCAAGCAGGACATACGATATATTCACAAATAATCACACGACAGTACAAAATTTACCTCGATAAGAACATCGCCAAAAACGCCACCAACTCGTACCGATCGCTGCCATGATACGGACCCATCACAAACTGGGCAGCATTGCCCAACTTCTGGCCTGTCCTCGCCTGCGGCGTGCCGTAGAACTGGCGCAGCCACCCACCGTACGTCCCCTTCCGGTGCCTCTTCGTCTCCGCCAAAATGTCCAGTAGCTGCGTCTGCAACAACCGCTCCTCCCCGCTCAGCCGGGTCACCCGTGCATCCACCTCCCCGTGTATCGGCAGCCCTGTCAGCATCAACACATCGAGTAACGTCGGCCCGATCTCCCCGAACTCGGTCACGAACGTATGCGACTGCGTGCTCCATCTTGCCAGCAATCGGGTCATCCCTGGCGTATCCCAATATAACTCCACCCCCCTCGCCGTAACATTGATCGCCGGTAACAGCCCTAGTGCCTGCAACACCTGCGCCCTCACCGGTGTCTCCAACATATGCTCACACCAAAAGTCCCACCCTACCGGCATCGCACTATGGCCCTTGAACATCACCGGCGACCAAGGTATGTCCTCTCTCCCAATCAACAATGCCGGTACATACCTCGGCGACATCACGGGCGCCTCCGCCGGGCTCGGCGCGCGAAGGTAGGGTGACGACAGCCGAGGCTCCTCTCCCATCGACGGACCACCCCACGGTGTCCTGAACGCTCCGTCTGCCACACGAATGGCCAACTCCCTCCACAGCTCACGGTCCGGTACACACGGTACTACTCCCCTCACCCCCAGCAATGTGTTTGTTTTATCTGGCTCCGGATCGTAGGACCTCCTACCGCCATCATCAAAGGTCAATGGCACTGCCGCCTCGACACCCACTGACGGTGTGGCCTTATCGACTGGCGGCGCCGGCACAGGTACAGTCATCATATCCCGCGGGGGTCGCGATGTACCCGTCGCGGCCCCTCGCGGCTTCGCCCACATCTTCTGCCGAACTTTTTTCGCTGCTGGCGTCGCTCCGGGCTGTGAGGATGGGACTTGGGCCTGTCGGACACCCTGCGTGACCGACCCCCCGTGACTGGCCGACCCCCCATGTGCGGCCGACCCCTCTCGTGCGGCCGACCCACCGTGGCTGGCCGACACCCCATGCGCGGCCGACCCCTCTCGCTGGGCCGACCCCCCTTGCCCTGCCGATCCGCCTCGCTGGGCCGACCCACCCCGTCCGGCCGATCCCCCTCGCTCGGCCGACCCCCCGTGGCTGGCCGACCCCCCATGCGCGGCCGACCCCTCTCGCTGGGCCGACCCCCCCTGTCCGGCCGACGCCCCTCGCTGGGCCGACCCCCCTCGTGCGGCCGAGCCCCCGTGGCTGGCCGACCCCCCTCCCCTCGCAGAGCCACCAACTGGCCGACCCCCTGGCCCCGACGACCCCTCGCCCAATTCCACCTCTTCTCTCACCATCCCTTTTTCTCTCTTTCTTTCTCTCTCTCTCTCTCTCTGACTTGCGTAGGCACAAATGGCGGTGCCTCCGCCCTGCCCCCCTCCGCTCCTTATATAGGGGTGGGCAATTTTCTTTTCTTTTTCTTTTTATTTTTCTCTTTCTTTCTTTCTTTTTCTATTCTTTCTTTCTTTCTTTTCTTTTTCTTTCTTTTTTCCTTTACTTTACGCTCCCCTCCGCCGGCGCCTCGCCACAGTTTGTCGACCACGCGCCGTCACCGCTATGACCGCAGTGCGCGCCCGCGCGCCACCTCCACGACCTTCGTCGCACGCATTCACATGACAGCTCCGCGACAGGCCCCGTCGCCCGCGTGCCATCTCCTTGAACCGCGTCGCTTGTGCCAACTCATCGCGTTCTTTACAACGCGCGCTCAACGCCAATGGTCACTTGATGCACTACCGCGACGTTCGTCGCCGCGCCCGTGCGCCATTCTCATCATGCGTGCCCTCGGCACCAACTGTAGCTCCGCGACGTTCGTCGCCGCGCCCGTGCGCCATCTTCATGATACGTGCCCCCGGCACCAAGTATAGCTCCGCGACGTTCGTCGCCGCGCCCGTGCGTTATTCTCATCATGCGTGCCCCCGGCACCAAGTATATGCTCCGTGACCTTCGTCGCCGCACCCATGCGCCATTCTTATCACATGTGCCCCGGCACAAAGTATTGCTTCGCGACGTTCGTCGCCCCACCACTTTCATGACATGTGCTCCGGCACCATGTATTGTCCCCGCGACAATCGTCGCCATGTCCATGCACCACGACCATGTTACAAGCCTCCGGGCATAACACCCGTTCACCACACCATGCGCCCCCGCCATGGGCATGGAAGACCTTCAACCCACTCTCTAGAGTGTGCGGCATTCTGGAGGCTCCGCTCGTAGTGCTCCTGCACGAGGACCCCTCCCTGCGGCATGGGCTGAGCGCCAGCACGACCTAGTGCCATCACCGGCACAATCAACTACGGGATGGGCTCACAACCTGGAAGCCATCGCCGGCACAATCAAACTACGGGATGGGCTCACAACCTTGAAGCCATCGCCGGCACAATCAAACTACGGGATGGGCTCACAACCTTGAAGCCATCGCCGGCACAATCAAACTACGGGATGGGCTCACAACCTGGAAGCCATCGCCGGCACAATCAAACTACGGGATGGGCTCACAACCTTGAAGCCATCGCCGGCACAATCAAACTACGGGATGGGCTCACAACCTTGAAGCCATCGCCGGCACAATCAACTACGGGATGGGCTCACAACCTGGAAGCCATCGCCGGCACAATCAACTACGGGATGGGCTCGCAACCTGGAAGCCATCGCCGGCACAATCAAACTACGGGATGGGCTCGCAACCTGGAAGCCATCGCCGGCACAATCAACTACGGGATGGGCTCACAACCTTGAAGCCATCGCCGGCACAATCAAACTACGGGATGGGCTCACAACCTTGAAGCCATCGCCGGCTCAATCAAACTGCTACACGGGCTTAGCGTCATCGCCGGCTCCATTACCAGGAACCTTGGCCCCCGCAGCAACAGGGGCTGTAACCACAACGTTTATGCATGCGACGCCCGCTCGGGTTGCCCCTCCGCGCCCGCCGCACGCAGGGGGCTTATGTTCATACCCTATTCTGGTCGCACCCCAAGACCCGCCAAGGGACCCACTTTGCACGACACATCACCCAGTCAGCGGTCAACTTTTCAACGCTCGAGGGCCGGTCAAAGCAACGCATGCTCAAGTCACGTGAACCATTCGTGAAGCGACTTCGGCGTGCCTTCCACCCCAAGGGGTCGGCCACCCCAAGGGGTCGGCCTCCCCCAAGGGTCGGCCTCCCTTAGGGGTCGGCCACCCCAAGGGGTCGGCCTCCCTCTAGGGTCGGCCACCCCAAGGGGGTCGGCCACCCCAAGGGGTCGGCCACCCCAAGGGGTCGGGGGTCGGCCTCCCCCAAGGGGGTCGGCCTCCCCCAAGGGGTCGGCCACCCTCTAGGGGTCGGCCTCCCTCTAGGGTCGGCCTCCCCCAAGGGGGTCGGCCACCCCAAGGGGTCGGCCTCCCTCTAGGGTCGGCCTCCCCCAAGGGGTCGGCCTCCCCACGGCCTTGGGGGTCGGCCACCCCATGGGGGTCGGCCACCTGCCTTGAACACCGACGCCGTCACCTTTGACCCCACCCCATTGTCACGACGACCGTCGCTCGCGGCCGCACTCCGCCATAGCCATGACAACCGTCGCTCGCGGCCGCACTCCGCCATCGCCATGACAACCGTCGCTCACGGTCGCGCGCCATCCACGCAACGACCCTCGTCGCTCGGAGATCACTCTGCGACCCTCGTCGCCCGCACTCAACCGCGCCCCATGCGCTGCAATCATGTTATATGCTTACGGGATAGGCTACTCCTCCAGGACACTATCTCCGCCAGGGTGCCTGCGTGACTAGCCTACGTGCTCTGGCACTGGGGGCTCGCGTCGGCACCCCTAAGGACTATGACCCCCGGGTCACTCGGAGACGGGAGCAGGTCTTCGGAAGGGCATCTTGCCTAGTCCACCTGGCAGCTGGGCGTCGGGTCTTCCCCGCCGCTGCCAGACCTGTGGGATTCAGTAAGGGCTTGGACTGGAGGCTGGGGCAACGGGCTACTCTGACCATGCTACCGCGGCATGATCAGTCTCCTCAGACAGGCAGAGAGGTGTTGCAAGGGCAGGGCAGCACGAACTTAGGAACCGGCAGTCCAACGAAGGGTCAGTGCGTTGGCCCCCTGGTGACGTGTCGTTCCCAGGGGGCGACACATGTCAACTTATGACACATGCACATTTTTGCCTATAAATAGTGGACTTTGGAGCTTTTTCAAGGATCGGATTCTCATTTGGACTTTTCACTTTCTCTCTCTAAAGGAAACATTCTCTCTGGAATTCTAGTGAGAGAAATATACTTGAACTCCCGTCTACGGACCCTGGACGCCATACCCTCATTACGGACTGCAGACTGTCGGTCCTGTTCATCGTCACCTTGCCTGCGCAGCACTGCCACCCCTCACGACCTGTCTGGGGAGCCTTGTCCTCGGCCCTTGCGCCGTCCTTGCTGTCTCCCACGTTGCCTACCTGGAAGCCAACTCAGACCGCATCCTTTGTGGCACCTCCACGTATCATCGAACCATTTCCGGCACCATCACCAGTATATGCGAGTAGTCGATATTGGCGGGGTAATTGTACTGCTTATGGAATAACTGGTGAAAAAGAAACATCTTGTTCCTTCTTTTATGAGGCGTTGATATTCTTTATTGGTTGACCCAGGCAAACATTCCTAGAACGTGCTCTGTTGTTTTGCAAAATATACAATATTGTTGAGATATTCTGATGGAGATGAAACACAATGGGTTAGTCACAGGATACAACGATTTTCAAAGAATGGGACAATGGGAAAATAAAGGAGGAAGTCAATGGTGTGGATAAGGGAGATTACAAGATGAGAACCCTTAATAGAAGGCTGGTTGACTAAGTCAGCTGAATAAAATTCAACAACAGGAGCCAAAGCACTAAATACTAGTGTTGGCGACGAAGTAGGGAGCTCAAGTGAGTTATGTACTACCTGCTCAGACAAAAGCTCAGCATGACAGAAAAATGGGACCAACATGTAAATCCACTTTGGACTCGGACTGGACTTGAGAAACTTCATTATGATATGCTGACATGCTATCCAGCATAGATTCGGGAGATAATTGAGATACTGCCTCAATAGAGGGTACAAACACTTCATAAAATTCTGTGTCTTCCTCAAAAGTCTCATCTTTTTTCTCTCTGGCCCCATAGGTTCAAGTTAGTCAACAATGTGGTCACCCAGGCATAGGTTGTGATCTGGAGACCTGTGGTTATCGGTTGGCAAATAGGGTCACGTATAGCTATGATTGGGTCATTGACAGTTTTCAAATCTTCCCTAAGTTGGGAAAGCAAACATGATTTTCTACAAAACTCTTCAATGTCCCAAACCAAAAGTTGGGTCTTGTCCAAAGTGTTAAACGCATAATACATAACTTCATTTTTAATTCCAGGGTTTAGCACAATCCGTGTGCATTGTTAACCTTTATTTCTCATGCCAATTACAATTTACATTTTGCTTCATGTCGGAAAATTTCATGCATGCTATTGATGTTATTGGTGAGATGCTTGATTTCAAAGAAGGAAACTTTGTTTTAGTTCATGTGCATCCTAAACACAATTCTGATATCTCCTCTCACTTTCCCGGAGGGATACTACTACCCGTTGTCCTTACTGCCAAACATGGACCTGACGTACTTTTACCTAACTTATCAGCTTTAATGAGTATCGATCCAGTTTCATAATTGGAGGCTATGTTACATGGCCTTTCACTTTGGGGTAGTATGGTGTCGACACGACACGACACGACCCAGACACGAGTATGGGATCCATTTCGGACTCTTTATTTGTGGGACGGACACGCCACGTCGTTTGTTCCAGTTGAAAGGGCAGGCACATATCTGCAGATCTGGTGTCTGATCCTTGGTATGGAGATTCATAGAAATTGAAAGGCAGGAAAATTGTGGGTGACTTAGAAAAATTATGTTGAAAAAGTACTGGAGAGGTTTAGTATGCTCAACACTAAACCAAAGAAAAATTATGTTGAAAAAGTACTGGAGAGGTTTAGTGTGCTCAACACTAAACCAGGTAGTACACCATTAGGAGCTTATTTTCAGTTATCCTCACAACTTTGCCCTAGTACAGAGGAAGATGTTGAGCACATGTCTCGAGTACCGTACGCAAATGCGATTGGTTGTCATATGTATGCCATGGTTTGTACCAGACCTGATATATACATGCAGTTAGTATGGTCAGCAAGTATATGGAAAATCCAGGAAGAAGCATTAGGATGTAGTGAAGTGGATCCTTCGTTACCTAGCAGGTTCGACCAACTTTGGCATCACGTTTACTGGGGATGGGGCAAGAGGTAAGGTCTCTGGCTTTGTAGATTCTGATTATGTTGGGGACTTAGATTCCAGGAGGTCCACGAGTGGATATATTTTTACATTCGGTGGAAGGCCGATATGTTGGCAATCAGTGTTATAGTCTACTATAGCATTATCAACTATGGAGGCAGAGTACATGGCATTAACAGAGGCAGCTAAGGAGGCATTATGGTTGAAGGGACTGGTAGAGGAGATTGGCTTCAAGTAGCATGGTATTTTGTTACAGTGCGACAGTCAGAGTGCAATGGATTTGGCAAAGAATCAGGTTTTTCATGCTAGGACCAAGCATATTGATATACGTTATCACATGATCTGGGAATGAATTAATTCTAGACAGATTGTATTGTACAAGGTTCACACTAATGACAACGCAGTTGATATGATCATGAAGACAGTCACGACAGAGAAGTTCAAGCATTGCTTGAGCTTGATTCATCTTCTTTCTTGCTGAGTTCAAGGTGGAATGCATCCCTACCTTCAAGGGGGATGCAAGGTGGAGTACCTGAAGAAGTGCTGAACGCATATTATACTTTTCTTATGGAGTGGCTTGTTAATACAAGTCAAGGTGTAGATTATTCATATACGTCTTGTATTTATGTCCCACATCGATTACTCAGAGAAGGTTGTAACTTGGCCCTAAGTATACAAGACATCTTTTCCCACATTGCTTGTCTAGAGAAGATCATTGCTTATCTCTAAGTATATGTAAGTTGTCTTCTGTTGTGTTTAAGGTTAAGAGAGAAGAGCCATTCTTTGAGTAGGCAAACAATTGAGAGGTACACATGAGGGAGTGTTGTCAATCTGACTTGTGTAAAGTGGTTTTGAGTTCTCTCAGATATCTTGTGTTCTCTTGTTTGGTTATTGACTTATTCTGTTCTATACATATTTATCTAGAGCGATTTCGTAAATTAGTTTGATGTGGTCATTTGCTTTTGTGTCCATCCTTTACATGGTGTAAATTATGATATGGGTCAGTGGTGGAGTAATTTGGTGAGTCGAGTGAATGGTTCCATGGTGGAGATGCAATATGCAGAGAGAGAAGGAAGAAGACGGAGCCGTAACACGCATTGTATACGTATTTTAACAACAAGGTTTGTATGCTTTTTTAGTAAATACAGTGTAAACACAAAACGAATAGACAAGCTAGGACTTTGTAGCCGCTACATGGTGGTGATTAGACCCGACAACAATAATGGGAGGATATGGCTAAGTGAGTGAGTTATGGTGATGACAAATAATATAGGAAGAAAGGAAGCCAGGAGAGTTGTTGTTTTTTGTTTTTTTTTTGGGTTGGGGGGGGGGGGGGGTGAACGGGGAAGGGAGGAGAGCAACGGAGCAGAGACGGATAAAGGGTGAGAAAGACATCCTATCTTTCATGGGATATGTTACTTTTTGATTTAGTTTGACGATGCGAAGAAAGATAGTATAATCTTAAAGGGCCTGCTAGCTTCTTCGACCACTTGGAATAAAACGGAAACTGTGACCATACACAAGGCAGATGACCACATCAAACAAATAATTTTTTTTCTTAAAAGTTTTTCTGCTATTTTATTAGTTATCCCCTCTGCACACACTTCAAAAATTAGCAAGTTTGACAAGGGAAACAGATGTAATGACTAAAAATCCAAAAAAACGTTTGTCTTTTAGTCAAAATAAGCAAAAACAGGAATTGGCTATTTCTTCTTTGACTTGTTGAAGCTAAGGATGACATAAAAGCCAGAACAATCAACAAATTTAGAACTCCTTTCTTTATTTGATGTCGAAAAGAAAACTTATGTTTTGGTATGGGTTTATGCAAGTATGATAAATCGTCAAATTGCCGTGGCATAGTCGGGTGAATAATTTAGGCTTGACGTTTTGCGGCACTTTACTTTTCTTGTTTATCTGCCAAAGGCCCAAAGTAAACTATCCATGTTATCAAGTTATTCAGGAATTGTAATTGCGACTTGTTATCTGTTCTATTCGCTATCACCTCTCTGTTTCAGCTACTGGTATGATAACGTCACAGATATTTTTACTGCAGTGGGCAGTGGCAATTGAGAGCTTGGACTACGACAGCCGGTCAGATAAGAGCTTTGGCATGAAGCAAAGGCCTGATGGAGATATTGAAATTGATGAGAAATTCTGGGAGGATGATTTCCAAATTCCCCCTTGCCCGAATTGCAATGGAGTACTCAAACCTGAGGTAAGCATATTGCTGTTATTAGACTAAGTCGTCGGCCTACTATATTGGAGGTTGCTTGTACTTGATTGAAGAAAAATATGCTGCTTAGACCAGTTTTGCTTCTGATTGTCACTTCATGACTTCTATTAATTGATGCGAAGTTCCATACACGATGAATAGCCAACGTGAATTTTGTAAGTGGTTTCACCTTTTATATGCTAAAATGCAATGGAACTCCACTGGCCTTATTAATAACCGAATACTAGAGTAGAATCCCGTGTGATGCAGGGGATAAAAATTGAAAATATATATACATATGTTGTAGCATTGGTTTTTAATACGGATCGTTAAAACCCATAAACTATGCATATTTACTACACATCCATTTCGAATCTGAATTATTTTAGTTCAAATGTTACTAAACCAAATAGAACGAATTGATTTCAACGTTCGGTCCTTTAGTAACCTTAGATTGCTGGAAGAGATCGATTACGCTATATAATTTTTTAATGGGTTATCTAGGCTCTTCAATTCTGTTTTTAAGCCATTAAAAAATGCTCTTCAAGTAAGGCCAGTCTTGGATACTTTCCAGATATCTTTCTGTAACTTTCAATGCTCCTTAAAAGTAAATATAATGTTAAAATATTAGGGTGGGTAAATCAACACCTTTTGTTTTACTCCACCAATGTCCTTATTGTCATCAAAGAGTTATAACATATCACTAGATCTTCTACAGACAGCAGCCGGTGAGTTTGGCAAAAGTTATGTTGGGTTAGCCTCCCAGCTAATCACTGTTGAAGGTGATCCTCGCCCCAAAATTATAGCTCACATTTGACTTGCACAAAGTTTAAGGAGCTTGGCCATTTGTCTTGATCTTCCATTCCTACCACATGACCTTAAAAACAATTCAAGGGGACCCTCTCATATTTTCTCACGCCATTCTTCCTCATTTAGATGAATACATTATTTTTCTTCTCTCTCTTCTTTATGGTCATCTTTTGTATATTGATTTCTCTTCTTCTTCTGATTTTTGTTTTTCATCCATGAAAGACTGTAACGCCCCAAACCCGAGGGTCCGTACATGTCCTTAAACCAAAATCCAATCACGTCCATGACATAACTATTATAAAGGTAGAGTAGAGCATTTAAACTACCGCAAAAATAATTATCTAAATCTCACAAACTTAACTCCAAAATAATCCAAAACTTAAGTACAAACCCTTCAGATTAGCTATCTGAAACCTAATAATCCTTCTAAAGAAATCATAAACTCTGTTATTCTCAATATCAAACATGAAAGTAATTCCACTGCTGTACTAATATCTCGCCCTTCGTGATACTCTTGGCCTGGTAGGGGAAGAAAATGAAAAGTAAAGGGTGAGCACGAACTGCCCAATAATAGATCTTACACACATAGGGCCAAAAACGAATACGAAATTAGAGTTAACGAATAGAGCCAATAAATAGGAATCTAGATAACTCATTCAAATTTCACAAGCGAATAACAAAGGCGACTAAAAGAGGGTTACCAAAAACACATACCAAACTTGAGTTATTGAATAGAACCAATAAATAGGAATTTAGACAACTCAATCAAAATTCAGAAACGATCGACAAAAGTGATGAAAAGAGGGTTAAGTAATCAATAAGCCAAATACCAAATACACTTTCAAAACTTGTGGGGGTCACATACATAAATTGCTTATTATTAAAATAAAAAATCATGGTCATATCATGTCGAATATCGCAGCGGACGTGTCACACAATTGCTTATTGCTAAGCATCACAAATCACGGTTATACCATATCCAATATCCAATCTGGCGCGTCACAAATAAGTCACGATCATCAAAAGTGACTTTCAAATACAAATATCACCCACTACAAAGTAATTTGATAAAGATTAACGATTATTCGTTCGAAATCAAAAAATAGTCATTTTAGACTCAAACTGAAGAGAACAGAAATACAAATTTAACGAAACAAAAATCAGATCAATTGGAGATCAGACGAGTGAGATATCATCAACAGAAGTTTTGGGTGGAAATTTAATGGCACGAAAATCAAGAGACTAAAGAATATTGTAAAAGCACTAGGAGCCACCAGGAAATCGACACGTGGCAAAGAGAAGTCAAAGGGTATACGTCTGAACCCAAATTTGGGTAAGGGATGGTGGTTAAATTTAGAAAAGCATGTCAAATACCAGCAGAAAAGAGACGTGGCATTGAAAAGGGAGAGAACAAAGAGAAAATCTCGTGGAATACAAGACAGAAAGGTTTATGGGTAACGCAAAAATGATGATCAACAATAGGATTGAAGGCAAATATATTTTTGGGAATCGAACAGTAACACATAGATTCTCGTGTATAAGAAGAAAATATGGTGTAGGAACCCTTATCTCATAGCGGCGAATATAACGTCAAAAATCTCCTCTTTAACTTAGATTATTTATAGCCTTTTTTGCTTGAATACCAAAAAGAATGGACTAGCTCTTCTCTTCTCTCCTTTGTCTTTAAAAATATGAAGACTCTTATGTCTTCCTCATATAATTTGCTAATGTTATTTTAATATGAGTTGAAGTCGTAATGCTAATGCAAATATAATACTCCCTCCGTCCCACATAATTTGATCAACTTTTCCTTGCACCCAGATTAAGGATTTAAGTGATATATTGTATGTTTGTCATTCTACCATTTAGAGAGAGGAGGGGAAGAAAGTGGACTGGGGGAGAGAAAATAGGTTAGTGGAGTGTTAAGTGTAGAGAGAGAAATGACTAAGAAAGTGTAAGAAAGTGGGCCGGGAGAGAGAAAATGAATTGATGGACATTTAAAATGTGGAGAGAGAAATAGAATAAAAAAAGTGTAAAAGTATCTACAAAATCTTTCTTAATTTAGAAATGAACAATTTTTGTGGAATGACCCAAAAAGGAAAGTTGATCAAATTATGTGGGACGGAGGAAGTACAACTTAAATTCCTCATAACTAATGTAATCATAATATGACTTAAAATCCTAATCCAAGTCAAAAAAAAATTCTAATCCAAGGCATTAGCCACTTATACTATTAAATATTAATTTTGTCACTAAAAGGACTCCAGACAATTTTTCTAAAGTCCATTACTTAATTGAAAATCAATATAATTTACTAAATATTATTTGCACAAGTAGCCAAAAACCCGGGGTGTTACAAAGACATTTGTAGTTCATTCATTGTAACGGAATTGAAGAAGACAATAAAAGAAGGAACACAAGGCACCAATTCACAGATTTAAGTCTTACGCTGGATTATTTCAATTATGACAGTTGATTGTGATTATTTAGCGGTAATCCATGGTGTCAAAAATTTGTTACACTGGAATATGCAGTGTCTAGTGCCCCCCGTCGGTGTCGGTGTTGGACGTGGTGTCTGTGTGCTACTTAGGTGGGCCTCATTCTGTCAAATGTGTTAGAGAAAAGATCAAACCCTGTACATAAAAAACTTATGACCAGATACTCTAAAGCTTGTGGGATAACTAAAACGTGAGGCAGTCATTAAACTCCATAATAATCACTAAATATAGCAATTAAATTTCTAGTATACAAAACAAGGAAGATCTACCCCTTTCCTAACAGACTTATTCATAGCATGATATATAAATAGGATGCGTATGCATATCTTGACTTGAAATTTGTTCCCTCTATACGAAGTTGGAGGTATGTAATAAGGACACCATGATCTTAGAATATGCTATGAGTGATGAGATATAAAAAATTAAAATGAGAAAAAGTCATGCATTAAAGAAAACTAAGCTTGTATTAAACTTCAAGTCTAATGTCCGCAAAAAAACATCATGATATCATCTGAAAGAGAAGTCATAGAAAAAAAAACCATGATCCAACATAATAACATATTTGCCAATTTTCGATAGATTTATTGTATATAAATAAGTATATATATTTATATTTTATACAATTCTCATATAATTTTGTGATTTTTTTCCAAGAAGTATGGAGTTTAGTTTCCTCACCAATTTTATAGATCATCTATTTTGTAAATATATTTTACTTGTAAATTTTCTCATCTAGAACACGTAAAATTTTAATTGGACGAAGGGAGTATTATATTACAAATTGATGTTTAAAAATATTTGTTTTGCCCTCAATTTTATTGTACTTAGAAAATTATATGGCTGTTTTGTAACGTTCCGGAATTTTCGGAACATTAACACTCACTTGATCACTTACGTTAAGACAATAATATCCTCAAAACTTAACCAAATAACACCGCAAACTGTCAGAGCAACTAACCGTCAATCAAACCATACTCTCAATCAACTGTCATAATTGAAATACCAAATCTAAGTCTAAAAAAAATTAAATAATACTATTCACCCACGCAGGGGTTCTAATGAAAAATACTAAAATCAAATCTCTTCTTACGCTCGGCTCTAATCCACACAGGCAACCTCAATTTGATGCTGTCAAAAGAGAATGAGTTTTCTAGAGCCTAGTAAGGTCAATCAAAGATTTAAACAACAAAAACGATTCGGACGATTTGACATTTAAACCAAATAATAACTTTTTAAAACGGAGAAATAAAACGATTCAAATGATTTTCTATATATAATCAAATGATAATTTTAAAAGGGTTTTTCAAAGAAAACCACAACATTTAATATAAACATAGGGATGAGTATCAACTCAATCCTTTTAAATCAATAATCATTTCAAAACACTTCAAGTGCAATGAAACATAAATAGATAATATTGAACATGAATAGTACGCTGTAGCAAAGCCACCCCGCAGTGCTCGATACGCTTTACATATGCATATATATATATACTGACTAGTCTATTTAGGTACTAGTTTAACCCAACCAACAGACCATCCTTATAACTCCAGCAATACAGACCATCCTTATAACTCCCAGATTACTAACTCATGTTAACATTGAGAAGCAATAAATAGAATTGAAAATATTTTATGATGATTGAGTCAATAAATAGATAAGTATGAATCACAATTTCAAACGATCGCTAAACGGCTCAAATTAGGGTTTCATGGGTAGTTTAAAAATATTTTTTTATCAATCATAAAATCAGAGCTCAATGAACTTTGTATAGATGTCATAATAAAACATTTGAATTTAGAGCAAGGGAGTAGGGTTCGGAGAGAAAATCCTTACCTCGATCCAAGCTAAGTAATGCTATCAAACCTCGATCAATAATCTGTGAATAAAGCTAGATTGGCGATCCATATGTTAGAACACAATCTATACTACAATACTATAAACTTAATATCAACTACCCACCACGTGCTCACTTCTAACTTTGAAATCGCACAGCTCAAAGCGGGCCTGCACACGGCTAACCTAACTGAGAACCCTGTACGCTCCTTAACGTGTAACGATATTCCAAAGTCATGATAAGTTATAACAAAATGCTTTTATAGCTTAAAATATCATAATAAGTTAAAATATGAATTTTTTTAAATTTTGAATATTTTCGAATCAAAATAATTTTTTTAAATGCAATAAAAATCCATAAATAACCATAATTATCTCTAGTTGAAAATAAAGTCCCATAATTTTTATAACAGCTTTAGAATACTTATAAAATTATAGAAAGCAAAATCAGAATTTAAAAGACATCAAAACTATTTTTAAAATTTCTGTTTTGCTAAAACCAAAGCGATACGAAAACTGTAGTAAATAAACTCTAAAAATTATCAAATATAAGCTGAGTCCTTCTTATACTATAAAAACATCATCTTAATTTTTCCAAAACATTTTCATGAGTTTAAAGGCTCAAAAGAATTTTACAAATCTAAGCTTACAGAAAATATTAAAAAAACATACGATTTCAGATAATTATAAAATTTTGCCACAATTTCTAATATAGGCTAACGTATTATACTGTAAAGTTTTACGTGTTAATGATCACCGTACACTGTCGAATGCTCGTGTTGTACTTAACGCTAACCTAATACCCGATCCGCGCTTCTCTTCTTCTTCTTCCCTTCTGCTCACAGTCCAAAACCCAACGTACACCCCTTCCACTCTCACTATCAACCACACACACATACACGTACACACATAACACTACACTGCACACCCCTTCCACTCTCTTTATATACATTTAAACACTCACACACAAGCACACAATGGACTCAGCTGCCCCCTTGGCAGCCTTACACACACACACACCCCACAATATGCAATACACACAAAATACCTCCCACACTCACTGCCTCACGCAGTGGGTCTTCTCCCTCTCTTCGTTTTATTTTCTTTTCTCTTTGTTTTGTTACACTCACACCCATGCATCACACTCTCTCTCTCTCATAGCACACCCTGTATACACACATTTCCTTTCCATCCACAACACCTCAGATTATACACCACAACTTCTAAAATATTATACTACAGAGCCACTGCCTCATGGCTCCTTCTTGCAATCGTAGCCCCTTTTCTCCCTCAACCCACACACATACGCACACTACGGCAGCCATCATCCACGGCTACACCAAGCATACACATGCCCACGGTTGAAGTTTTCAGCCTTCCCTTCATTTTTACACCCACACAGCACCTATGTACATGCAAAAATACACACTCATTCATGCACAGGTCACACACACACACCCCAACTCACCCATGAAGCACTCATGCACATTCACACAAACACAACATGCATTCATCTCCCCTCACCCGCACCATTTCAGTTCACCATGTACATATATTACACACACACACATACACACACACAATTACCCAAACACTCCCAAGCACACAGTCCCTTCCCAATCACACACCTTACACAGTTTGCACTCAAACACACTCACACAACACACATATTCACCAAACAATCACACATGCAACTCTAACACCCATGAACATTACACCCAGAATACATGCGTGCAATATACATATACACTCTTATATATATATACACTCACACACCAAACTGACAGTACACGCACACACCTGAACACATAACTCACACACACACACACCTAGCTGCCTCGGCAGCTCCACGCGCTCACACAATACACACAACGCACACACCAACGCACAGTACACAACCTACACATACACAAACTTCAGGCACACAAATCCACGGCAGCCGTGATTACCTACCCACGAACCCATGCAGGCAACCCAAAACCCACACACCAGTTGCCCACGGCAGGTTCATGCCTGCTCTCTCTCCCTCTACAGATCTAACCCACATACTCATATTCATATAGTTACCCAATCTCACAGAAATCAGCTCACCTGCCATCATCAAACACACACACACACACACACACGACCCATGGACGCGGCTGAAGTTTCAGCCTTCCCCTTTTCTCATACCCACATCAAATACACCTGGTACATTGCCCTGCGGCAGTACCATCCTTTTCACAGCCATAAACCCATTCAAAAATACTTCACAGCTGTCCCTTATACTCACTTCGCGGCAGCCACCAAACTCACAGAATCCACTCTCATGGCTGAAATCCCATGCCTCCCCTTTTATTCTATAAGTCATTAACTAACAAAGAAAAAAAAATTTAGAAAACTTACCAGAAAACCCAAATCCCAATCGCCGGAAAAGCTTCTTCTCAGCCGTGCTCTTTCTCTCTCAAAATGTATCAGACGTAGGAGAGAGTGGAGGCCTGGACGGCTGCTCAACAAGCTATACTTATATATAAAACCCTAAAAAATTACGAAAAGCCCCCTTCAAGTTTCGTTAGTTATTCAAAGTTTACCCAAAACATTTTATTATTTCAAAAGGGTCCAACGTAATTCGTTACGATAATTTAATGTGCTAAGAAGTTTTTAAGGGGTGTTATATAACGTCGCTTCACTAACTGCCGCTAAAAGTGGCTACATAATAATATCAACGCCAAGTAAAAATCTATTCGCCGCTAAAAATTTTAAATAAATCCTAAAAAGTATCGGGGTGTTACATTTTTGCACCGTAACCTTCATTTGTCGTGATATAAGGTGATCAAGTAGCACACAACAAAACTCTTGTGAACATAACTTTTAGTGGGCCACATTCCGTCAACATGTGTAAGAGAAAAGGTCAAAGCTTGTACACCAAAAGCTTATGTGTGTGTGTGTGTGTGTGTACCGGTCGGATATCCTAAAGCTTGTAGGGTAACTAAATGTGAGTCAAACATTAAACTCCACAATAATTGCTAAAGATGGCAGTCAAATGTTTACTTATTATAACATTGAAGTTATACTTAATTTGTAACTAACCCATTTTTAGTGTAATATATGTAGATACGACCCTTATGCGCATCTTGACACAAAGTATGTTCCTGTATATGAAGTTGGAGGTAAATAATAAGGTTAACATGATTTTATAATCTGGGGTGATGAAATAAAATGAGTCATGGTTTAGATCTAGAGACAAAAACTCATAAGAGAATTAGCCAGTATCAGACTTCAAATCTGAAGTCCACAAATAACGTCACAAAATTTATTTTGAATTAAAAGGCATGGAGGAAATAAAGAAAAGAAAAAAAACTGGGACCAGTATAATAACAAAATCATTCATTTTCAGTAGAGTTGTCATAAAGATCTAAATGTTTTTTTTGACTATTCTCACATGATTTTGTGATTTGTTTTTCTTTGATGCATGGTGGTTACTTTCCTTGGCAATTTTTATATATCATTCGTTTTTGCCAAATTTTTTTACTAAATTTTATCATCTGGACACATAAAATATGATTGACCCTCCCCCCTCAACTTATTGATTTCTCAAGTTTTTGTTTCTACTCTCAATTTTTTTTTCTTTTTTGAGTTTAAAATGTATATCATATTATTTTTAGCACCTTGTAAACTTCATTCTGCTTTGATATAAGGTAATTAAGTAGCAAACGACAAAATTTGTGGATATAACTTTTAGTTGGCTTCATTACGTCAGCATATGCTGGAGAAAAAGTTCGAAGCTTATACCAAAAACTTTTGTGTAGATTGACCAGTTACTCTAAATCTTGTAGGGTAATTAAAAAGTGAGCCGGTTATCAAACTCCACAATAATCACCATAGACAGCGATCAAATGTTTACGTACTAAAATGTGGAAGTTCTACTCATTTTCTAACAAACCCATTTATAGCATGGTGCATAAATAGGGCTTACATGCGAATTGACTTGAGATGTTCTCCTCTTAAATGAAGTTGGAGGTATATAAGAAGGTTTACATGATTTTATTAAATGCTATGGGTTATGACAAGAAATAAGTCAAAATTCGGATTTAGCAACAAAATGTCATTAAGCTACTATTACATTTGAAATTTTAAGTCCAACAATATCCATCATTTTCAAAGTCATAGGGCAAAAAAAAAAAAGTATGGAATGATTTTTTCCCCTAGACGCATGGGGTTTAGTTTCCTTACCAATTTTATGTATCATCTATTCTTTACAAAACTCTGTATATAAGATTTTCTTGTCTCCACGTATCAAGTTTGATTATCTTGTTAGGAGTGTTTATGCAGTATTAGTACTAAAACTGCACCCCTACGAAAATATGTTAATGTAGTATTTGATTTTGTAATTCATAACTTCTCATGTAATTTCCTATTATGAATAGTGTAGGGTTTTTTTATTTTTTTTTCATTTTGAATTTTTTTTGGGTCTTAGTAGTCAAACTTAAGTCTTAATTGGTTAGTCTATTGAATAGGTAGATATTTAGAAGGTTTAGATCTTGTTTCATATCATAAAGGGCTCGCTTATTTTGCTAATGTTGTTCCTGCAAATTTGATTAAATATTTTTGTTAAAGGCCAGAGTGATAGGGACGCTTTCAATGGGAGAGCTCAGAATCATAGAAGGACACATGCCGCAAAATCAGACTACTACTTACCTTTTTGTAATGATAGGCGTCACCAAATGTTTGCGTCTATAATGAAGAAAGATGCTACTTGCGCCAAGGTAGGGTTCAGTGGCACAGTATCATACTTTGGCTTCATTTCTTTCTTCCAGCTATCATGGAAAATGACAATGATGCATCACTGTTCGAGTGTCTGATGAAAAAAGGAAGTGTTTGGCACTGGATGTTGGACAACTACACAATATCAGGAATATTGTTCCTTATAGTTCGTTTGGTGATTGAGTTGTGCGGTACTTGAAAACGTGTGTGAACGTATTTGAGCTCTTTGTTTTAATCCAATGTGTATTATGTTTCTTTTTTCGGGTCTGGTATATACCTAGAGTAGTCACCGACGTAAATATTATTACGTCACTCTTGTTGAGTGGGAAAATATTTTTTTAGTGGCACTAGGATGTTTAGACCACGAAACTCCATATAAGGCCCAAGTAACATTATTTATCCAAGATATGACCTACACATCCCATCGGCTCATTCCCATAGATTTGGAAGTCTGAAATTTCAGAACCTGTATCATATTTATTAAATTTAAAGTTGTAGCTAAGAGAGAATAAGCTCTCGCTCTTTCTCCCATATGGACCTCCTCAAAATGTAGAGAATTGTTGTAGTGAATTTTGAGGCCATCACCACATTCCCTCTCCTCATTGTAAGCCCTCTCCACTTGCTTTCCTCAAGGCAAAGCATCGAACTTTTCTGTTTGTTGCACATTGGCACAGAAGTTTTTTGGCTTTTCTTTGGTCGGCACTGTTCGTGTCCCCAAGACCGATGACTGTTCATTTCCCCCCAAGAACTTCATTTTCTTGCTCTAATATCCAGAACTCTCTGGGAGTTAAGTCTTGAAAAAACAGACACGCCTGCGCTGAATTGTTGGTATTTCCTAGAAATCTTGAGAAGATATTCTACTGGAAAGCTCTAGATAAGGTTTACAGTTCTATTTAAAGAGCTCAACTATGCAGCTTATTCAAACATTAGTCTACTGACACAGTTACTGAAGTCATTCTGTGGTGGTGAATCTGGTGGATTTCATCATGTGAAGGTCAATGGCGACTAGGGGCTGTAAGAGGCTTTTGGATCTGCTGTACATCGCATTGTTCTCATGGTAGTTTTGTTGACTCATGTTCATTAGTGGCGCTGGTGTGAGTGGTGGCAATTGATGATTGGTGACTGGTGGTGGTGGTGGGTAAGGTGATTGGTGTTGGTTTTGGTGGTGAGTAAGGTGATTAGTGGCAGTGCAGGGGCATTGACGGTGGTGGCTGGGATGGCGATTGGTGCTAGGTTATTGGTTACTGATGTTGGTGGTGGGTAAGGTGATTGGTATTGGTGCTGCGGCACTGACGGTGGTTGCTGGGCTGGTGATTGACGATTGGTGTTGGCGGTGTTGAAGATGATAAGTGGCACTGGTGTGGCAAGTTCTAAGGGCAACAAAAATCCAATAAAAGCTTGCAGCAACTGCATCAGGGGCACCGTATCAGAATTTCGGTACACTGCTTAATTGGAGTTAGAATCGTTTCCAACTTCTTTTGATGTACCAAACATTTTAAGTCAATGCCTTTATCCAATATTACATGGACTCTTTAAAATGCGTGAAGTATCCATATCAGACACTTGACACTTGGACATGGGTAAGGGATATGTGTGTGACACGTCTCATAGGATATGCCTCTAAGAACACTATCTTATAATGTTTCTTTTAGTTCATTATTGCTTTGAGATGATATAGGTTTTAAAGTAAAACAATATGTGTCACATAAAACACCATGTTAACAAGAGATAAACTTTGCCGTGTCCGCTTCTCGTGGGTTTTAAAAGTGAGATGAATCCAACACTTGGACACGTATCCGACTCGGACACTAGTACACACGTATCCGACTCGGACACTAGTACAGAGTCCATGTACTATAGCCCTTAACATGTGTTCTTACAATAACTCTAATAACAATTCTTAACAGAAATTACATATTGAGCAAGTTTACCATAGATCCACCTGGATTCAGCGGACCTAGAGATTTTCGTCAGTGGGTTATCATTGGGGACAATATAAGAATTTTCTATTCAAAGGTGTCAAACTTGGGTGCTATCTTGCAAATAAGAGAAACAGTGTCAATTTATCATAGGCTGAGATTGACACCTTATATTTATCTAAAAATAAGACTAATAGGAGTTTTTCTCTATCATTCTACGACTTTATGGTTTTCTAACATGCCAACTACGTGGGAAGAGACTCGAAATGTGGAAAATGAGCTGTGCACACATTATATAACTTGGCATTTTTGTGAATCTTTAAAGGAAGTACTACTTTTTCTTCTGTAAATTCCAGTGGATATATATACATGCATCTGTTGGTTCCTTGGTAGGCCCATGCCTGGAATGACAAATGTGGACTAACTCTATGAACCTGATGTTTTTGTTGTGTCTTATATTCGTTGTGCACTCAAAATTTAAATATTACTCGTGGCTTTATAATGATTAGAGGTGAATCAACAGATATAATCTGTTTGTCTTTTGTCTTTTATTGGTGAGACAATTCATTGTGCAATCAAATTTTAAATCTTACGCGTGCTTTAATGGAAACTGGAGGTGAATCAAAAGAAAGTAAACTATTTTTATGTGCGATAAGGTTTGTTTTCTTTAAAGAATAAATGTAAGTTTGCAAACATGAACTGACGATTTATATTTTAACTGACACTACGATATAACATTGTTAGAGCTAAAGAGAGATCTTTACAAGGAACAGTAAAAGTAACTCAAAAAGATTTTGAGTACTTTTTTTTATCACGCTCAGTTATGTTGCAAGATTTATTATAAATTATTGTACACCCCACATTTCCTTTTTCACAAACTCATTTGTTACAAAAAGGTGCATTGGACGTATAATATTAATCTTTTTAGCAACCAATGAGGTGTGGAGCATATCACGATGGAAAAATAGACTCGCTCCTAATTAATTTTCTGTCAATGACAAATCTCTAGAGATATTGTGGTTAATTCTTTCCTTTTTTTTTTTATTTGGTTACAGAAATTTTTTTAGTTTTATTTTGGTGCTATCTTAATATTTTTGTTTTGTCATTATGCTGAACTGATTTTGGCAACTCTTGGTATATTATCATTTGAGATTGCCAAATTTGTTTCGTGATCATCTAAGTTTGGTGCTATTTTCTTTTCTTTATTCTCTTAGACAGTAATATTCAATGTATGGTAGGGCCGCAATTTGTTTCTTGGATTTTTCCATCTCAATTTTGACTACATAAAATCGTTCTTATGCATGTTTTCCTTTAGGCTGCTTACACGGTCTTTCATTTTGTACCTCACAATTTATGCCATGAAATTTGAATCTTCATTCCGTACATTTGCATGGTTTCAATGCTAGGTTCGAGAAAATATATAAGCACATTTTCACATAATATGGAACCATAGTTGAACGAAGTGGGGGCAGGAATGGGGGAGCGAGGTAGTCGATGGACAGCAGGTGAATATTCCTGCACTACCCCGGGCGGGAATAGGGGCAGGAAGGCGTAAGCACCTTGAAGAATCTGAGCTTGGGAGGGTTTCGAATAAATAAATGCCTAAAGATTATTACCATTTGTTTAATATATCTTACACTAAGATTATGTTGTGATAGTGAATTGTTACTTTTTACTCATCACATCAAGTGGTCACTAGCTAAAAGTAGTTCTGCTGCTGCCGTGCACTTCTCGAGACATTTCTAGGCGGCACATCTCCCATCTAATGGGGTTAGACATGGGGCCAAAATAGAATTGAAGAGAGAGAGAGAGAGGAGGGCTAGCTTTTTTCTCTTGACGAGGGTAGTCAGCAACAGAGAGGAGGCTCTAAGGACTTGAAAGAAGAGGGAAACCAGGAATTAAGTCTGAAAGGGCTTGTTCAGGTACTCTCTCATTTGTTCCATGTTTCTCTGTCCAGTTAATGGAATTGGGTCCCCATTTTGGCTTGGGACATGATCCCGTGGAGCTCGTAACTTGGGATTGTAAAAGCGAATTTCCGAGAGAGAAGCGTCAGCGTACGAGGAGTTTCCTGCTACTAAGGCTGTTACTGGGAAACGCACTTTCCTTGCAGTTAATCTAGGGGCTATCCTGTCTTGCTCATTTCCTCTTAATACTTTTACTACACTACTTGTTTCGTCAAATACCTCTACCAAATTTGTGTCATTTTTAGTGAAGATCTTGATTTCATTTTGGCTTTTATACTTTTTTGTGTTATATTAGGGGAGATGTCTCCCTGTTTTCATTCTGTGATTTTGCCATGTCTTAGAGTCTGTTACTGTTTTTTTCCTTCTCTGTTTTCTTTGTTTTTTTAGATATTTATTGCTTACATGTCTCCTTCCTTTTGAAGGTTGTGTTTTTTGGTGATAATGTCCCCAAGGATAAAGCTGATAAAGCAATGGAAGCTGCAAAGGGATGCGATAGTTTCCTCGTTCTTGGTTCATCTGTAATGACCATGTCTGCCTTCCGGCTTGTTAGGTAGAACTCTACTAACTACTTTTTTCACTGACGCATAAGGAGACTTTTCTAATTAACCCAAGCAACAAAAAGAAGCAAAGCGAAAGCAGATTGAAGCAAGATAAATGATTTTCATCTCTAAACTAATGATTTGTTGAAGCAGAGATACATAACTTGCTACAAGCAGGGGTGGTGCACGACTGATGAGAACTGTTAAGTTACCGAAGTAAAATATTGTTCTTTCTGGCGTGTTTGTACAGCTGAAGTCAATTGTAATTTTTCCCAAAAAGTCTATTATGTGTCTATAGGTTCATGCATGCTAATACATTCTCCATTGGTTCTGAATTCTGCTATGAAGTTTGCAAAATTGTCATAAGCTGTGTTGTATTTTTCATCAAAATACACACAAAGCATCTCATAACGGGGACTATGCGTTATTTACTGATGACTGATTATTTTGTTTCAATGTTAGCTGTTGGAGTGGTACTTTTTGTTTGAAAAAATGATACAGCACTTCTAGCCAAATGCAGTTATGAAGAAGGAATATAACAGCTAGACAAAAGTTCTTAATGCTTGCATCTGTACGTATGTTTCGGCTCACAGGGCTTTAAATTGATCTATGCAGAGCCGCTCATGAGGCGGGTGCCGCAACTGCAATTGTAAATATAGGCGTAACTCGAGCTGACAACTTTGTCTCTTTGAAAATCAACGCTCGGCTAGGCGAGGTCTGACTTTGTTGAAGAACATTATTTGCTACTTCATCTCACTGGTATTTATAACTTATCTGATGATCATTATTTGTTCAGATACTGCCAAGAATTCTCAACATTGGTTCTCTCAGCATTCCTGCTCCCTGATGTCATTAGCCGAAAGGTATCATCAGTAATGAACTATGAATAAATTATTGTAGTTGGAATGAGGTTATGGCTGGAAAGAGGATCGCAGCGACATAGTGGCAATTATCCAATTTTAGTTGATCATAATCAACCCCAATAATGTATATCAATTGTTCTGTTCTTTTTTTATTTATTTCCTATCATCTTCATATCTACACTTGACTTCATTATGAAACTAACTGAGTTCCAAGCATATTGCTTGCTCTCATAGCCTCGAAAATACCTGCAGTTAGACCATGATACCCTCCCCCAACCCTGTTCCACCCCTCAAAGTCTGCCTTCTAGAAGGCTTGTTGGGATGAAGAAAATTGCTCTGGAAGTTAGGATTGATTGCGTGTAAAAGGTCTCGTGCACCAAACACCCTTATGTTTCAATTTTGACACCAAACAACCTATACTCAATTGGTGTTCAATTTAGCAATTGACGGTTTTCCATCCTTTTACTCAAACAGAAACGTAAAAATGACTACAACACCTTTTAACATTTTACCCAAGTAAGTCTTCCCCAGATTCCTTCTCCTCCCGCCCTCACTCCGCTTATTTCACACACTTCCTCTTGAGGGAGTCAAACCCTATGGGAAACCCCATTCTCTTCATCAGTCGTCTCATCAATAGCTCTGCAGCCTCTCATGCTTCAAAATTGTAGCCGCGCCGCCACACAATTATGGACCACCCAAAACCTAAATCTACAATGTAACAATAATACGCCCTTGTCAACCCGTTTCGATTCCCCAAACTAGTCCCAATTGGGTGGTATAAACAAGGAATATAAGACAGCATTGATGGTCTAATTGATGAGAAGGGTGGACATTCGGTAGGAGAGTAGGTATATGTGTCTGAGGGTTGGGAAGAGGGTCATACATGATGCAACAATCTTTACATGCGGTTGTCGGCTGCTGTCGCATCTCTCCATTGTTTCACCTACAATTGACTACAAAATTATCCAAAAACTGTCCAGTCAATCAAATGGGCTAAAGTAAACAACCCATCACTTATTCCATGCTCAAGATGAAGAATCCAAAGCTACCATTTGCTGATTTGATGAAGTATGCCAGCCATTGTTGTTGCTGTTGTTATATAAAGAGTTGCAAGATGGTGGAGATGTTGTTGGGTGTGATTATGTGAGATTGCGATGGCAGAGGTGTCAGATGGTGGCTACGGTCTCGTGATGGTGGCAGGGGAGGTCTGATGGTCAAAGATGCCGGCCGTGGTGACTTTGGTGGAAATAAGAGATCACTGGAATGGATTTTTAGCTTTTTCCATGAATTGGAATGCTTGGTGGGGAATGATGGATTTCAGAAGTGACTTATTTCGAGAACTGACTTGGGCTCAATGAGTCCCGACTTGCCAACTACGCTCCTTTCTATTTGGTTTGAGAGAGAACATATGATGGTGGCAGTGGTGACCGGTGAGTCAAGGTGATATCAATGTTAATCCTCTATTTGGAAGACAATTACCTTCTTGTAATGTCTGAATCTTTATTTACGTGACACTTCATGTAATGTCCCGATTTATTTGTTTCATTTTCTATTGCCCTATTTGTTATAAATACATATATGTAAATGAAGTATACATTTGTATTAGAGTATATGTATATATATTAGAAATTATGCTGTACATGCATAATTATAATTACTTTAGGAGTTAATATGTAAATAAACTTATCGTATCTTCTATTCCTAGAAAGTCAAAAGAAGGGAGGAGGAGAGGTGAAACGAGAGGAAAACCGATATAGAGAAATGAGGGAATACTTGGAGTTTTATCAGAAAATTAAAGGAAAGTAAAGGAGGAAGATGAGGGCCATCGGTTGAGGGGCTTCAAAGAAATTAGAAGCAAGAAAATTCGGTTAGGAAGAGATGGAATAAGAAGCCGTTTGGGATTGATTCTTAAAAGTAGATTTTGATTAAATCAGAATCAATTTTTAAAATCAGCTTTAATCTATTTTAAGCATAATAGATTAAAAGTTGTTAAAGGTGTTTGGGTAAAAAGGGATTAAAGTAGGTTTATGGTAGCAAAATTACCATATAGTGTGTTCAAACTGAAATTGAGCATTTAATATCTTTTTAAGAGTAGGGATATGTTAATAAATCTCTTGGTCAAACCTGATTCTCCAAAACTGATTGAATCATAATCCAAGAAAATGAGGATTATGTATTTAAATCAGTTTTGAGCACATTGAAACAGATTTAATTAGTTTACTTTTTTTTTTGGCCAAACATTTCAAAACTGATTTAATCTGAATTTAATCAGGTTTGACCAATTTAGAATCAATCTCAAACATCTTCAAAGAAGGGAACAGGATTGAAAGCATCGCCGGCAATGGGAGCTTGAAATTATCGATATTCCTTCACTTTGGCCTTGGATTAAACCATTGAAGTCTTATGCTTTTTGTGTGTGGTTTTGTGGGGGTATGCAGAAATGAGTGCTCTTACAGCTTGTATATGCACCGCGCGCGCGTATGTGTTTTTTTTTTGTTGGGGGGGGGGGGGGGGGGGGGGGTGTATTATGAATGTTCGTGTAGCCATGTGGCTGTGAATATGTGTGAAGTGTGTCCAGGTGGGTGTGGGTATAGTGTATGCATGTATGTGTGCGCATATCACGATGATGTGTGTGCTTGTGTTCTGTATGTGCAGGGGTGTGGGTGTGGGTGTGGAGTGGGTGCGGGTGTGGAGTGGGTGCGTGAATTTTGGGTGTACAAGTGTGCGTGGTGTGTGCAGTATATGTGTTCTATGTGCGCATGTGTTCTGCGTAGGGTGGAGCAGGTGAATTCTGGTTGGGCCATTTTAGAATTTCTGGTCAAGTTTCAAATTTGTTTGAAATCGTCTAGTATTTTTGATATTTTTTCCAGTTAAACGTTTTCTAAAATTTGTTTCAGGCCGTTAAAATCAATGTGAAATTCTGGAAAAATTATGGTACTAGTTTTTTGGTACAAGGAAATTCCAATTTAAGTTTGAACAATTTCAGAGGTGATTAGGTATTTTTCACCCGTATCATGTTTGAATTAGCAATGAATAACTTAAAATGGTTTAATGCTGTTTATATTATTATTTCAGTTTCAATATCTTGTATATGTAATATAAAGCTAGTATAATAATTATGGGACCTCGATTTGAATGAGCAATAATTATGGCTATTTATTTGGCTTATATTGGATTAAAAGAAATTATTTTTATTAGAAAATATTTACAAATTGGAAAATTTGTTATTTTAACTTTATGTACTGTTTCTAAGCCATGATTTTTTTTTTATGAGAATTTATTGTGAATTGTTAAGCCTGGAGGGTTGTGTTAAGATTTGTGGATAGGTTTGGCTGTGTAAGTGAGACCTACTTTGATTTTAGTTATTTTTAGAACAGGTATGAGCTATTTAGGTAGTCGGTATCGGGTTTATAATTTGGTAGTGTAGATTGTATCCTAATAATTCAATTGTCCAATTTAGGTCAACTCAGAGGATTTCAGGTTGAGATTGCTTAGTGTAGGTTAGCTTCAGATTAAGGTAAAGATTTCTATCTGAAACCTAAATTCATCATCTTGTTTTGTTTATGTTCTTTCAATTGTTTGTTGCTATCATGAGTTATGAATTTATATTAGCATGTATTTATTGCTATTCATATCTTATTATTGAGCCTTAATCAATTATTGAAATTCATGTTGATGCTCATCTCTTATTGCAGGTCGAGCATTTAATTATATATGTTGATTTAACCATTATTATTCTTCTGTATATTGATACAAGATAGTGCATTGAGACGTTACAAGGATTGTCTGTATAAGGATGGTCTGTTTATGTGTTATCGTACATATTCATATGTAATTATTGTTATTATCGTACATATTCATATGTAATTGTTATTTTATTTTTATTGTGGCATCATCTCAACAGTTTATTGTTTTTGATTTGTTGTTTCATAACATAATAAAGCAATATCTAAACCATAAAAAATCATAAAATCCCAATTCTCTATTCAATTAATTTGCTTCTTGTTGTTTATTGTGCTGCACTCCGTTACTAATTGTTGCTTTCTTTCAAATAAATCTCCTACTCAACGTCACTTAGGCAAAGAAGATGAAATTGATGACGAAACTCTCTTAGACTTAGAGCCTATGATTCTCTTTTGAAGAAGCATTGTTGCTTTAGCCCTCACTAATGATGAGGATGACGTTTTCATGTTCACTTAGGATTAACTACTTCTTAATGGATTTGAAACTTTTTTTAGTGTTAAAAATTTGTTAAATTGCTGTCTAAATTTTTTTTACTTGATTTCAGTGATTTAATGCACTAACATCTATTTATTTTTATTTTGTGCTTCACTTTGAAAAGGCGCTTCCTTGCACCTTGTGCTTAGGCTTCAAGGATTGTTTGTATTGTGAGTGTTATAAGGATAGTCTGTTTATTGCGTGGGGTGTAGGGTAGTACCTTGTTGGACTAGTTATCGTACATATTCATATGTAATTGTTGTTATTATCGTGCACTGCCAATGTAACTTTGCTATTGTTCATGTTTAATATCATTTAAAATAGTATATGAAAGTGATTGTATTGATATCTGATCGAAAGGGATGAGATGAAACTCTTCCCTATATTGTTGTCGAATTAATTGTGATTATCTTGAATCCCTTAGGGAAAATTTGTCATCGAATTAAACATGTGAATCGTTTTGTAATCACTTCGTTTGGTCCTTAAGCGACCTTACTGAGTTTTCAAGACCTTATTGAGCTCTTAAAAAACTTGCCCTTGTGCCTTTTGCAGATAATGATCTGCACAAGATTATTTGGAGATAGTTTAGGAGCCTGATTGAGAAATTGGATTCTCTGCGTGGGTAGACATTGTTAAGTTCATTTGTCATGAACCTAAATTTGGTATTTGCATCTATGACTAATTATTTTTGGGAATTTGAGTTATTTCATTGATTAGGACTCTGACATACATTGAAAGTTGTTTATTGAATTGAGGTTATTCATGTCATCAAGTAATTGATCAAATGACTGTTTAAAATCCTCGGTTTTTGTGGCGTTACACTTTGGTACCTCCTTCAAATACCAATTTGCTCAAAAAAGATGGAAGAAACAGAATATGAAAGGAAAATAGCAAACATCCTCCAACTCCTTTACCCTTCGTTTTGATTCGTCCTCGTCTTTGTTGTGATCTTTTTGTTAAATGTTGCAAAAAGATTTTGTGTTCCAATAGGTCATTTTCGTCAGCTTCATACGTTAAATCCAACTAGCGAAGGGTAAAAAGTGACTTATTTGGTGAGTTGAGGGACATAACTGGCAAAAGCTAACGTCTCTCACCACTAATGTCTCTGGTGACTCCACGAATCCTAGCCACCAAAAAGCTTACAAATCAGAAAGAACACTACCACCACCCAACCCATTTCAGTTTGAACTACGAATCATCGCCATTGTACTCTCGCCCACCTTGCCATTGTCATAACACCCATAAACCCCACACCACCATCCCATAGAGATTTAACGCCATTACCACCTTGCCAAGCTCGCACTGTCAACACCACCTCCTTGCTAGGATATGCTACCCACCTCCCTCGTTCGAATCTATTACCATCATCGCCATGAGTCTTCATCCTTCAATCTATCTCCGAACGACCAAACCTCCATTGTCACCACTAACCGTCCCAAAATGTAGCTTTTGGCAGCATAGATGAAAAGTGGTTGGTTTAGAGAGAGGGAAGACCTTGGTAGGGTTTTTCTTCTTGCCTTATCAAAAGTAGGTTATTGTTTCATCCTTTTCTAATTGCATCTAACAGATACAATCTTTATACTAGGGGTGCAACTTGGACGGGCAGGATGGGCTCAAGGGTTAGATCATGACTAGCTCGCTCTCCAAAAGTCGTGAACATGTCCAGTCCAGCCCACCTACGGGCCAAATAATATGTGTCAACGCCAAGTCCATCAAAATTTTTGGTGGACACAGGCTGGACACGGGTTGTCCACGGGTTGTCCATGATTATAAATTACTTCTAAAAAAATAATAATTTCAAAACCTATCATTGACCATCCAACTCTACAATTTATTCATGAAAATGAAAAAAATACATTAAATCTATAAATGAACTTAAATATAAGCATAGAAACAAATACTTGGGACAAAATGAGAGAGAAAAAGACAAGAGTCTCCAATCCTATAATTTAAAAAAAAAGTAGGAATATTAAAATCTTTAAAGATCTTTGAACATGAACGAAAAGTGGGAAACCGTCGCTCAACCTGGTTCAAAAAATAAGACAAAAATATGAGCATACCATTGGCTTTGAGGCTTTGACTTTATCGAAGTGGGGGCTAAGAGTTCAGAAAGTATAAAACAACTAGAAATTGAATTCTATTAGGTTAAGAGTTTGACAGTTGAGAGTGTATAGACTTATGTGATTTATTGTTTCTAATGATTAAAGGAAACAAAATAAATATATTGTTACAATATATATTGTAATTTATATTATATAATAGCTAAACGGGCTGGACGGGCTTGTAGAAACCTTTGCCCATGTCCCGCCCATATTTTTTTTACGGGTTCAAAATTTTGAGCCCACATTCACCATGGTCACTACAAAAATAAGTCAATGCCCATATATTTGTGGGCTGGCACGGGTTGCCTAGCCCAAGTTGCACCCCTACTTTATACGAGGACATTTTGAAAAAAAAATGAAAGCAAAAGGACGAAATCATAATCTAAGGCAAAGGAGGAAAACATATTTGCTATTTTCCCAACTATGAATACATCTTTTTATACTTTGAGTCAACTCAATGACTCAGTTTGTGCTCGTCATTACGCCCACCTCTGTCGCGATCAATAACCAGATCGAAGTATACCACCAACTTTTCCTCCTCTCCTCTCCTCTCACTGAAATTAAACATGCGCATCATAATTTACGATTCATTCACAAAGCGCACCACTACTACCATGGTAGATCACAGAGAAAATAAACATGATACAACCTCTTGCATCCTGTCTTGAGCAACACTATAACCGAACCATTGATGCAGTCACCATCCTGGCTCGTAAATCCACAGTACTTGGATGTTAATACACAAGAACAAAACCCAATTTGATTTGTCTAATATCCAACCACATTAGACTTCAACTAAGAAATTGATCTCTGAACAAGATCGCTTGATGTGGTAGCACCAATCCGGTAGTGCCTGGTTTTAGTGCTTGCTAATTCGTGTGTACACATTTTTACATCCGGTCTGTGTGTGCGTGTTTGTGTATGTGTGTTTAGGGAGGTCGATTATACGAAGACGACGACGATGGTGGCGGGTAGAGACATTAGGTCGTGATCATGGTGGGTTATCGAATTTGTAAGGCCCAAAGTGTCACGACCTGAATTCACAGTTTAACCGTGAGTTAAGTTTGTGACTAGCCGCAGGTCCATTGAGTTCTTACTAGGAGCTCTGTCAGGCCTTTTTATAACCTATACATACAAAACCACTAAATTCTAAACCAATAATCAGGCTACTAAGAGCTGTGCATAATGCTTTCTCAAAATGCTGCTATTAACCTACTCAAAATACTTAACTGACAAGTAAGACCTGAGAGTCAATTCAAAGACATAAGCTTACAATTCCAAAAATCTTATGAACTACAAGCCACTCAAAATTTTCCAAAGTCAAGAAACTCTAGATACCGTCTCCAACAACCTTTATCTTGTGACCCTTGTCAGTGTCAGATCCAACTTGATAATCACCTGAAATAAAGGAGTGAGCTAGATATCCCTACAAACACACATGCCATATCCTAAAATAGGTTTTAAGTTACATACACATGCCATGAGTTTCAACTCAAAACCAATAATCAATTTATAAGAGATAAGGTACATAAAATCAGTAAAGAACAAAATAATGTTTAATTGAAATAGTTTCAGTGAACAGAAAAACATATAACATGATAATCATCAAATAATTGTTCTATTCAAAGCAACATATTACGGTATGCTGCGGTCAGCGTTTGGTCCCACTGACTTGGACCCGAAATCTCACATCGGGATAATCATTATCATGGAAGCAGAGGCAACCACTAGTAACAGTATTGTGCGTTAACACTCCGTCCAATAGACAAGGACCCGAAATCTAATTTCTCCGCTAGATATGGGGCACAACAACCATTTAATAAAATTGATCTTTTTTGTCAAGAACAATGTTCATACACGGCTAGTTGCAAAAACGTTAGCATGACAATTTCATTTTCTTTTTTCTAACAAACAGTTTTAACAGAACGCAGTGGCATTTTTCAAAACACCCTAAAACATCTAGTTGGTACACATACACATGTACAATATGCTTAGAAATGAAAACAGGGTAATAAGGTAAAATATGGCAAGTGCACTTACTTGAACCGCTATGGATCGGGAATTACATTTCTGATCCTAGTCTTCCACTACCGACCCTAAAAATCCATGAACTGAATGTAAATTAGTTTTTGAAGCCTAACGGTATCTCGTTCCTTTCTCTGAACCCCATCAAACTTACACGTTAACCCTTGTTCAAAATACACGCACACAAGCACAAGGTACACTTACACAAGCATATGGTATACCTACACAAGCACATGGTAGACACGTTTACTGTAACACACACACACTGTCTATACACAACACACATTGTACACTACATAGACACACAGTTCACACACATTCCACATAGTGCCAACAACTTACACAACACATGCACACACATAGTGCATAGGCACATACACCCACTATGAACACTCACACTGGCACACCCCTGCATACTCCAAACCCGCATACACACACCTGCAAATATAATACACACATAGAGCACACACACCATACACACAAAATAACATGCATACCTACGCACATGTAATTCACTCACACCCATATCACGCACACGCGCGTGCATACACAAGTACACAGAGAGTACATCAGCACACACACCCATTGTGTACACCCCTTCCTGACACATTGATTGCACACAAAAGACACTTAAACACCCCGCTGTACAATGTTCACACGCCTGCACATACCCCCCTCCCACACACACACGACACTCTTACTGTAATTTACTCACACACATATCAGATGTACACCACCTTGCCTATGTGCACACACACCCACTGCACACACCATTCACACACATAATACACAAACAACACTCAATATGTTTTGCAGCCTCCTCTTCCACACACTTCATACACACATGCACACAGTATAATTCGCACGCACAACCCATACAACCCCGCACCCACACTCAATTTTAGCCCCGCACCCACACCAAAACATAGAAATTTTGTGAGTTAACTTGAGGGGAAAAGGGTAAAGGTTTACTAATAAATCACATCCCTCTTTGACGAATTTTGCATTTCAATGGCTGAATTTTTGTCACGATTTCAATCTCTCTTGCATCATTTCACTCTTACGAGTAATCCTCTTTCAGCCTCTTTCTTACTTCTCTTGACTTTCCATTGGAATATTTGAAAACCCCCACCTTCAATCACTCCGCACATCTCACCAAATAAGACATTGTCCCCCCTAAATTTCCTAGATTTTTCTCCTATTTTCTCTTTTTCTAGATTACTCGATTTTCCTCCCACTTTCTTCTCTCTTCTTCTAACTTTCCAAAGTCAGAAGATCTGATGAACATAATTACATATTAATCCCCATTTGAATTGTAATATCCAAAAGTTACCCCCACTAGTGTCATTTATTCCTCTGTCGCCCCCAACTTCAATAAATTAAAATTTGACCACTTAGAATAATTTTGGAGAATTAGATGATTAAAAATAAACCATATGAATGAAAAAATAAATAGTAATAAAATAAATAATTAAATTAATGTTGAATATTAGAACCTCCCCACCTTTAAAAAAATTTCGTCCTCTAAATTTATGTACCTCAAGATCAGAACAAATGGGATATTTTTTTCTAACTTATCTGCGCTCTCAAGTGGCCTCCTCAACTGCGTGGTTTCTCTAAAGAACTTTAACTAAGGGAATTTTCTTAGTTGGAGTGTATGTTCCTTAAAATCTAGAATTTGAATAGGATGCTCTACATAAGTGAGTCGTCCCTAATCTACAAAGGCTTTGGTTGCAACACATGTGCAGGGTCTTAGATATATTTCATCATCATACAAACATGGAATACATTATGCATACTTTCTAACTCAAGAGTTAGAGTAACGAGATAAGCGAGATAACCAATTATGTCCAACACCTTGAAGGGCCCCACATACCTAGGGTTCAACTTTCTCTTTTTCTCAAATTGTACTACACCTTTCATTAGTGATATCTTCAAAAGATACATGATTACCCACTTGTAATCCCCACTCTCAATTGTGCTTATCATCACAGCCCGTCTGCCTACTTTGAGTGCCACTTAATCTCTGTTTTTTCAACCTAACTTTCGTGGATATCAATTGCACTAGTTCTGGTCCTAACAGCTTTCTTTGTTCAACTTTGTCCCAAACAAAGAGGAGACCACCACTTTCTTGCATATGAAGCCTCAAAAGAGGGCCATCCCAATGCTATTCTAGTTTAATGAGAACTCTATTAATGACAAATGGTCATCTTGATTGTCTTTAAAGTCAAGTACATATGCGCTCAACAGATCCACCAAGGTTTGAATAGTCATCTCTGATTGCAATATAACATCCCAGAATTTCCAAAACGTTAACACTCGCTCGATCATATACACTAAGACAATATAACCCTCAAACTCAACCAAAATAAATACTACCAATCTATCATAGTAGCTAAAACCTTAAATAAATGTAATACTTTCAGTGTACACTCATACTTGGAGACTAAATTCAAACCTAAATAATAAAGTAGCAAAGTCCACCCACGTAGGGGTTCTAAAAGCCAATATGGCATTTAAATACTAATACTCACGCTCTCTAAACCCAATCCCGAGCAATCTACCGGTGAACATTACCTGCAGAAAGAAAGTCAAAGGGGAGTGAGCTTTTGAGAGCTTAGTAAGGTTGCTCAAACGAATAAATTACGAAATAATTTATAAATACAGAACGATGGTGGTTTTATTCACAGATGCAATTCCACGAAAATTTTTCAAGAATTTCAAAAGAATCATAACTAATTCGATCCGATGTCAATATGATTTTCGGATACGGTGCAAACAATCAATCACAGATACACCGGCTAGTCCAATAAGGTACTAACCCACACCAAATCCTCCAATACCCACCAACTCCACCAAAGTACACCAATGCAGAATTTCATGTCAATATGCAGAATGATAGCAATCGATAACACAATGAATATATCGATGCTCAACGAAAAAGAAATACTGAGTATCGAATAAGATTTCCAATAGACGTGTAAGGCTCAAAACAGGGCATTAAAGGCAAACAATGCACATTTCAACTATAACGGAGTTCAAAGAAAATTTGATAACAATACAGAAAAATATTTATGAGAACAAATGAAACTAGGTTTCGGATAAAAATCTCTTACCTTATTCCGAAGCTAACTAATCACTCGATCAACCAAAATCAAAGGTCCTCAGAGTAAACTTAGTTGGGGTAGTACATATATTAGAACGCCAACTCACTAAAACATAATAGGACCAATACTAATTGCATACACGGTACTCATTCATATTCTAAGAATAACCCAATCCGCAACAGTTCGTAGAGACAGCCCGAACTAGTTAAAAATCCTATAACACAACCCCAAGACTTAACCATACCTAAAAATTTTCAATAAAAATTTCATAAATTGCTTTTATAACTTAAAACAGTATATAAGAACAAAATATTAAATATCTGAAATTTTGAATATTTTCTCAAAAATAATTTTCTTAAATACTAAAACCCCAAAAATAGCCATTAATATTTAGAGGTCAAAATAAAATCCCATATTTTTTATAATAGCCTTTAAATATTTAATAAAAATACAGAAAATGAAATCAGGTCAAAAAAAATCATTAAAACTATTATTAAACAATTCATTTTTTTCCACACTAACGCGATATGAAAATCTCATCAAATCACCTCTAAAAATTCTGAAATTTGAACTGGAATATCTTAGAATCACATAAATAGTACCCAAAAACTTTCAGAATTAAATAATCACTTTAAGTAGTTCAAAGGGATTTTAGAAATTTCAAACTTACGTAAAATATAAAAAATTCAAACAATATCATAAAAATCTGAAAATTTCTCAGAAATTCTAAAATGAAATTATCATCATGACTGTAAAAACATTTGGCCAGAAAAGTGGATGGAGGCCATCCCATGCTCCACCACGGGGTTACTGTTCATCATCTTCTTCAGCGTGTACAGTACCCCGAAAAACACAGCAACCCTAATTTTCATTTTTCTCCATTTTGTGCTTCATTTTTTCTCATTTTTCTAGCTCTAATTAATTCCTCTAACACCCTAATACATTCTATAACATTAATATACGATCTATGATCAAATATACGGGATTTTAAGCGAAGAAAAACATGTATATATAAAAGTATATATATAGACACGTATATATATACAATACATACACTGAATAATGGAATGGTTTTATGGGGTGCTTACCTTATGAACACAATCTTCAGTTCTCCCACTCTAATTTCGATCCAAATCTCTTTCTCTTCTCTCTCTTTTTCCACTTTGTCTCTCTACTCTCTCTCTTTTCTTTGCCGATTTTCAGAGGAGTATGGAGTAAAGAATTAGGGCCGACTCTTATGTTCGTAAATGGTGTCTAAACCTTTTCCTAACATGTAATGGTGTCTAAACCTCTACGAATGGCTAGTAATGCCTTTTGGTCTCAAGACAGCCCCAAGTATCTTCCAACGAAAAATGGATGATATTTTTAGACCTTACAATGAATTTATCTTAGTATATATTGATGATATTTTAATATGTAGTAAAAATGATACCGAACACATTGCGCACCTAGATTTAGCATTTAAATTATTTGAAAAACATGGCTTGATTCTTAGTAAGAAAAAAGTTGAATTATTTAAAACAAATGTTAAATTCTTAGGAATGGAAATAGGGAATGGTAGAATTAAATTACAAGAACATATAGCCAAAAAGATTCTACAATTTCCAGACAAACTTGAAGGATTAAAACAAATACAAGCATTTTTAGGCTTACTAAATCAGGCTAGAATGTAAAGTATCTAATCTACCATTCCCTATTTCCATTCCTAAGAATTTAACATTTGTTTTAAATAATTCAAAACTTAAACACAGAAGTTTATAAACTACAAGAACATATAGCCAAATAGACATGTTTATAAACTCCTTAAAACAATCTAATATCTATAATTTTATGCTTCTTTATAGCATAAATTGCACTTGCATCTTACTTTTATGGCGGGATACCATTTACAGATATAACATGTATTGGTGTCTAAACCTTAGAACAAGTCATAGACATAGATAGACAAATTGTGGGACTTACATAGAACTTAAAGGCAAAAATAAGATATGCGAAGAATGCAGCCAGGGTAAAACAAACTGCTGTATAAAAAACATAAAAAATTGTCGAATAGAAGAAATTATAGAAAACGAAGAAGAATATCTTCATATAGATAACAATGACATTTATAACAAAGATAGAATAAATTACAACTTAATAAGCTATTTTTCAAATAAACATGATATTCTAAATTTCGAACCTCCTCAAGATCCTTTTAGTTTCGAAGACATGATAAATGATTATAATCTAGATCAACAGATGAGAATAGACATCTTAGATAATTTTATTAAATTCTTTAATACCTTAGAAACAATAGATTTTACAAATGATAGAATAAAACATTATATAGATACCGATTGTATCACCCTTTTATACAATCCTTTATCTTTTTACATTAGATATTTTCTAAATTTAGATTCCTTATTAAAAGACTTTGATATATTTTTCCAACACCTTATAGGTTTTTATATACAATTGAAAGATCAACAAAACAATTCACTCTATTATAGCGAAATTCATCGTAGACTTAGACAAATAGATGAAGAATCACGCTTAGAAAGTTTAGGCGTACCTATAGATGTAATTAATAGTATGAATGCCTTAAATATAAACAATGAGGTTGAAGATACAAACGAAGATAATAATACAGATTATAACGCAAGTGATAATGATTACCCATGGGATGAAGAAGCCATGGCCAATCTCGACAACGCCTTTGAAACATAAAATGAGTAGTAACAATAGACCAGTAGATCCTTCATTTTATAGTGATTATACTGAAGATACTATGACATATAATTCTACACCTGAAGAAAATACCTCAAAAGACTTCAGGATGCTGGGGTGAGCTTTTTAAAATACCTTTCAAAATTCTTCCCTCTTTGGTTTAAAACTCAGGGCATGCGTTAGTCTAACGGGTTTCAAAGCCATCACTCGGCAACTACCCTAAGCGACTCGCTCCCACTTTTGCTTAAAACCTAAAGGTGAATTCTGGAAAATTAGAACAAGTACATCTATATAACTGGCATAATATAAAACCTTTTATGCAAGAATACTATTATTTTGCCTCACAAAGTGGAAACATATACAACTCAAATGTTATAGACAAATTTCTATATAAATTACCAGGAGCTTTAGGACGAGAAATTAGTGAAACAATTAAAAAAGTTTACGAAAACCCGAATCAAAGACCAGCCTATTCCTTAGGAAGTGTCTTTGAACAAGTAATAGAAATTTTAGTTTCAAAATGTACTAATATACAAATTGCTAGACAACTTAAAAATGAAACAAGCTTTTGTAAAGAAATATATACACCTCAACACTATGGTCAAGAAGAATCTAGACCTAAATATACTAGAAAGCCTTTGAGAAGGCCATAGATATATGTATATATCTATGTATATATATATATATACATAGATATATATATATATATATATATATATATCTATGTATATGTATATATCTATGTATATATATATATCTATGTATACATAGATATATATGTATATATCTATGTATACCTTACTATTGCTTCACAATCAGTTCTAATACTAAATTCATGTTTTGAAATTAATAATGCCTTGAAATGTTCTAAGGCATAAATAATAGCAAGTAATTCAAAATCTAAACTTGTCAAATATTGGTTACTTTCTTTATATTTACCACTTGCGTATCTGCATAATCTTTCTCAAATGGGGGGAAGTTGGCCGGAAAAACACCTAAGCCCTTCTAAGAGAAAAAGCCCGGATTTCGTTATACCAATCGTCAACACCCAAACTGGGGGGTGCCAGGCAGGGCCTTATTGACGTCTGGTGTCCATCCAAAATTCTTCGTTTTCGAAAAGACGAGGGTCTCCGGTTAGACCGCGTACTCCATTTTTAGAAAAAACTGAACATTTCATAGAAAAATAGTGGAATAGAGAGCAGATTTAGAGATCTTGTGTTGATTTAGTCTAAAAATATCATCCATTTTTCGTTGGAAGATACTTGGGGCTGTCTTGAGACCAAAAGGCATTACTAGCCATTCGTAGAGGCCTTCGAGTGTAGTGAATGCGGTCCACTTAATGTCTTCGGGCCACATTTTAATTTGGTAAAAGCCAGATTTACAGTCGAATTTACTAAAAATTCTTTTACCTTGTATTTTACTTAAAAGAAAAGTCTTATTAGGAATGTTATAACTTTTTCCAAATTGCACAACAAACTACTCAAACACCTATTAATATTGACACACCCTCAGAGTACGCTCAGAAGCGTGGTGGGACTTACATAGAACTTAAAGGCAAAAATAAGATATGCGAAGAATGTAGCCAGGGTAAAACAAACTGCTGTATAAAAAACATAAAAAATTGTCGAATAGAAGAAATTATAGAAAACGAAGAAGAATATCTTCATATAGATAACAATGACATTTATAACAAAGATAGAATAAATTACAACTTAATAAGCTATTTTTCAAATAAACATGATATTCTTAACGCTATAGAAAAGTTATCCTTTATAGGAGAAGACCCCATTAAAAGATGGGACTTAAACAAAATATACTGTAAGTTAGATATTATAAACCCCGACTATATTGTTAAGACTGCCAATATAGAAGCAAGTAGTTTAGACACTGAAGACTTTAAAATGCATATTAAAGAACTTATACAATTAGGAGTAATCAGATCTAGTAAAAGTCCACACAGATCAGCAGCGTTTATAGTTAGAAACCATGCTGAGACTTGAAAGCAAGAAAGAGAACAACTTGAATGCTTCTTAGTCTTTTAAGGTTGTGCGCATCAACAAGAGAATTTTGAGAGCAAAGGAATTTTATTGATCTCAGAGAGGATTGCAGAAAAGCATATGCCGAAAAGCATATTTACAATTGAAGTGTCTAAGGCCTTATATAGATCGAGCTAAAGCTATCCAACAAAATTGAAAGCTTTACAGTTGTCTACTAATCCTAAAGCTGTCGTCCACTAAGTTTTACATTTGGACAAACACTTTTTTTTTTAAGTTGTAAGACAAAGTACAATAATTTCACATAAGTCTTAAAGTGTACAGGAAAAAGATTCCGTGTCTGTCATTATTTGCCGAAAGTAAAGTCTTCTGTCTTCTTGTGCCGAAAGTTCAAAAGTTGCAGGTGGTGGAAAGGCATATTCTATCATCTTTGTCCTTTAGCTTTTTCCTTTCCTTTGGCTGTCTTCTTGGTTTCTAGCAAAATCTCTTGTATTTAAGCAAAAGTCTGGTGCACAATAGAATATGCCACCATTGTTGTTCATATCAACTTCTATTGCTCCTAGAATTGCTTGCTCACTCGTAAATCTATCATCTACTATAGCTAAAAATACTTTAGCACCTGTATCTCTTCTTTGTTTTACAGGATGACTCCTTTTCAAGTCAGACTCTATCTTCGTCAGACATTTAGGAGAATTCAGAGACTCGAAGCTCATCTTCAATTTTTATATGAGTTTGAGACATATGGAGATGAAGAGTTAGAAATTTTTAAACAAAATCGTATTTAAGCTACAAACGATTTCATTTAAGTCTGTAAGAATGAATTCGATTAGCTTGGAGGAGCATTATTATCCTTTTATTAATAAATTGCTTAGAAAAATTAGACAAATTAGAACACATCATGACACAGAAAAAAGATAAAGAAATAGTTACGACAGATATCGAAGAATTATGCTCTAAATTAAATAATATTAAAATAGACAAAAGAAAAAAATTCTAAAACAAAAGAGGCATTAAAATTTTTAGTCTATGATAAGAAACAATAGTAATATTTTAGGAAGAGGTAATGCAGAAGACAGAAATAGAACAGAAGTACTCGCAACAGAAACTAGAAGAAGAAATGAAAATACAGTAGGTAATAGAGTTCTAAGACTATTTAGAAATCCTCCTGCACCCATAGCTTCCTTAGAACAAGTCATAGACATAGATAGACAAATTGAACAATTTAGACAAAATAGGCTAGACTTAATTTCTCCACAAATTTTATATCAAAATAATACAAATTTAAGTCAAACAAGACTCTTTATGCACTATAGAGAAACTCAAAATAGATGCATAGGAGAAGATACAGTAAGTATAAATTTAATACATCCAGACTCTGAGCAAGATTTGATCAGAGGAAATTTCAATTTAACACACATAGGATTTGTAATTGTGCAAGACAAATGACATCCTCCTCTGATGGACGCTCTAGACAAGCTCATTTCGCCAATCAGACAAATCCGTCGTTTCCAGTACTTTATACAAGCTATGTAGACAATTCAGGCACCAGTAGGATTAATTTTGATGGTAGTAATTTAGGAATTCTACATGTAGGAAGTAAATTTCAAGTAAAAGACCCCAAGTTAGGACCGAAAATTTATCCCAAGGATAATTTTGCCCTCTTGATGTAAAATAGGAGCACAAAATGCATGTTTAAGTAAATATGGTTTTGATTGTGTATTACATGGGGTTAAAAAGGTGATGGTTGCATTAGTAATATATGTAGTGTATTGAATTGGAGTGTTGGAAAAACCAACTCCAGTTACTGGTTTGTCCAGGGTTTTTATATAATCACTGTTAATTATAGAAGGATCTAGTACTGTAATTGTACAGCCAGTGTCAATAATTGCATTAGTTTCTACACGTTTTTTATGGTGTATAATTTGTAGTCTAATAGTTACTAGATTATTAAATCTTGTTTGTGTACAAAATTTGTCAATATTAAATTCTTGCATTAGCTGTTTTAGGATCATCTAAATTTATAGTTTCTATGAGATTTTCTTTAATATGGGCTAAGGTATCTTCAATTTGTAGAGCTTTAGGACGAGAAATTAGTGAAACAATTAAAAAAATTTACGAAAACCCGAATCAAAGACCAGCCTATATATATATATATATATATATATATATATATATATATATATATATATATATATATATATATATATATATAAACCCAAAAATGAAAATTTACCAAAACCCCATAGAGTTTAGGTAATTTTCAAAGTTTACCCAAAACTTTCTAATATTACGAAAAGACCTAAAGTACCATTTACGATAAATTAATGTACTAGAATAATTAAACGTGTTGTTACATAACCCCGCTTCACTAATCGTCACTAAAAGATTGCCTAAAAAAAATTCGGTCACGCTAATCGTCACTAAACACTTCAATCAATATCACTTATAACTGTTAACGTTAGATTGTAACTTATGATTTCTAAAATAAACCTTGTCGCTAAGGGTCATAAACTATAACATCCAGCTCTACTAATCTCCAACATTTCATTTAAAATAAATGTCGCTAAAGTTGACAAAAATATTGTTGCTCACCAAAAAAAATAATTAGCTGGGGTTTTTTGTTTACAGTAAACCAACCTCAGATTTTAGGGTGTTACAGACAATCTTTTTGAGGATGAAACACAGTACTAAGCTCTAAGTTAATACCAAATGCATGCTACAAACTACACTAGATCTTGGATACAAAGCGAGGGTCCTTATTAGAGACAAAGAAAACTAGAATACCATGAATTTGCACTATCTCCTTTATGTACGTGGTGGCTAACTTGTCCGTAGTCATCTGAATGGGCAAGAAATGTGCACACTTCATCAGTCAATCAACAATCACCCAAATGGCATCATGAGAAAAATGAGTCTTAGGTAGACTTGAAAAAAAGTCCATGGTTATGTGTTCCCACTTCTATTCTGGTATTTGTAAAGGTTGTAACAAATCTGCGGATCTTTGATATTTTGCTTTCACTTGCTAACATACTAAGCATCTGGATACGAATTTGGCAATGTCTCTTTTCATGTTCCCTGCCAAATAGTCTCACGAAAGTTATTATACATCTTTGTGCTCCTGGGATGGATTGAGTAACCTGACTTGTGGGCTTCCTCCAAAATCTCCCTTTTTAGGTTAGGCCACTTAGCATACAAATTCTGCCATTGAATAGAAGTACTCCACTTTATAGCTTGTATTCTAGTTTGCTACCATTCTTTACCTCTTCTATGATATTAGGTAGATGCTCATCACTTTCCTAGGCTGCCTTAATCTTATCAATCAAAATAGGTCACACCACAAGGTTATAGTGGTGCAACTTCAGAGCCTCGCATTCGAGCTTTAAATGATATCAATCATAATGGTCATTTGTCTGAGCCTCAAATATGACCTCAATGTTCAGTCTCCTCCTATCCTCCTATACATGCATGTGTGAGTAATTAAGGAGGACATTGATAAAGACAACTTCTTACTGAGCGCATCGGCAACCACGTTTGCCTAGCTTGGGTGGTTTTGGATATTGACATCATAGTCTTTGATTAACTCCAACCATCATCTATCTTAAGTTTAACCATTTTGGGTGAAAATGTTTTTCAAACTCTTATGATCTGTGAATATCTCATAAGATTCTCCATAGAGGTAATGTCTCCAAAGTTTTAGGGTGAATATCATCGTCGCAAGCTCCAAGTTATGGGTTGGATAGTTCTTCTCCTAGGGTTTCAATTGTCTATAAGAGTATGCGATTACTTTCCCATTTTGCATCTGTACACGCCCTAGACCTTTATGAGAGGCATCGTTATAAATAGTAAAGCCACCAAACCCACATGGAATAGCAAGTATAGATGCAGTGATAATCTTTCTTTCAATTCTTGGAAACTACTTTCACAATCTTTGTTTCACTCAAACTTGACTCCCATTAGAACCTCTTTACACACCTTCTCTAGTAACAACTAGCCTTAAGAAACTTCGAACCTCTACCATCATGAGGTAACGACAACTCTATCTTCTTGGGATCAACCGATATCCCCTCTTTTAACATAACATGCCCTAAGATTGTTACATTATCTAACCAAAATTCACATTTCTTAAGCTTAGCGTATAATTTCTTCTCCTTTAAAATCTGAAATACCGTCCTTAAGTGCTGTTCATGCTCTTCCTTAGTTATAAAGTATACCAATATGTCATCAACCATTAAAAACCGATCTTGAAAAGGCTTAAACAATCTATTCATAAGATCCATATATGCCACTGAGGCATTAGTCAATCCAAAGGGCATGAATAAAAACTTGTAATGCCCTTATCAAGTGCGAAAAGCAATCATCGGTACATCATCTACTTTGACTTTTAGCTGGTGATATCCTAAACGAAAGGTCAACTTTTGAGAACCATTGAGCCCCATGTAATGTCAATATGAGGTAAAGGGTAGCGATTTTTCATCATTACCTTGTTCAATTCTCATTAGTCAATACGGTACCTCATCGAACATCCTTTTTCTTCACAAACAACAATAGCGCACCAAAGGGTGATACACTAGAGCAAATAAACCTTTTGTCAAAAAGATATTGCAATTGAGTCTTTAATTCTCTCAATTTCATGGTGCCATGCGGCACAAAGCTTTAGAGGTAAGAGTTGTCCCATGGATTAACCCAATACCAAATTTGACTATCTATCTTATGGCATTTCCTGGCAAATCTTTCAGGATTATGTCAGGTAATGATTCCCTATGTTGGGTGTCTACCCATGGGCCAAATATCCATGACAGCCCTTCCTAAGAAGTCAGTCAGCTTTCAAGGCAGAAATCACAGGCTGAGGAGATATGATATGTAATGACCCAAAAATGCGAAGCGTTAACACCCGGAACTTCCGAAGCATTAAAACAATCACTTGATCCATCGATCACCAAATGACACACATAACTTCGATTCTATAAATAAATTTTAAATAAAGGCCAGAGCTTCTAATCAATGCAATACCTCAATTTCTTTAAAATAAATACTCATAAATAAGAAGACCAAATTTAAGCTCTCAACAAGTGAAGTGAACAATGTTTTCCCATACAGGGGTTCTACTGATCGAACAGTGATGATAAACCACTCCAGTTTTTCTTTAATAATTAATACAAAAACTTAACCAAATTCGCCCGCTCGGCTTTAATCCATCCTTAAGAAATCCACTGGTGAACATTACCTGCAGAAAAGAGACAAATGAAAGTGAGATTTTGAGAGCTCAGTAAAGTCGCTCAAGGACCAAAAGAAGTGAATTATGAAGGGATTCACATATTTAGTTCGATGAAATTTTTCAGGAATTTCAAAAGGAATACAGATAGTTCGATGACAGTATCGGGAAGAGTATCAACTCAACCCCTTCGATCAGATATAACCCGAAATCACTTTCAGATATAATGTAACAAATTAGATAGTATTGAACATGAGCATAGAGTAGTTAACAGATGAGCAAAGCCACATAAGCAGTGCACAAATGGATACAGACTACATATGCATATGTACACTGGCCAGTCTATCAAGGTACTAGCCCATATCAATACACACCAATTCCTCCAACAGACATCAACTCTTGCCAGAACACACTAATGCAGAATTTCATGTCAATATATTGAATACAATAATCACTAATTCAATGAATAGATCAATGCTCGATGAGTAATGAATAATGAGCATCGATATTACTTCTTCATGAACGTCTAAGGCTCAAAGCAGGGTTTTAAAGGCAAAAATACATGCTCATCTAACAGACCTCAAAGAAGTTTGATAACAATTCAGAATAAATTTTACAAACTAAATTTGAGGAAAGAGGTTTCGGATAAAAATCCCCTACGCCCAAGCTATGCTAAGCTAAACAACATTGATCAACAATCCTTTGAATTAACCTAGATCGAGTAAATTATTTATCAGAATACAATCTATGTTACTATACTGTAATCCTAATATGTACCATCCAACTAGTTCTCACTTTTAATCCTGAAATGACACAACCTAAAGTGGGTCCCACATATGGCCAATCTAACCAAAAAACCCAACACACTCCTCAAGACTTAAGAACAATCCAAAATTGATAAAAATTTATTATTAACATTTTTATGTCTTAAACAACATATAAAATGAAAATATAAAATTTCAAGTATTTTTGAATTAAAAATAATTTATTTAAATAAAAACCTATAAATAGGCATAATTATTTTTATCCAAAAATAAAGTCCCATAATTTTTAAGAAGACTTTCTGAGATTTCTAGAAATATAAAGTTCACAAAAGACCATGAGTAATGAATTTTTTATGACAAATTGAAATGGCAGCTAGAAACCAAAAAATTCTGGACTTTTTCGATAAATTGATTTTAAGGTTATTTTTTGATATGCAAATGTGAGATTCTGAGAAAACTCAAAACTAAGATCCTAACCCGCTCTTGTACCGCTCTACAACAGCCTTCTTCTCAAACACACCCACATCTTACCCTCTGAACAGACACAATACACACCAATTCACACACAATATCATACCTAAAAAAATCCAATTACATGGCTAAAATTTGAGAGAAAAGATTAGGGATTTACTTTGAAAAAGGTCTTTCCCTAGGTATTGCTTCTTTGTCCCTCTCTCTCTCTCTGACTTTCACGTAAAAGAGGTGGGCAGACTTCTTGGACGGCTGCCCTTGCCCCCCTTCCCCGCCCCTTAAAAAGGCTCTTATATATGGTTGTCCTAATGCTAATATTTGCTAACAACCCTCTCATACTTAGTTATTTTCACCACTTCATCCACATCCCTTAAAAGACCACAAACTCTTTAGATTAAGATTAAAAATAACAATTTCATCGACAAATGAAAAGTTCCGGGCATCACATTGTAATACCCTGGATTTTTGGCTACTTATGTATGTAATAATTTAAAAATTATACTGATTTGAATTAAGTAATTGACCATAGAGAATTTTCTTGAAGTCCTTTTAGTGATGAAATTAAATATTTAATGGTCTTAGTGGCTAATGTGATTAGATTAAATATTATTTAAGTCATATTGTGATTAAATTAGTTATGAAGACTTTAAGATGTGTTATAATTACACTAGCAATAAGGACTTTTAGCTGTGTTATGATTGCACAATCAGTTAGGACTTCAAGTCATATTAGAATTAAATTAGCAAACTATATAAGGGAGGAGAAGACATAAGAGTCTTCATATTTTTTAGAGATAAAGGACAGGAAAGAGAAAAGAGTCAATTGCATTCTTTTGGGTATTCAAGCAAAAAGGTGGTGATTGATCTAAGATAAAGAATCAATTGCATTCTTTTGGGTATTCAAGCAAACAGGTGGTGATTGATCTAAGATAAAGAGTCAAGTGCATTCTTTTGGGTATTTTCAAGCAAAGAGGTGGTGATTGATCCAAGATAAAGAGGAGATTTTTGACATGATATTGTTACTTTGAAGTAAATATCCAAGATAAAGAGGAAATTTTTGACATGATATTGTTACTTTGAGGTAAAGATCCAAGATAAAGAGGAAATTTTTGACATGATATTCATTACTTTGAGGTAAGGGTTTTTACGCCGTCTTTTGGTTTCATACACGAGAATCTTTGCGTCTTCGTTTGATTTCAAAATTGAATTTGCTTCTGAGCCTATTATTGATCATTACACTTTTTGTAACGTTATCAATGATCTTGTCTCACTGTCTTATAATTTGCGTTAAAGACAGTTCCCATGTGATTTATAAAAATCTTTGTTCGTTATATCGTAAAAGGTCGTTCGTGATTATTTTGTGCTCTCAGCCGTTCTTTGTTCGCGGTCAAAAAAGTTACTTTCAAATTTTTTTAGACCAACGTGTCTCTCTTCTATTAGTCTTTACGTGTGAATTTCGAGTCTCCTTTGCCACGTGTCAACTTTCTACCGGGTCTTTTTGGTTATTTACAATTTACTTCCGCTTTCTCGATTTTCGCGCATTTCTTTTCATCCAAAATTTCTTTTGACGATATCTCATTCACCCGATCTCCAATTGAGCTGATTTTTGTTTCGTTGGATTTGTATTTTTGTTCTCTTCGATTTGAATCTATAATGACTATTTTTGGACTTTGAATAAATATTCACTATATTTATCAAACTACTTTGTGGGTGATATTTGTGTTTGAAAGTCACTTTTAATTATCGTGACTTATTTGTGACGCGCCGGCTGCGATATTCGACATGGTATAACCATGATTTGTGATGCTTAATAATAAGCAATTTGTGTATGTGACACCCCACAAGTTTTGATAAATATATTTTGATATTCGACTTATTGGTTATGTAAACCCTTTTTTGAGTCGATATTTGACTTATTGGTTATGTAACCCTTTTTTTGAGTTGATTTGTTATTCGTTTGTAAATCAATATTCGACTTATTGGTTATTTAACCCATTTTTCGGTCGCTTCTGTTATTCGCTTGTGAAATTCGACTGAGTTATCTGAATTCCTATTTATTGGCTCTATTCGATAACTCTGAATTCGTATTCGTATCCGTATCCATTTTTGGCCCTCTGTGTGTAAAAACTTTTACTGGGCAATTCGTGCTCACCCCTTTGTTTTTTGTTTCCTTTCTCTTCCAGGCCAAAAGTAGCACGAAGGGCGAGATATTAGTACAGCGGTTGGAATTGCTCCGGTTTTTTATATTGAGAATAGAGCTTATGATTTCTTTAGACAAAAATTGGTTAGTTGGTTTATTTTCCTTTGGGTTCAGATATTTAGTCTGAGAGATTTGTAATAAAGTTTTGGATTATTTTTGGGAGTTAAGTTTTGAGATATACAAATCATTTTGTTTGTGGTATTTTAGATGCTCTACTCTACCATTAAGGTTGTTATGTTTTGGACAGGATTGGATTATGGTTTAAGGACGTGTTCGGACCTCGGGTTCGGGCCGTTACATTCTCCCCACCTCATTAATTTTCAACTTATAACATTATAAATTGTTGCTAAAGGTCATAATCAATACGGTTGGCAATAATTGTCGCTAAAACTCCAATTAATGTATATTACCACAACCGTTACTAAATAATTAACTAAAATTCTAGGATTCACCCTAAACCGTATTCCAGGTGTGGGGTACTACATGTACACTTGGAAAGTCAGTCAAGAATCATAAAATGCACTTAAATACAATATAATGTTGAAGGATGCATGAACGGCATAAGTGTAAAGACCTGAAAATCCGGAGTATTAACACCTAAACTTTTCGAGTGTTAAAACACTCCGTCGCTCGATCAAGCACTCAACCTCGATTCAACAAACAACTTCGATATATATATATATATATATATATATATATATATATATATATATATATATATATATATATATATATATATATATATATAGGGAGCTGATCCATTGATAGCGCTAGCAAATGGAGTTAAGTTGCAAGCGCGATCTGACCGTCCATCCTGAAAGATGGACGGCCCAGATCGCGCCTTTTTCGAAAACTGTCAGTCGTCCGCGACATAGTGTTGCGGACGAACTTTTTTACCTTTTTGCCCCTCCACCCGTCCGCTACATAATGTAGCAGACATTTTTTTGACAAAAGTACCCTCATGTTCCATCCGCTACATTATGTAGTGGACGAGTAGGCAGGCACTATTTTTTTTTGTCCTTTCTCTCATTAAAATTCTGACATGGTTCTCTCTCTCATTTCTCTCGTCAATTTCTGACACACTCTCTTTCCCCTCTCTCTATCTCTCATAAATTTATGACACTTTCTCTCTCCTTTCTCTCTCTTTTCTCTCACCATGATTTCTTTTATGGGTTCTGGATGTAGCACAAATTTTCATAGCATGGATCTTGTTCAGCCGCGAAGAAGAGACGTCGAAGAGCAGCGCCGGAGCATTCAGGCTCAAAGAAAAGGCATTCAAGTAACAGTGCTACTGCCTCACGGCAGTGTCCCTTTGTTCATTTCTCCCTCACACACACACACATGCACTCTCACGCAAGGCAGCAACCTGATGCTACTCCCCTCTCCTTTTTTCACAGACAGGTGCACTAATCCCCTCGCCCTCACCTCCTCACGGCAGCCATGGCTGCTTACCCACGAACCCATCACTGTGTGTGTGTGTGTGTGAGGGAGAATTCACAAAGACAAAGCAGAACATGAGAGAAAAAATTGTGATTCCAATTCATTAGAGCCCGTTTAACCCTCTCTTTCTTACTTTGTTTCTGCAAACTTTTATCATTTAGGTAACCATACAAACAAAAAACATTATCTGAAGAAAAAATGTTTCCAAAAGGCCAAATTCACAAAGACAAAGCAGAACATGAGAGAAAGGACAGAACAAATGTTTCCCAGAACTTTTATCCCATCTGTGCACTACCAAGACAAAGCAGAGAAACGAGAGAGAGAGATGTCAGAAGGACAATGAGAGAAAGGACAGAGAAAGAAAAAAAATAGTGTCTGTCAACTCGTCCGCTACATAATGTAGCGGATGGAACATGAGGGTATTTTTGTCAAAAAAACGTCCGCTACATTATGTAGCGGACGAACTTAAAAAAAACGTAAAAAAAATATTTGGACCGTCCGCGATACAGTGTAGCGGACGGGTGAAGGGCAAAAAGGTAAAAAAGTTCGTCCGCGACACTATGTCGCGGACGACTGACAGTTTTCGAAAAAGGCACGATCTGGTCCGTCCATCTTTCAGGATGGATGGTCAGATTGCGCTTGCAACTTAACTCCATTTGCTAGCGCTATCAATGGATCAGCTCCCATATATATATATATATATATATATATATATATATATATATATATATATATATATATATATATATATATATATATGTGTAACATTCTATAATTTTTTCGGAACGTTAGACACTCAATCGATCAATTCACTAAGACAATACTCAATCGATCGATAAAACTAAGATAATAGTGTCCTCTACCTCAATAAATAATGCAACAAGCTGTCAGAGTAACTATTCGTCAATCAAACGATACTCTTAATCAACTGTCATAATTGAAATACCAAATCTAAGTATAAGAAAGTTTAAACAATAACGTTTCACCCACGGTACCATAGTTTCTTCCTTCTCTCTCATGCACGGTTTCCTTTCTAACCCGCAGTCCATCGCATTTGTTTCTACCCTACAAACAGCTTCACAAAAAGAAAGAAAAACACAGTGTACACACGGGCTGCTTTCATCCCCTCTCTCTCTCCTTACAGCCCCTTGTGGCTGATTGAATTTCTAGACCCAAAAATACCTCATGGACACCCTTACAATCCCATAAACAATGCGTAAATCTGAAAATAGGGCTAGGAAACTTACCGAAAACTCCACGCAGCTTGCCAAAAATTCTCTTCTCCAAGCCTTCTTTCTCTCTCTACCTCTCTCTCAGTTGTGGTTTCAGATGTAACAGATGGGGAGCGGTTGCTCCTCCATACGTTAAGTATATATATAAAATCCTAGGGTGAAAACTTGTCATGCCCCGAAAACGAGAGGCCGCGACTAACATCAAACTTCATTATATACCATTACAGTTCTAAAGATAACGGTATAGATAGAGCAACTGAATCCTTTAAGATAAAATATCACCACGAACAAAAGTCTATGCCAATCCGTTCTCCAAAATAATCTCATTACAAAACGATTACTAAACGCAGTGGTGAAACAATATACACAAGAATTAATTCTATCAAATCACCCATATTGGGGTAAGGGTCTCCAAAAAGAATTTCATTATCCAATTTTGCTCATAAGATCGATACTCCAACTTCAGGGTCCATACATGTCTTTAAAGCAAGACTCAAACACGTCGATGACATAACCATTATAAAGGTATAGCAGAGCATCTACGATGCCACAAACACCATTATCTAAATCTTAATCTTACTCATCTCAAAAGATCCAAGAGTTTAAATATAATCCTTTCAAAAACTTAACTAATAAACTTTCTCATCAAAATCTACTCAAACCAACTAATATGACCAAGACTCTACTATTCAATACAATTTTCAAGTCTCATAACCAACTAACCCACTTCCGGGTAGAGTCCTCAAATGATTTACATTGCTCAAAGATACTAACAAAACTAAATGCTCTAATTTCCCCCAAACACATCACGCCCAAAATCACGTCCGATACATGTGGTAAAGGACAAAACAAACGAATAGGAGGGATGAGCTCGAATAGCCCAGTAAGTGGAAAACAAATGGGAAGCAAATACGATGATTCGTAGTCCAAAACAAAACCAAATATTTGACGAACAAGATATAGCAATTGACCACAATGTAAATAAGGCGAATCAAATATACAAAATGTTCACAAGGTGGTCCAAAGAACCCAAATCAAATACAAGCCCGAAGGTACGAAAGTGCAATCATATCTTACTATCAAATACCAAAGCAAACGTCATTAAGCGTTTAACCCAAAACATATTTCAACTATATGTCGGGTACGCTACAAACATACGATGACTATGGTGGTCATAAGACCCAAATGTCGAACCAAACATCAAACATCAAACGTGTGCTCCAGAGCATACTAGGAGGCTTCGGCTCTCTAGTATAACAAACATGTGTCCATAGGACCCTCTCTATTTTCGAGAGTTGTTCAACATAGTCAGTGTCAATCTTAAATTGACGGTCACAAATATATAAATTCAATGATGTGCATCATCAGGCACAAACGAAAAGCGGTAAACATTATTCTCAAAAGAGGGCAAAAGTGGGACAAATCAAATGCAAATAAATATAGATGAACCGAAATTGACGAAGCATAAACCTTCGGATTCCGAAAGACACCTTTCCCATAAGAAAAACAATGATAAAATCCTTTTCACAACAAGCTTGATCAAAATCCAATATTTTTCCCGATTTAAAGAAGGAAACCCAAGCCAAAATCAAAGGTAGAATCCTTTACAAAACAAGATTAATCAACTCCAACAACTCTTTTTCAGATTTAACGAAGCAACCCATACCATAGCAAAAACGTTACAAACCTTTACCATAGCAAGAACGTTCAAACCCTTACCACAAACAAGCTTCCGACGAAAAGAAAACCTCAAAGCACCACTCTAGCGCCAAAAGAGCTTTCCAAGCCTTCTATTCTCTCCCTCTCCTCCGTAAAGGAACAAGGAACCAAGAACAAAATGGCTAAAATAAAACAAAGAGGCTATTTATATGAGACAAAAAATCAAGTTTTCATTCAACCGAAAATCAACTTTGAGTCGACTAAAAATATATTTAAGTCGACTGAAATCACCTTTAAGTCGACCGAAAACATTTTTTAGTCGACCGAAAACACCTTTCATCAAAACACTCTTAATTCGGTCGAAAATAGTTTTAAGTCGACTGAAAACACTTTTTAGTCGACTGAAAGTACTGTTCATCGACTAAAAGTACTGTTCAAAATCACTGTTCATAGTACTGTTCAAATCATTGTTCATAGCTACTGTTCAAAAATACTGTTCATGTTACTGTTCATCGACTAAAACTTTTAGTCGACTGAAAACACTCTTTTAGTCGACTGAAAACCTTTAAATTCGATTAAAAGTACTGTTCCAAAATACTGTTCATAGTACTGTTCAAAAATACTGTTCATCGACTAAAACTTTTAGTTGACTGAAAACACTCTTTTAGTCGACTAAAACCTTTAAATTCGACTAAAACTCCAGAAAGCTATTTTTACACAATTTAAATACTTTTTAGTCAACCGAAACACTTTTAGTCGACTCAAACCTTTTAAATTCGACTAAAAGTTACTGTTCATCTGTTCAAAAAATACTGTTCATCGACTAAAACTTTTAGTCGACTGAAAACACTCTTTTAGTCGACTAAAACCTTTAAATTCGACTAAAACTCCAGAAAGCTATTTTTACACAATTTAAATACTTTTTAGTCGACCGAAACACTTTTAGTCGACTCAAACCTTTTAAATTCGACTAAAAGTTACTGTTCATCTGATCAAAAATAATCCCAATTCATTTTCTTAGTTTTCACAAAGGACCACAAACTTATTTATTCAAAAATATACAAGTTTTGCATAAGCTAAAGAAAATTTTCGAGGTATTACAAAACTACCAAGAGCCCCTCTAAACTTTCCTTAGTCATCTTAAAGTTTACCTCTGAATCTTTTAATTATTGTGAAATGGTCCAAAATAAAATTCTTTACGATAAATACGTGTTAGGAAAATTGTTACGCTATCCCGCTTCACTATTTGTCGCTAAAAGTTACCGGTAGAATTCTGTCACGCTAATCGTCACTAAAGATCCAAGTAAGTATTTCTTATAACCACTATCATTAAATCACAACTTAATTATAGTTTCTAAACATTATTGCTAAAGATAACAAAATTTGATGTCACCAATTCGTCGCTAAAAGTCATTAATCAGTATACCGATAAAAAAATAAAATAAATCACCGCTAAAAGTTTTAGATTAAACTATTAAAATTATTTTAGGGTTCGGGGTGTTACACACACACACACTAGTGTGGAGCACGTGTGTTACACATGAATGTAGTTGAGAGTAATTTTTGAGGTGATATTATTAGCTTTTTTGGATCAAATAATATAATTCAGTTATGTTCTTATTTCTTTTGTGACTTGTTCCAAAAGAAATGTATATTTGATACTTGCAATTGCGATCAATGTTTGGAAATCTTCTTTACAGGCTTCTGGATTGAAAAAATGTTTGATGTTACTGTTGAAAAACAAAGTAAATGGAAAACGTTTTAAAAGATTTAATTTACGTCTTTGTTTTTGTAATCTGTTAGATTGGTTTATGGTATTCAATTAAGATTTATAATTTTCATCATTTTATTGTAGTTTGGTTTGGTTCTTTGAGTTTTCTAGATTTTCTTTTTCTATTCATCACGAGAATCCAAAAATAAAGATTTATTTATTTATTTTAAAAAAAGAATTCCATTGAATAATAAACAAGAAAGAAGAACTCAAAGCCTTAGAAAGACAACTTTTTAGTTTTTCTTTTTTGTTTAAACAAAGAAGTTTACAAAGAGAGAACAATTGTCTGTTGATTGCGGCATTGAGGGAGGAGGCCAGTTCCTTTTCTTACACCAACATATGTTTGCATCACCTCCACGCACAGGTTCACAGTCACCGTTTTGTTCAACTCACTACTCACACACACACACACACACACACACACACACACACTCACACAACACAACATAACACACACTCATATTTTCCACATACCCACTACCACGGAATATATATACATCCAAAAAATTTCATATTTTTCGGATGTTGTTTGTTATAATAATTTCATATTTTTCGGATGCTATTCTTACTTACTATGCTGTTTTAAGCTATAAAATTATTTTAGAAGCACTTATTATGAAATTTGGAATGTCTTATTGCTTTACAGGGCGTGAGGAGTTATCGATTAAGTTGGCTATCCTAGAGATTCGTTTCGTTTTGGGTTTAGATTGAGATTGTCAGAGTGAATGACGTTTAAGAAAGTAGCTTTGAGTTCATAGTATATGAGACTAAATTGTATTCTGATAATTTAATTATCAATTTAGGTTGACTCGAGGATTTCGAAAAAGTTGAATAACAGTGCATAGCTTAGACTGAGGTAAGAATTTCTATCCGAAACCCAATTTCATCCATTTGTCTTCGTGAATATTTTTCTGAATTGTTATCCAATTTTCTTAGAACTCTGTTATAATTGTTATGAATTGTATTGTTTGCCTTTAATACCCTGTTTTGAGCCTCACATGTTAATTGGAAATCCTAATCGATGCTCAGCATTTATTTCTCATTGTGCATTGATTTAATCATTGTATTATCGATTATTGCATTCTGCATATTGACATGAGTTAGTGTATTGAGAAGTTATAAGGATGCTCTGTATTGGGGGTGATATAAGGATGGTCTGTTATTGCTGGGAGATACTAGTACCTTGAGGGTCTAGCTAGTGTTCATATGCATATGTAACAACAGTGTTATTGAGCATCACCTTTGCGGCTTTGCTAAGTGATTACCCTGCATTGCCTGTGTGGCTTTGCATATCACTCATGTTCAATATCATCTGCATCATTTTAGTGTGATTGAAATCATTTCTGTCTCTATATCTCTTTTAGGGATTGAGTTAAATCTCTTCCCTTATCATTTTGAAGTGAATCTGATAATCGTTTGTATTCTTTTTCTAGAGAATTTAGCGACTTTACTGAGCTCTTGAAAGCTCACTTCCTTTTTCTGTTCCCTTCTGCAAGAAGAATCGTCAGTAAGAGTTCAGAACCAATGAGCTTGATTGTGGAATAGCTTAGTACTTTCATTAATTGTTATTTAAGCCCTTGCGAGGGAATTAGAGTGTACCTTAATAAATTAAGTACTTTGAATTTTCATTTATGTGTTTGGGAATGATTAATCGAGAATTTGAGTTATTGTAGAGTTCTGACCGAGAGGTTATTGGGTTATCCTTAGCGATATTGAATGGATTGAATAAGTAAGTATTGATCGATTGAGTGCTAATATTCTGCAAAATTCTGGGATGTTACAATTAAAGTGATCTTCTTCTTGCGTATTGGATCTTCAACTGTCATTAGATGGTTTCCATCATTTTCTTGTGTTGGATAGCATTCTTGAACTTCGTGTGCTATCAGCATTTCTCAGATTATGTCATTTTCAGCCTTTTTGTCCATCCTAATGTTGAAGCTGAATTCTTTTCCTTCCATTTTCTCAAGGTTCTTTCCATTATGCGTGTAGTTTTTAGTGTTAGATGTCGTTCTTGCTTAATTTTTATAAGGCATATAGTTATGAATTGGTGTACCTTCTTTGATTGTATCAATTTTGAGACTGGACATCCGTTTTGAAATTTTGGTTGCATCAAACAATGTTATGTCTGTTGAATGTCTCCAATTACAATCAACTTCAGGATGTACCTACTTTTATCAATATCACTAAATCAATAATATTTCTGTTAAAATAAAAAAAAATGTTCTTAATTTTTCTAATTTACCTTGATTCAAAAGATATTGGAATTCACATTTCTCATCCTTACAAGCCCGTCCTTTTTTCTAATCGTACCTTTCTTTCAGCATCTTTTGCATGCTTAGTACCATATTTCTTCTTTGTTTTCAATAGTTAGTAATCTCGCTTTAGAGAGCAGTACAATTTCTATATAAAACTATTGTTAATTTGCGCCGCATTTAAGCCTTGTTTTTTTTTTCCCTCCATTTTTGATGCATATTAACCTTGTTTTTCATTTTTTTTGTTTTTTTCAACAATTTTATGTTTCTTAACTGATTATTTAAGTATTTCAATTTCTTTGTTTTGTTTTTATTTTTCAGTTTTACAATTATTTAATTGTTTACTAACCCAAAAATGCAAAAAGAAAAGGAAAATACATCACAATTCTCATTAACCAATATTTAGAGAAATTTCATTTCAACCAAATTAGAAAGTGAGTAATAAAGAAATTTCTTTGTTTTGCTTTTCTTTGTCATGAGACTTTTCATTTTCTAATGTTTAGAACATGTTCATTATTCAATGTTCATTTAATTTTAACCAAATTAAAAAAAAAAGTCATGAATAGAGGGTATGATTGTTATTAGTATAATTAACAGAAGACATAATCGTTCGGAAATGATTTACAACATTTGTACTTTTATAGGTAGTACATATATATATATATATATATATATATATATATATATATATATATATATATATATATATATATATATATATATATAGGAGCTGATCCATTGATAGCGCTAGCAAGTTGCTAGCGCTGTTTGGCCGTCCGCTACATTATGTAGCGGACGGTGAAAAAATTCGCTGTTGTGGCACGCAATCTGGCCGTCCAATCTCGCCCATGGACGGCCAGATCGCGCTAGCAACTTGGGTTAAGTTGCTAGCGCTATCATTTTATCAGCTCCCATATATATATATATATATATATATATATATATATATATGGGAGCTGATCCATTGATAGCGCTAGCAAAATAGGAGAAGTTGCTAGAGCGATCTGGCCGTCCACACGCGATCTGTGGACGGCCCAGATCTTTTTTTTTACATTTTTTTTAGTCCATCCGCTACATTATGTAGCGAACGATTTTTTGACAAAAATACCCTCAAGTTTAAAAACAGCCCGTCTGCTACATTATGTAGCGGACGGACTTTTCTGTCATTTTTTTCTCTTTCTCTCATTAATGCTCTGACTTTTTCTCGCTCTCTCTCTCTCCCCTTTTTCTCATCCGCTACATTATGTTGCGGACAAGTTTTCTGACATTTTCTCTCTCTCTCTCTCTCTCTCTCTTAGCATCAACTCATTCGGGTAGTTCTAGAAACTCATTCCAGAACTCGTAGGAAAGAAAGATTTCATTGTATCTTCAATACTTTCTTCATCAAAACTACCTACCACTTGGGTTTTCACCTATTTGCTTAGGTAGCTGAAATTCATACCCAAAAGCAGAGGGCCTGAATTGCAGAGGTCAAGCATCTCCAAAAAGCAGAATGCCTGAATTGCGGCAATCTGTTTCAAAGCTTTTCTTTTGATGGTTATCATATGAAAGGAGAAAGAGGGGAGAGGAGGACGAAAGAGAAGAAAAAAGTGGTGAGAGAAAGAGATAAGTCAAATTGAAGAGAAAGGACATAGAGAGAGGGGAAAAACAACTTAGAGCATTAATGAGAGTGAGAGAGAGAGAGAGAGAGAGAGAGAAATGTTAGAAAATTATTCCGCTACATTATGTAGCGGATGAGGGAAAGAGAAGAGAGAGAGAGAGAGAAAAAGTCAGAGCATTAATGAGAGAAAGGGGAGAGAGAGAGAAAAAAAAATGACAGAAAAGTCCGTCCACTACATAATGTAGCGGACAGGCTGTTTTTAAACTTGAGGGTATTTTTGTCAAAAAATCGTCCGCTACATAATGTAGCGGACAGACTAAAAAAAAGCGTAAAAAAAAGATCTGGGCCGTCCACAGATCGGGCGTGGACGGCCAGATCGCGCTAGCAACTTCTCCTATTTTGCTAGCGCTATCAATGGATCAGCTCCCTATATATATATGTATACCGAATTAAAGTTATCAACAAAAATGATCTAAAAAAAGTTTTCCCACACAGGGGTTCTATTAATCAAAATAATGATAAACTACTCCAGTATCTCACTCAGACTCTAACCCATCCCAAAGCAATCTACTAGTTAACATAACTTGCAGAAAGGGAACAAATGAGGGTGAGCTTTTGAGAGATCAGTAAGGTCACTCAAGACGATTCACAGATGTAATTCGATGATGATTTTCAAAAGAATTTTTAATGATCACAAATAGTTTGATAATATTATGGGAAAGAGTTTCAACTCGATCCCTTCAATCAGATACAAAAAGAAATCACTTTCAAATACAATCTAATAGTCAGATGATATTGACTTGAGCACTAGGTAATAGATCAACAAAGCCACACAGGCAGTGCACAAATAGATACAGACTACATATGCATATGTACAATAACTATGTACAATAACTAGTTCATCAAGATACTATCTTGCACTCAAGCAATAAAGAGACTATCCTTATAACGCCTCCAATGCAGAACATAATACATAACATGCTCTCATGTCAATATACAGAAGAACAATAATCGTCAAATCAACATATAACTTAATGCTCGACATGCAATAAAAGATGAGCATCGAAATGAGTTTCAATAATTGGTAAAGGCTCAATAGGGTTTTAGAGGCAATAAATACAAATGTCAATTCATAATTCAGAGTTCAACGACAGCCATAAACAACTCAAAGGAATAAATACAAATACAAGTTAATGGTGGTAGGGTTCAGATATGAATCCCTCACCTCTATCCGAACTTATTCTAAGCTAAGCAACTTTAACCCAAAGTCTTTCGAATAATCCTAAATTGGGCAAATCATTTATCATAATACACTGTATGCTACGATACTATAAATCCAATATCAACTACCCAAATAGTGTTCACTTCTAGTCCCAAAATTATGCAACTGGAGCGGGTCTCATATATGGCCAACCTAGCTAGAAACCTGACACACAGTCCTCAAGGCTTATAACCCAAAATTGATAATAAATTCTCATAAAATATTTTTACAGCTTAAAAGAGCATATAAAATAGAAATATGTATTTTTGAATTTTAATATTTTTGAATTAAAAAAATTTATTTTTAATGTAATAAAACCCATAAATACCCATAATTGTTTCTTGCCAAAATCAAGTCCTTTAATTATTGAAATAGAATCATAATTTTAGAAGCATTAAAACTATTTATACGTTATTCATTTTACTAAATCGAATGCGATACGTGTACAGATAACAGATAAACTTTAAAATCACTCAAACTTATATTGGGACTTCTTTATATTATGAAAACATTACTATAATCTTGTCAAAAGTTAATATGAATTTTAAAGGCTCAAAATGAATTTTGAATTTATGGAAAACATTAAAAATACTGAACGATTTCAGAAAAGTAAGAAATTTTGCTAGAAATTCTAACATAACCTAAGGTACACTACTGCAAAATTTTAACGCGCTAAAAATCACTGTGCGTCATCCAACGCATGCACTGACACAAACTCACGCATGTGGTACACGTGTGGAAGCACAACGTACCACTCCACAGCACACACCCACAAGACCTACTTTTTTCTTCACCTCACCTCTCTCTACACGCGCCCGGGCACACACACACACACACACACACTACATACACCTAGAAGATATAAATATTACACATACAATACACACCCACACCCATACACACAGAGCCACACGGCAGCTTCACACACACACACACATGTCACACATAATACACACATACTGCCTAACGCCAGTCCTCCCCCTGCCCTACACACACGCACGCGTGCGCGTGCACACACATATACTCATGACTGTCCTCTCCTTTGCCCCTACACACAACACACACACACATACAAAAGCATACATTGACATACTCACTGCCTCTCGGTGCCATGGCTGCCGACCCATAAATTTCAGCCCTTACTCCACATAACATAGTGAATTTATCTGAGGAAAAAGGTAGAAGTCTTACCAAAAAAAAGTAAGCCAATCGCGGGAATTAAGCCTCTCTCTCTCTCTCACTCTCTCTCTCTCTCTCTCTCTCTCTCTCTCTCTCGGGATGGCAATGAGGTGGGTCGGATGCAGATTTCATAATATCTGCACCTTCCCCGCCACACCAAAAATGTGACTCCCCCCGCCCCTCCATCGAGTTGGGGGAGATGATACCAACTCTAATCCGATGGCCTTTTTGGTAATCCGACCTTAACTTGATTCAATCCGCAGTTTGTGAACATCGACAAATTGATCAGAAACTTCAGTCCCACCTGCACTTGAACTCTTGGATTTGAGATATTTTGAGAGCTCTTTTGGACCCAAACCTGCTTTGCTTTCTTCTTCGCAACCTTACAATGCTCGGGTTAGTGCCCAATAACACTACAATCACCACCCAAAGATGGTACCAAAATCCATTCATCCTCAACTGGTATTCTAGTTTTTAAAAGTGCAAAATAAGAAGAATAAGCCGGCGATGGATCTGACCGCGATTGAAAGTGAAAAAAAAAATAAAATAAAATTGCAAAATAAGAGAGCCTAGTCTTAAGGACATGGTTGGAGGGCTGAAGGCGACAGTGAAAGGCAACGATGGAGGAAGCGACGACGGAAGGCGAAGACGGCATAAGGCGACAATAGAAGAAGCGACATCTGAAGGAGACAATGGAGGAACGACAACCAGCGACCGTGACCCATGACGGTAGAGGGCAACCATCGTTTTCTGGACATGCTTGGTGTATGACGCCTTATGAGAAGAGAGAATGGGGAGAGAGATAAAAAAAAAGGAGCTATGGTTCTCTTATTATATAAAAGGAGATGGACTGCTGAGATTAAATGTTCATTAAGAAATAGAACGGGTCGGGTCGGGGCAGATTCACTCAAAACCATACCTGTCCCGTACCCGCTGCGGGTTATAAAAGTAAATATCAAATCCTCCCCATGACCCAGTTATAAGTAAAAACATCCAATCCTATAGGAATGGAAAGAGGTGGATATCCGCCGAGTACGGGTTTGATTGTCATCCCTCTCTCTCTCTCTCTCTCTCTTAGGTTTAACATGAGAAGGAGAATGGAATAATATGGGTTAGCTGAACCCCTAAGCAAGCTCATACATACCCTAAGAGGGAAAATTACCAAAAACCCACCCCCCCAAGAGACGATGTTGGGAAGTAGGCGAGCCATGCAAAGTGAGGGCTAGCAACAGGCACACTACCGAGACACGTAATGCAAAGACGATGCTCGAGCATGGTAGAACATCATGCATTGGAGTGGGACGATAGAGGTTAGGGACCAATGGGCATGCAAGGAAAGGAGAGACCTCACGGTGCAAGGAGAAGGCACCAAAGAGATTGAGGGGGTCTCGATCTACGACCCTATGGCTTTAGGAAAGAGCTCCATTCGGAGTTCCCCTCATTGCAAAAGTCCTCTGCCTGTTGGAAGGAACTAAGTCTGAAGTCCCTTAACCAGGAAAGAACTCTAGTTATAAGCTCTATCTAAAGTCTTTCTGGCTGCGAGAAGGAGCTCTGACTAGACTCCCCCACTTAGAAAGAGCTCTGTCTGGACCATAGAGCTAGGCGACACACCTCTTAACTTCCTTATCTAATAGGGAGGTGCCATAATATCAACACTTGGGGGTGACTTTTGGTGACAAATGCACTACATGTGACTTCGAGTGTGTTCCTCGAGTTGACCAGATTTGTGACTTTTAAATTTGACTATTTAGTAGTTGTTGACGTGTTTGAGAAAGTAGGACTCAAGAGCAGTCTAGATTGTGTAGGTAGGATGGGCTAGCAACAACTTGCACAAAGTTTAAGGAATTGTCCACACTTTCTAATGCTTCATATTATACCCTCAGGTTTTTCTAGTTTTAATCATATGATAATTGACATCATTACATTAAACACAAAAACATCCACTTCTTAAGCATTCTCTCATTTTCTAACTAATTAAATTTATTGAACTTTTGACGGTTCCTTCTTATCCGTTCGTACAACCACATTTCTTGTTCATTTGTCTCACCAACACCATCATATCTAATGCCACAATTGAGACATTCATAAGTCATAACCACCATAGTTGGACACGATTCAAAGAGCTTATGACCAAAAGATAAATAAAAAGGGAAAGATAATAGTAAGATACACCCATCATATATCAAAGCACATGTGGTGAGTTTCTGCTGCAGACATAATCAAATCGTATGATTCAAACATTTTAAAAACGATGATTATCATAAGGTAAAAGCCAACACAATTTAAAATTTTCAAACCAATATATCAAACCATTTTCAGATCCTTATTGTTATCAAAGTCACATATTTCTGAATATACACATTTTTAAGGTCTTATTTTCCTGGTTTAAAGTGTTTATTGATTGGTGGGTGGATTTGATAAGGACCCAATTGCCTTATAACACAATAGAATGATCTCGTACTTCAGACTTTGCGGAAGAAAAACAACTAGGCTGATCCCCAACTTGATTAGGCACACAAAAAGTTTAACTAGGCAAACAACAAATCAGCACAAAACCTCCCTTGCCTCCAACCACCAACTGCAATCATCTCCCTCATTCTCATCCTCATTCTCAATGTGGGCTTGTCATCTAATAGATAAATGGAAGTATGGAGAGTTAAGAATCAAAAGAAAAAGTCTGAGGTGTTTTGTGCGAACGGTCCAAAGTATGGAGTGTTATATGCACTTAATCCTTGATAATAAATGTGTGTAAATGATGGTGGGGGACAAACCACGAGTTTTTTTCCTAAATAATATTGTTTTAAAACTTAATTACCAATCTACTCTATTTTGAAACTTATTTACTCGCATACCACACATTTGAAAATCGCGGTTGACTTTAAAGTAGAAAACATGATCTAGAACCACGTTTTTAGTGTGTGTATATATATTTACACACACTCACACACACACACACACACATATATATATATATATATACATATACACACACACACACACGTGTATACTAAAAACCACACAGTGTGTGTGTGTCTCCCATTTTATTTGCCTAATTTAAGCAAAATTGAAACAAAATTTGGAAAGAAAAAGATATTGAGGTTGAAATAGAAATCGCATTCTGAAACCACGTCTTTAGCATAAATTGCAGTTTGTAACCACGTTTTGAGACCAACTTTGACTGACATAAATGGCCTTCGAGAATCAAGTTTTCAGTAGAAATCATTATTCTTAAAGGTGTTTTCTTTTGAGTCGTGGTTTATAACCATGATTTAATTTAATTTCCTATCATGGTTACCCCCCCACCCCCCACACACATACATTGTCTTCATATCATCTAAGGCACCCTTATTAGTTTAGCTACACCAAATGGATCAATGGTGGGAACAACTAGATGTAGATGATTCCGACCTCACTTCACTTGTGTGCTTTCCAATAAGGCACAAAAAATCACTAACCACCCATCCAACAACCAATGCTATTTCCACAATCACCGACTTCTTTGCAGATCATTGACATGCCAAATGAGATTCTTCAAGCTATACGGAAAAGAAAGCATGACAAAGACAAGAAACCATGGTGGGAGCAACTAGAGGCAGATGACTCTCATCTTACTTCAGTTTTGTGCTCTTTTGAAGCTTGTGAAAAAAAAAATCAGCCACTCATCAACCAGACAAAGGTAACTTGCCGAGCGCTATCTTCTTCGCAGAGCATACAAGGATAGCCAGAGATCCTTCAAACCATGCAGCGAAGAGAGAGAAGCAAAGACAAAAAGGTTTCTTTGAAGTAATCAAGTGCGGGAAATGATTAAGGTAGATGTTGGTTGGTTAAGGAAAAAAGTGCAACAAAGAGCCTAAAAAGTGACTGTCTTATATGCTAAAATAAGGTTTCCCACTTTCGATTATGTTTAAATCATAATATTATACTTGTCTATGTGGAGTTTAACTTCTAACTTTCAAAAGTTTCAAAACTAATTAAATTAAAGGTACATGACATAAAGTTTTCAACCAAAATAATATGTTCTTTGTACAAAAGTTTGACTGCAATATACAACATAAACAATAATAACAAAAAGGTTAGGAGCCAACTCTTGTCAAGTGTCACTCATTGGTTTGAGCTGTTTTCTTTACATGACATGTACACTTGTCGTGGCCAGTATTTTTACATAATCCATAACGTTTCGGCTATCATTCTAGACAAATATCCATTTCATTGCGCAAATGGACTGATCTTGGTCGACCCTTACCTTTATTTACAGTAGGGGGTATGAATGTACAGTTAATCCACTCCTCCCAGTAATCTGGATGCTCTAATGGTTGAAACATTTCAGCTCATATCTCTCTATATTCCCAAATAGAAAACCAAGGACTGATAACACATGTTAGAACATGGGAACATGAGATTCCATATGTCATCAACTTCCAGCATGTACATGTTTTATCTTGAAGCCGCACAACCTGTTCATTTTGGCCTCATTTATTTCATACCAAAAAATTCCCCCGATCATCGATTGTGTTATAAGGTTGCACAAACATGGAACAAATTTTCCTTTTCGCTTGTTGAATTGCAAGAATAATGGGAGGGACATAATGTATTTGATCTGCCATGGAGGCTGCCACAAGGTTTCTTCTTAAATTAAAGTAATGTACACAGCGGTGAAAATAAGTTTGGACTACTGTTGTGATAGGTAAGCCTCAAGATCCTTTCAAAACACAGTTAAACACTTTAGAAAATATTAGTTGTTATCATTCCAAAACGTTTAGCACCATCATGTGCAAGTGTCGATTATTCAATGGGTATCTCAGCGCACAATTTTTTGCTTCTACAGAAAGCTTTCAGACCTCTTCCATCAACTCGTTGAATTTGCGAACTTGAATAGCCTTCCCAGTAGCCCAAATAAGCTTCTTAGGCTCCGTACTACTGAATTTTTTTGTGAAATTGCTACGAATATGTCTCAAGCAGAACCAATGATGGCCATAAGGGGGCTGCCATAACTGATTTTTTCTCATAGTGCTTAAGATACTGGGATGGCTATCTGAGATCAAGCAAATATCCTTATAGCTAGGGACAACATAATCTATAACATGTTGCAAAACCCAACTCCAGCTATCATGGTTCTCCCTTTCAACGATAGTAAATGCAAGCGGCAAGATTTGATTGTTTCCATCGGCTGCTATGACAATTAACATAGTCCCTAAGTACTTCACGTGAAAAAATGTGCCATCATTGCTGATAACAGGACAATAGAATCTAAACCCCATGATGCATGGCTTAAATGCCTCAAAAAACTCGTTTAAAATCTATTGCTTTAGTTTCTCCACAAGCTTTTAGGTCATATTCGACAATGGTGCCAGCATTATACTTTTGGATGGCAGCAAATTTCTTTGGCAATATCCGATATGACTCTTTCCAATTCCCATATAAATTTGCAATAACCGCAACTTTGGCCTTCCACGCTATATGAAACAATGTATTCATTTTTCCCTTGACAACTGCAACTAAGGAGGTAATTCTAACCATCAGATCAGCTTCAACTATATTGCGGATTGATTCAGTAATCAACCTATAGTTTACATAGTGTTGGTCTTGGTTCAAGGCCTTCCTCAATGGACGTATATGAGGTCCCTGATAGCGTGCTTGTAATTTCAAAATATCTATAGCTCTTCTTACATGTTGTATGGAGATAAAAATTGCACTCATTTAGAAACTTACATTTCAAAGCCACCATAGTTAGGATAGACTGCTTCACCTTGTAAATCAATTTATGCTTGACGTGGTACCTTAAAATAGCCTTCACAAACTCGTCTTTATCCTTGAAAATTAGACTCACTCTTAACTCATCGTGCTCGGGATGCCATACTCTCTGGCATCATTACTTTCAAGAGGACTTGTAATAACGGCAGCCGGTGCCAAATCAACGTCCGTGAAAAAAATGCTCTTTAGGCTCGTATAGACATCTCTGAACTTCCATATCACTACTTATACCGTTACCATAATCCTCTCTATCGTCATCTTCATTTAGCCTCTCCATGAATGCATCTTCTTCGCCTTCTGAACTGTCCTCTCATGTTCATTATCCAGAATAATGGGTTCAATGATGGTTGATGCCTCATTCCCCAAGTCAATCATGTTATGTAACGGTAAAAGCAAAGAGGAAACATGACTAGTCACACCACACCCTGAGGCGTGACATTGGAAGTCCCGCCACAATAACTTGCTCCGACGTTGTTGTATACGAGTGATAAAATCGAACTTTGTGTGGCATGATCACCAATGTTAATGAGGTAGAATCCCTTATAGGCGTGGACAAGTCACGTTGCAAAGGAGATAACTTGTCACCATTTGATACAAGATTTCGGGTAGAGGAACCATATCCCATGACAATGGCCTCCATCTCAAAAAATAACTCAATGCTACTCAACTGCGAGAATTGAGATTGGAGATCAAACATGGCTTCTACATCTCTGTCATCCTGAATTCGTTCTTTTATATAATAGGTCTTGGCACCAATTCCCACCATCCACGGATACCTACAATTCAACTTCAACCTAAAATATTTTTTGTCCACTCTTATGCAACTATACAACTTATCCATCAAGCAATTAAATGTCCAGTTATCCTCCACCTTGATCAACTTTTTTGGTCCACAATCATAGGCATGACCATTTAAATCTCCTACTACATTTCCTCCTCGGTAACACAGTAGCCTTACGAAAGGAGCCATGACGAACCTTCAACATATGCATAAAAATATGATTAAATTTTATACACAAACTATGTATTGTTACATATTATGGTAAATCACAACTTGGATGAGTATTGATTGGGGCGCACACGTGTTAACCCACAAACATGCACATACACGCGCGCACACACACACTCGTGCGCACACACAGAGTGGGCATACTTTGCCCCATAGCATCGGTCCATTTCTCAATTGCTCCTGATATCATAAAATGATTAAAGTTATTCTATATACATAACTAATTTACGTTACAAGTACATATACAACAAGATTAAAAAGCACAAACTCACCAAATCTTTAATGCGACAACTTTTTATTTGGCAAAGATCAACTGTATCTGCAATGACCCGTTAATCCCTGCTTGGTGGATGTCCAAATCAACTTATAATGACCGGCCCTTGTTGAATACAATTTTCGAATTTCAACAACCATGACAGTAACAACCTATGAAATTGGTGCCAAAAAAACAAAAAACAAAAAGAGAGAGAGGAGGACTCACATTGCTAAATTGGGTGGAGCTACAGATGTTGCTTGACTGGACCTCTCAAAAAAAAAATATCAATCCCAACAGTAAATTATCCAATGGGCTTGAACTTTTGCCCTGATCCTGGAATTAGAATAACCAGCAATGATGTTAAAAGAGGACATCGAAGACAAAATAAAGAAGGAAGAAAGAAGGAAAGGAAGAAAGGATAAAGAAAAAAACTCACTAGTGCACTACTAGTGTAGCCCAGCCGTGAGTAAGGGCTGAGGAAAAGAAAGAAGAAAGGAGGAAGGAAGGAAATGCACATCTTTTTTTTTCTACGGTTCTTCTTTTGTTAAGTTTTCTTATATTTTGAGAAATTATGTAGAAAATTGAAAAAAAAATAGAAACGTGGTTGTAAATTACGTTTTCTACTTCCAAGTCATGGTTTTAAAGTGCGATTTTTAAAAGTATGGTATACTGTAGACTTGACAAAAAAAGGCTCGTAACCTAGGGTAGGCCCGTACCCGTAAAAAAAACCAGGGTACGGGTACAAGAATCATAGACCCGTTGAAATTTTACCCGTACCTGGACCGGCCCGTAAATTCTGGTTCGGTCCGGTTTGGGTACGGGTTACCCGCATTTGTTCAGTATAAAGGCATTAGGGTTTCACTTTTGTCTTCACTTTTCATACTCACCCATTTCTTTCTCGTCGCAGCGCTACTCACCTCACTCTCTAAACTCTCTCGCACTGTCGCACACAACTCGTCTCTCTCACACTTTCTTTTCCCCCAAAGTCAGATCCATCCACACCGCACAACAACCACAACCCATCTCTCTTGCTCTTCCCCCCAACGTCAGATCCACTGACGATAGCTCTGCACATCAAATCGACTTGACGGCGCCATGGTTGCTTCGTCACTCGATCCGTCCACCGTCGTCTTGAGACACAGCTTCGTCGCAACTTTTTCGTCAGTCATCGTCAATTCGTCACCACTCGCCGGTCACGGATTCACCGCCGTTGCTGATGAAGGCTGATTTACTTGATAGAGCTGTCTTGATCTACAAAGTCGTCTGACCATCAAATGGATTTGATTTACTTGTATTTTTTCTATTAATTTTTTTAATAATGTTCTGTATTTGTTTTTTAGGTGATTTTCTGTTCTTAAAGATATATATATATATATATATATATATATATATATATATATATGTGGTTAATTACTTACGGCACCCCTATATATATGTGGTTAATTACTTACGGCACCCCTGAGGTTTGCTCTAAATTACACACGGACCCGCCTATTTTTGTAAATTACACTTCGCTCTCCCAGGTTTGTACCTGCATTTCACGGAGCCCCACAAAATTGACGGGGACTCTAACTCCGTCTAAAGATTCCCTGACACCTTACTTTTTTATTTTTTCATCACCAAACTACCCTCCCTTTCTTGAATAAAACCCCCTTGCCCTTTAGGTTCTTCTTCTTCTTCTTCTGTTATATCTTTTTTTTAACTTTTACCAACAGTGATGTTGTACAACCAACAATGCATGTTGTACAACCAAAACTTCACACTGTACAACCAATAATGCAGGAACAACACATGGCTGCTGGGCTGCTCTCATGTCATACATCACCATCCACCATCGCAACACCCTCTGGCAACACCGACGACAAATGTCAGCAACAATTTTCGGTGAGCTTGCCGGCATCACCCATTTTCCCTGCTACCAAGCCTACACCGGCAACACCATCTAGCGAACCCAACAGACCCACCCATGACCACCAAGTCCACCATACCCACCACCAACGACCCACCACCAACGACCGATAAATCGTCCTACTCACGACCACCCATGACCATTAACCGCCACGAATGCCAAAACCCATCATCCAATAACCTTCGGCAACCGTTCGTGACCCACCAACGACGACCATCAGCCACCACAATGCCTGCCAACCCGCCGTTGCCGCGACATCTGACCCCATCACTGCGTCCCATGACAACTGGCGAAACTCGCAACCACAAGACACACTCACAACCACAAACAACGAACCCATGACCACACCATGTCCAACGCCTCCAACAGAAGCTCACAGGCATGGATTAAAAAACCATAAGGTAGAAATGGTTTTAGGTGCCCCGCCACCAAATGCCCAACCTCCACCAATCCCAATTGTACAACCACGGGGACGGGGAAGGGGAAATGCAAAGCATCGCAATTGAAAGTCTGTAAATTTCTCTCCAAAACCCAAGAGACACTATGTACTTATATACAAGGGCATAAATGTCTTTTTATATCTAGCTGTTAACACCGTTAAAGAAAGCTAGATTTTAGGAGCAGAGTATAATTTACAAAGATAGGCGAGTCCGTGTGTACTTTAGAGCAAACCTCAGGGGTGCCGTAACCCACACATATATATATATATATATATATATATATATATGTGATTATTGGTTGGGATTTGAGATCTGGGACTTGAGAATAGGGATTTGATATGAGTGTTAGGTTTTGTTGTGTTTTTTACGGAGTTATGGAAGTTAGAAGTGACAATTCTGTAACCAATGTAACCAAAAAGAGGTAAAAAATAATTAAAAGCAAGTGAATATAATTTAAAATTTTTAAAAAAATAATCAGCTTACCTGCGGGTAATACTCAAACCGACTAGGTAGGGTACGGTTTAAAAAATGGCTACCCATAAAAATTCGACTAATTTTTACCCTGCCTGTTTTTATCCGTACCCTACTCGACAGGTTTACTCATTTGTTAAGTCTAGTACGCTGGTAAATAAGTTTCGAGTTTCGAGTCCATGATAATTAAGTTTTAAAAAAATTAGACAAACCACGCTCACGCTCCGGTTCCCGTTCCCGCTGGACGCCGGTGATTTAACCATAGCATTCCTCCCTCACTGAAAAATGCTGATGGTCACTCCATAGGCATTTCTCTCGGCTTCCATAGGTTTACTTCTAGGTTTCAGACCAAAACCCAGTACTCGATCACACGAGGAATCGCACCATGAAAACTGTATATTTCTTTCTCCTCTTCCTTTTAGTTCACCTGATCATCGTCTCATCTTGGAAAAGGGACGAATTCCGAAGCTGCAACCAATCGCCATTCTGCAAAAGAGCTCGTTCCCGCAAACCCGGTTCCTGCTCTCTAATCGCCACCGATATCTCCATTCATGACGGCGACCTCACTGCCAAACTCATACCTAAAAATCCAATTCAAGAAGAAGACAACCAAGAAATAGTCAAACCCTTAATTCTCACTCTCTCTGCTTACCAAGGTGGCATATTAAGGCTCAAGATCGACGAAGACCCGACTCTAGATCCGCCAAAAAAGCGGGTTGAGGTACCCGAGGTGATTGTACCAGAATTTTTGAACAAGAAGCTTTGGTTGCAGAGGTTTTCAAAAGAGGTAATTGATGGAGATCCCCAGTTTTCCGCCGTTATTTATCTGTCCGATGGGTACGAAGCTGTTCTTCGGGTTGACCCATTTGAGGTTTTTGTTAGAGAAAATGGAGGTAACCGTGTCTTGTCTCTTAATTCACATGGGTTATTTGATTTTGAACAATTAAGGGTAAAAAAGGAAGGGGAAGATTGGGAGGAAAGATTTAGAGGGCATACTGATAGTCGGCCATATGGGCCTCAGTCAATTAGCTTTGATGTTTCATTTTATGGAGCTGATTTCGTCTATGGCATTCCTGAACATGCTAGTAATCTTGCTTTGAAGCCAACCAATGGGCCTGGGCTAGAAGAATCCGAACCCTATCGGCTTTTTAATTTGGATGTTTTTGAGTACATACACGATTCGCCATTTGGACTTTATGGGTCGATACCATTCATGCTTTCGCATGGAAAAGCACGGGGGACTTCTGGGTTTTTTTGGTTAAATGCGGCTGAAATGCAGATTGATGTTCTTGGGTCCGGATGGGATGCTGAGGAAATGATCTCGCTCCCTTTGGATAAGAAACGGATTGATACACTGTGGATGAGTGAGGCTGGCATTGTTGATGCCTTCTTTTTCATAGGTCCGGGGCCGAAGGATGTTGTTCGGCAGTATGCTAGTGTGACAGGAACTCTGGCATTGCCTCAGCAGTTTGCCACTGCGTACCATCAGAGTAGATGGAATTACCGGGATGAGGATGACGTTCAGAATGTTGACTCGAAGTTTGATGAACATGACATCCCGTATGATGTTTTATGGCTTGATATCGAGCACACAGATGGGAAGAAGTACTTTACGTGGGATAGGACGCTTTTCCCCAACCCAGAAGAGATGCAGAAGAAGCTGGCTGCAAAGGGGAGGCACATGGTTACAATTGTGGATCCGCACATGAAGCGGGATGAGTCGTACCACATACACAAAGAGGCTGGCAAGAATGGGTATTATGTAAAGGATGCAACTGGTAAGGATTATGATGGATGGTGCTGGCCTGGTTCTTCCTCGTACCTGGATATGGTAAATCCAGAAATCAGGTCATGGTGGGCTGAGAAGTTCTCATACGACAAATATGTTGGTTCAACTCCTTTCTTGTACATATGGAATGACATGAATGAACCTTCTGTCTTCAACGGTCCTGAGGTATGTTACATTTTGTGTCTCATGACTTCTTACTGGTTTGTGAAGATCATAGTCTTGTAGGAACATCTTCCGTTCAAAATACTCCTCCGTCCCATATAATTTGATCAACTTTTATTTTTGGGCCATCCGGAAAAATTGCTCATTTCCAAATTAAGAAAGATTCCCTAGGTATTTTTATATATTTACTCTTTTTACGCTTTTTTATTCTATTTCTCTCTCTCCACATTCAAATCAAATCTCCATCAACTCATTTTCTCTATCCGGGCCCACTTTCTTCCCTCCTCTCTCTAGAGGGTGGAATGGGAAACACACAATATATCACTTAAATTCTTATTCTGTGTGCCAAAAAAAAAGTTAATCAAATTATGTGGGATAGAGGGAGTATGATCAACTCCCAAAACCTTGATAGATGAATTTCTCTGTGATTTTGTTGGAAAACACTATCCCGCAAACCAGGAAGATCATTAAGAGGGCTGTCATTTTCTTTAGTTGGAAAACGCTCGCATTTAGAGGTGGCTGGCTACTTCATTTATTAAACATCCTTAATCTTGTTGCTACAGTTATATGACTTCTGTTTTCCACCTTTTAGAGCTAGATATGCTATCTTAGTTAACTATTTTCTAGTAGGCTATTACTGAACATGCATTGCCCATTGTATGTTAGTATGCTGGGTTCACAACAATAAGTGTGTTACTTTTAGGCTATGTTACACGGACTTGGTACGAGTGTCCGAGTCGGATATGTGTCCAAGTGTCGGATGCATCTAATTTTCAAAACCCAAGACACAGGGACATGACTATTTCTATCTATTACGTTTTATTAGTTACTCCTTAGGTAACATGGTGTTTTCAGTGACACATTGTTTAATTGAAATCTTATATCATCTCAAAGCAATAACGAATTAAAATAAATACTTTAAGATGGCGTTGTTAGTCGCATATCCTATGAGAGGTGTCGGACACATGTCCCATACCCATGTTCAAGTGTCGAGTGTCTAACACGGGTACTTTACGCATTTTGAAGAGTCTATATAACATAGCTTCTAGGTATCATTGGGCTTGCCTTCTCTCACATTGCACACAACACTTCGATGACTTAATTGTGTTTGATGATTAAAAAACCCTTTGAGACATTAGGAGTCACTTGATGAGTTAAAATTAATAGGAGGCTTTGTAGTTGGGAGTGACTTCTTATATCAAATGATGGATTAGTTTATAGTGCAAAATAATACGTGTACTCTTAATTTCGTGCAAATTGCCAAAGAAAAAACTTATTCATGTAGCATATTTGTGGGAGTTTTTGCCCTTAATAATCTATTTTTAATACTTAATTACTTTTTTACCCCATTTTGAATCTTATTTACCTATCTACCCCATTTTTGGAAATCGTGGTTTCAAACAGAGTTTTCTTTTGAAATCTTGCTTCCTAACAGAGATTTCATACGTTTTCAAAAGAAATCTCTGTTTCAAATCACGTTTTCTTCCCTTAAAATCTGTGTTTGAAACCATAATTTTCAAAAGTGGGTTAGATAGGTAAATAAAGTTCAAAATGGAGTAAAGGAGTAATAAAGTATTAAAAATGGATTATTGAGGGCAAAAACTCATATTTGTGGCCACCTTGGTCACCACCAGCCCCATCGCAGGGCAATTCGTCCCTTTAAAGGGCTAACCTATTTAGTATTTATGAGTTCCTTTACAGGGTTTTATATGGTCATTCACAAAGTCTCCGACATTCAATATTGGATATTTCGCTCTCCCCTCTTGCCTAAGCATTCTCAGAAAAGGTCGAACTCAGCATTATTCACACATACTCAGAATCTTCTTCTTTAGCCATTGTTGGATAATACCAGCAGCTCAACTGGATTAGCCTGACAGAGGCTGCCTTCATACTCCAACCTTTGGCTACCTGACTGGATAGCTAGCCTGAGCTTTTGAGATCTAGCTTTGTTATCATCTATAATGACTCATGACTCAGGTCCACAACCCCATCACTTGGAAGGTCTCCCCCAAAATGGCTCGCCGGTAGGTACTTATCAGTTAGAGGCAGGTCTTATAAGGCCATTCACAAAGTCTTCCAAATCCGATGTGGGATATCACAATATTTGTCAGGATGTGTTTATGTGATTGTTGAGCGAGCTTGTTCAGTGATAAGTGATTAGTCAAGTTCTCAGGGGAGTTACATCACTTTATCGATAGCACATACGGTGAGAAATCCTGAAAAGTTCAGTTTGAAGCACTTAATGCTCTTACTAAACAGTCTCCAAGTTTCTTGAGCTGACTAGTTACCTTAATCCAATTAAAGGCCTAAAGTTGGTGATGGAGTTAACCTGTGTGCATGTGCCCCCTTGGTAAGTGCGTGTTTTGTCAGTTGGCTTTCGAGGTTACCTATCCACACACATAATCCTTCAAAGAAGTCCTTATACTCAGAATAGCTGTATAGAAGTCCTAAATGGAGACAGCTCTAGTGATAGAACATCACGATGCGAATATAAGCGCCTAATTCGTGCCAAGAATCCATGCTGCAGATTCCTCCTCCTGGCCTAGTAAGGGCACCTCTCCTAGTGGTAGAGTGGCAGCAAAGTCTAGGCTTCCGTACTAAAGTATCTCATTAGGTTCATGTAACCCATTGCTTAGCAAAACTAATCTTGGAACATGTAATAGTGATTTAATAAGAAACTGAACTCTCTATCACGGTTGGTCACAACCAGACTAGTATGCTTAAAGAACCTATCGCGACATGTCTGAAGGTTGTGAATCCCAAAAAGGTCATAGTCCCATATCTTGCATGTATGATCCTCTTTCATGAGCTCTCTTGCTGCGTGATGTAGTCCAAAAGCACGTTTTCAGAAGATTCTGATTATAGCAGGATATAAAATCACTATTGCTATAGATGGGTTGTAAAGTAGGATTTAAAATCACTCTTGCTAACTTTTGAGAGAAATCCCTTCTGCATTCATTATCCATCAAAGCTCTAATGGGTAATAAGAACATAAAGTCCCTCGAAAAGGTTGGAAGGAGCTTTAAATTAAGCATTCTCTGCAGTTGAGACGTGGAAAACTAGTCAATGCCAGTGTAAAAGGGGGCATTCGAGCAAAGGAGGACACTGAAGAGCTTGATGTTTCTTACTAAATCGACCTCTTCAAAATTGATTGCATTCCTTTGATTTCTATGAAAGAAACAGTACTCTTTTAGCTGACCCCAAGTAGTTGGGACATAGTGTATCCTGATTCTTGGTTTGCTTGGGTACGTGTTATGGGTACTTGGTGGTTTGTGAACTTGTGGGTGCGGGGTGCGCTTACTCAGTTTGCTATTTGCAATCGCAGCTCACTTTTATGGTTTCCTTTGGCAGGATAATTACTAATGGCTGACTTCTTACCATCAAATAACATATAATACTAGACATTGGTATACAGATTTCTGGTTCTCTAGATTTGAAGTGATGTACTCCAGAGTACAATGTTTCAGAATTAGGTAACTCTGCATAACATTTGTTGAGTCGATTGAGAAGTAGTTTGAGATAAAACTGAGGAATCTACTGTAAAATTATTACTTAGGTGGATTGGAAAAGGTCCAGTAAGTACCTGATTATGTCTTTTGTAGCTTGACCATGCATATCTACTTATTTTTTCCTTACACTTGCTCTCTTCTTGGTATGCTGTGAGTGCAATCCGTATAACTTGAGCACTTAGGAAAGGAAGATCTAAGAAAAAAAAAAATTGTGACTTTGAGGTTGTACTAGAGGTTTGGGTTTAATCTACAGGACTTTTTATGGCCATAAGAAGGATTTTTATGTGTGTTTCACGTTAGGAAACGCATGTCAACCACCATGGTTCAAAGTCTCGGCTGTTATGGTTGATTTTTTTGCAAAGCAGGTCAGTTTGCGGCTGCCAAACTGAAACCACGATGCGCTTCAGTGATATTGCGTTCCAAGATGAATCAGCATTATAGCAGTGAGTTCCCGGTGATATTGCCATAATAATCACCATAATATTGGAAATCGGTCATACCGTTGCTATCTCGGTTGTTAATAGGAGAAAACTTCCGCGTTGATCTTCGTTGCGGAACTTCTTTAATGGCAGGTCTAGACTCTTCTGCCAGTGTTAGAACTTTTAATGTGGGGCTGACAACTATCTTTGTTTGAAAGGAAAGTTGGATGCAGATTTTGGAATTTTAAAGAGTTAACAACTCGGTTGCCCATTGTACTATTGGGCAAATCCAACTTTGGTCACTGAACATTGATTTGTGTTAAAGTGACCATTGGACTCGTGAATTTGTCCAATCAAGTTACTCTGTTAGGCTCCGTTAACACCAAATCCGTTAAGTTTCAAATTTTAGGGGTAAATCCGTCATTCTCTTGCAGGGTTCCCAAATCCGTTTTCTATTCTTTCTTCTTCCCATCACCAACCATCACCGCCCATCACCTTTGTTCTTTCTTCTCTCATTCGCCACCATCACCGCCTCATCAACTCTTCACCACCGACGCCACGCACATACAAAGACAATAGTTAAAAGCTAAGTATACCACACACTAGATCTGTAATTGATTTGGGCGGTGAAGCATGGGTCGCTGTACCTATCTCGGATGGAAGGAGGCGGCGATATGTTTTGCCATGCGATAGTGGCTGGCAATATGGTAGCGCTGGCCGTGGCAGCCGTAGGGTGGCACTGAAGGGTCGGATGGTGGTGATTGGGGGCTGAAGGGGTTCGAATGATGGCATTGGAGCGGTGACCGTTTGGATATGGGTGTTGGTGGGGGTGACTATTTGGACCGAGGGTGATAGGGTTGTTGGTGCCTCGCAGTTGAGTGATGGTAGAATTGGTGTTGTCTACGAGTGTGGGTCTTTTGGTGTCAATGGAGTGGTGGCGGCTTTGGTATGATGGTGGTGTCATGGGTTTTCGATCTGGAAATAAGTTGGGTTTAGGCATTGATGTTGGTCGGGGGCTTGAGGGTTATGGGATGCTGATGTGGTAATGACATTGGTGTTGCATGTATGGTGGCAGCGGCAGTGGTGTTTTAATAGGGGTATCATTGTGGTGTTGTTGGGTATGGTGATGACGGAATAACAAAAGGGGATGGATTTGCAAATAGGTTTGATGGTGAAGTAGAGCACAAACCTTGAAATGGTTGATGAAATTCTGCTTACTAGGGTCTCCACTTGAATTTTGGCACATTTAGGCTTTTTTTTTTGGACTGTAAGCAGTGTTTGTTGTAAGAATCTCATATTTGATTATACGACTTGACCTTTCACCCAAAAAGACCATGAAATTGTCATTTGTGGTGGCACTGTAATATAGGAATGGGACAGATTCACATATGGGTTTGATGGTGAAGTAGAACACAAACCATGAAATGGTTGATGAAATTCTGCTTCACTAGGTCTCCACTTGAATGTTGGCACATTTTAGACTTGTTTCTCTTTAGTGTTGGACTGTAACCAGTGTTAGAGAAGAAATGGAAGGAAAGAAGAGGGTACAATGACGGATATACCCCTCAGTAAAGGGACTTAACGGGACGGCGGCAGGCTAGATTTGATGGAATAACTTGATTGAAACAAATTTTAAATTTCAGCGGTCACTTTGACACAAATCGATGTCCAATGACGACCAAAGCTGAATTTGCCTAATAGTACAGTGGTCAACCGAGTAGTTAACTTGATTTTAAATTCGGCATTATATTAGCCATTCATTTGAAACCCCACACGAGTTTGCTAATTTGTCAACCAGATAGTGGATGCGTGGGTTTCCCATTTTGGCTCACCATGTGTATGTAACATCAATTATCTTGTTTGATTTAACTTTTCTTGGTAGTGTCACAGGAGGTGTTCCCCTTTCCTGGCTTTACATCACTTTTGGAGCAGGAGAAGCCACGTATATGATATGTGGTGTCCATCCTGGTACTTTTAGTGGTTGTGGAGGACAGCTGTTTCCAGCGAATATGGTGTCTGCCCTCCTCAAAGAGCTTTTTCTTTTTAGGGGAAACCAAGTAATAAAATTTTTATTCAACAGTAAATATCTCAGAAAATTACAGGTTAAAAACAAGCTTATATCTTAGTTATTCTGGATTGGAAAAAAAATGGCTCGGGGCTGTTTTCTTCTTCTCGTTGTTTAAGACGAGATTCTCGTGGAATGTTCAGGGGCTGAACTCTTTCAGAAAAAAAAAGTGATGGTGAAGTCTGTGGTAATTAATTGGAAGCGAGTGATTACTTGTTTGCAATTTCAACCGATACATTGGCTATTTAGGGCGTAATTGGTGGATAGATTGAGTCTCTTGTAAATCGTAATGCAGTAGGTGCTTCTGGGGATGTTCTTATCCTTTGAGATACGAGGGTGGTGAAAGGGGGGATGTGCTCAAGGTGTTAAGTGTTTTTACTTTGGCTTGTTCATTAAGGAGCGTGGAAACTGGTTTGGAAGGAACTTGCTGGTGTTAGGGGGGTGTGGGGGTTCCATAGTGTACTGTCGCTGTTGGGGTTTTAACATTGTTAAATTTTTGCACGAACAGCATAATGGTACACAGGTATCTTCTTTTTATATAGAGACTTTTCAGATTTTATTCTTGATATGGAATTCATTGATTCACCATTGCAAGGCGGTGTCTTCATGTGGTTCAGAAATCGGAGATCTAATGCCAAATCAAGTTCAGATAGATTCTTGGTTTCCTCTGATTGGGAGGAGATCTTCCCAAATGTATCTCAGTTTGCTTGCCAAGGCAGGTATCTTGCAGTTGCCTTTGTCCTATAATTCTTTTGATAGTGGTGTGTTCAGAAGTCGTAAAAGCCCTTCCCGATTTGAGAACATGTAGCTTAAGGTGGAAGGTTTTGTAGCTCGGACGACCTAATTGGTATGTGGCACGTAAATTGACATTGCTTGAGGAAGATCTTAAACTTTGGAATAAAGATGGTGCAAATAACATTTTGCGAGCTATGGATGCAGTTTAGGATTTGGATGGCAAAGGTGGCAAGGTGTAATGTCAAAGGAGGAAAAGATTGAAGGAGTGGCAAGGAAGGAAGTTCTGAGTAAGACAATTTTAGCTGAGGAGTTGTCTTGGTGTCAGAAATCTAGAGCTTTGGAGCAGCTTGAAGGTGATACAAGCACCAAGTACTTCCATCATATGGCCAATACGCGTAGGAGAGGTACATTTGGGTAGAGTAGTTATTGGCAATGCTACTCTGATAGAGGATGTGGAAACTTCCATGAACACATATAAGGAAGTGAGGTTTCGCGATCAGACTTAGATGGTACTCACTTTTTGGACTACTACTGAAGACTATAAATCGTGGCGTGAACGGTCTTACATGGAGAAGAAAGCTGAAGAGGCTTTGTCAGCGTGTTGAGTGGACAAGGCTCTCTTGATGGCTTTAATATGGCTTTCTTTTGACATGTTGACAAGTGGTAAAGAAAGATGTGATGACAGTATTTCGAGAATTTTCTGAGTTGGAGAGCTTTGAAAGGAGTCTCAATACTTCTTTTATCACTCTGATTCCAAAGAAGAGGGGTGCCACAAATATTTGAGAGTTCAGACCGGTTGGCGTGGTTGGTAGTGTCTAGTTGTTGGCTAAAGTCTTGTCATTCGGACTATGTAAGTAGTGGGATTGGATTATTTCAGAGACAGAAAATGCTTTTGTTGGAGGAAGGCTAGTTCTTGATGCAGTTCTTATAGCTAATGTGTATTCGGAAGATAAACTGGCAAAGGGTGAGTTGGGGGTGGTGTACAAGTTAGACATAGTGAACGCTTATGACCATGTTAAGTGGACTTTTTTACTGGATACCATGACTGACATGGGCTTTAATGAGAAGTGAAGGGGTTGGACATGGGCCTCCAGTTCATCTGTCCGTTTCTCGGGTTTAGGCAAGGGTTCTCTGATGGGTCTTTTCTCTACTACAAGAAGAATCAGACAAGGGGATCCATTTTTCCTTTGCTATTCTTTGTGGTCATGGAGGCACTCAGCCAAATTATTAGTTGAGCGGCAGGAGGTTTTTTAGAAGGCTTTGTGGTAGGGGGTGTAGGGGGTTAAGGTTATCTCTAATCTACTTTCTGCGGACGAGACAATTCTTTTTTGTGGGCTTGAAGAGGAGGATCAGATGAGATATCTGAGGGGCATCCTTTTATCTTTTGAGGCTCTGTCTGGGTTGAAGATTAATTTGAGTAAGGTGGAAGCTTGCTTGTAGGGGAGGTAAATAGTGAAACAGTGTTGGCATACTTTCTGGGGTGTAACTTGTAAGGTAGTGCTCTTCCCCAGCGTCATACTTGGGGCTTAGTCTGGGAGCAAACTGGAAACGCAAATCAGTTTGGGATCCTATTGTCGAGGGATTTAAGTCGAGTTTAGCAGGGTCAAAGGGACAAATCTTCAGAACGTTGGGTGGCGTAGGCACTCTTCGTAGTCTTCCTACTTTCTTTAGGTCTCTCTTCCCATTTCCAGTTTCAGTGTTAGATAGGCTTGAGAAACTAAGGAGGGACTTTCTTTAGCAAGGATTAACAATCTTAAGAAATATCACTTTGCAAACTGGGGAAAGCTCTCCGGTTGCAGGTGTGTTGGGATTTATTTTGTGGGTTCTGAACCTCTTGAGTTGTCGAAACTGTTCCTGGTTCTCCGGTTTGAGCGGTCCAACCGCTGGGCAGACGTTTTTTTGACTGTTATTGATCAGAAACAGACTAGGGACCAATCTGGCGTTTGTTGAGCCGGTTCCCAGTTTTTCTGGTCTCTGTTTGAAAGCATTGTCTGCATTGCCTCCAAAGTATTAAGTACAACCAATTGTTCATCAAATGATCGAAAGTACATGACCATCGTGCAAACGAATGATTTGTGGTTACATTTTCTTGCTAATACATATTTTCCCCCATTTTTTTTAGTTGGATCTAATTTCAATTGCACAGGTTTTGTTACTGCACAAATGAAAGATTACTATGAAGCTATAGTGATAGCACTAGCTAAGAGGAAAGTAGAAATTTGTCAAATCATTGACGTCTTCTAAGTAGGCTTCTGGTATTTTAAATAGTTTTGACATTTCTATTCATGCATGATGGACGTTCTGACATTCACAAGCTTGGTATGATGGTTTAAGAGAAAGGTAAAACTGCTAAATTATGAGTGTCGCCTTCTGGTTGTCTAACATAACTCGTTTTCTCTAATCAGGTGACAATGCCTAGAGATGCTTTACATCACGGAGGTTTTGAACACCGAGAGTTGCATAATGCCTATGGTTACTACTTTCACATGGCTACAGCTGATGGACTTGCAAAGCGAGCAGATGGGAAGGATAGGCCTTTTGTTTTGTCACGAGCTTTTTTCCCTGGAAGTCAACGGTATGGAGCAGTTTGGACAGGAGATAACTCGGCAGAGTGGGATCACCTCAGGGTTTCAGTTCCGATGGTGCTGACACTTGGTCTGACCGGAATCTCATTCTCCGGTCAGTAACTCCTCCGCTTGGCTTAGCAGTCATTTGTTGACCTCTCTTGCAATATTGATATTGATGTTTTTGCAGGCGCGGATGTTGGTGGGTTTTTCGGCAATCCTGATACTGAGTTGCTTGTTCGGTGGTATCAACTTGGTGCCTACTATCCCTTTTTCAGGGGCCATGCCCATCATGACACCAAAAGACGAGAACCTTGGTTATTTGGGTAGGATATTCTCAATCGTTCACTGTGAATTATTATGCGCATCTGATCTGTTTGAAATTACTGATGTACGTGCTTTTGCATCTTTGTTTGATGTTACTTCTGTTTGCTATTTCTGTAATCGTATCTCGAACAGATATATCCACATCCATTTTGTACTAAGCATCCTTAGACATGTCAAAGGAAAGTACCTCCTTGGATTGTGGTACATTAGATCTTAAAGTCCGTTTATGTGTTGTGGTAAGTTGGATCTTGAAATTGCAATTTACTGGAGTAGGGCCATCTACGATGGTGAGATTCTGTGCATCAAAGGTCAATCATTCTGTTGTACAGGACTTTTACTGTGGTAGGTATTTTAATAAAGGGTGAGAAGAATGTCGGTTGACCCTGTCGCAAGGGCATAATGTTAAACACCGCGTTCCCTAATCTGGAGTTGAATGAAAAATACTCATGCGTTCAGTTGACCTTAAGTGTACCATGATCCTATTGCTGCAAAGACGGCAATAATGACTCTTTTCTTAATCTTCAGGATCCAGATTTTTAACTTAAATGTAATCTTTATTGCTCTGAGCTATCTTTCTCCATTTGGTAAGAGGAAAAGTGAAATAAGCTAAACAAATGAACTGCTGCTAAGATGCAAAAACTCCAAAACTTCTACATTTTCTACTATGCTACACCAATCAGAGAAGTTACTAGGTTTACAGGATTGAAAGCGATCTTATAGATGGAAGAAGGGGACTGCTTTTGTTTCGTTGACTTCTCTCTACTTGAGCTCAGGCAAAAGTTTGAATTCTTCATTTACAAGTCTTCTGAGACCACCGAACATGATTCAGTGCTTTCAAACAGATTTAAGGTTGTATTAAAAATGCATCATCCTCTGTATCCCCCCATTGTAGAATGCCAGATGCCAATGTTCAAGCATCGGTAAAAGAGAAAAAAAAAAAAAAAACCCAGCCCCCTTAAGCTGAGGATGACCCTATAGGTAATCCAATGCGTTGTTATAAGGAGCATTGGAGAAAGAAAAGTGCGTTGCCACTATAGGCGCAGCAAAAGTAAAGCATAAGTGATGCATAAGAATGTCAAGTGGAAAAAAGACTGAAGCCTTTAAGAGAATGCTTACTTCTTCTGGCACGTTGGAGCTCCTCAAGGTGCCCTGGTATTAAAATTTAACTTGTAATTGTACTTGGACCTTGAAGCCTTGCAGTAGTACAAGCACATAAAACGTTACACATCTCTCTTCTGTTTTCTGGAAGAGAATTGTTGCTCCTTTGAAGTGTGACATCGGCAAGTTACCATCATTTAGCACTGCAATTAGTCGTCATACTTTGAGAAAATAGAAGAGAAGAAGCATTTATTGCTGTTATTTCCTTGCTCGTATTTTTGAGGAGTACATTGATCCTGCTGTTTGAGCTTGCTTCCTGTACTTGTGTTTCATGATAGGCCGTAATATCGTTTCTGTAGTTTGTCATTGTCATCTGGCTCCCTGTCAGTTCAGTCGAGTGCTGATTGGGGCTTTTCCTGTCTTTTCCATTTGGGGTTCATCTTATTTGAACTTTTTACCTTGCTAAAAATCTAATTATAAATTTAGTAGGAGTCTTGAGGAGTGAGTAGAGCGCTACTAGTAAAAAATACCAATGTTTGCGGCCTGTATCTTTTTGATTGTAAGCATGGTTGACAAATTACAGGGAAAAAAATACAGAATTGATGCGGGAAGCCATACATGTACGCTATATGCTGCTCCCGTATTTCTACACATTGTTCCGTGAGGCAAACACAAGTGGCATTCCAGTCATACGTCCCCTTTGGATGGAGTTTCCTGCTGATGAAGTTACTTTTAACAATGATGAGGCTTTCATGGTTGGAAGCAGTCTCTTGGTGCAAGGAATTTATACTGAGGTCTTGGCTTTCTTTCAAGTTTTCTGGTTTCTGGAAGTTACTTTTTCTTTCTGCCTTGTACATGTCTCAAACTGAATGCAATTCAAAATTTATAAGCAGCGAGCTAAACAAGTGTCAGTGTATCTCCCTGGTGGACAATCTTGGTATGACATGAGAACTGGAAGTGCATACAAGGGAGGTGCGACCCACAAGTTGGAGGTCTCAGAAGAGAGTATTCCTGCTTTCCAAAGGGCTGGAACCATCATACCACGGAAAGACCGGTTGCGCCGAAGTTCAACACAGATGGAGAATGATCCTTACACACTGGTATGTTCTAGATTCCCGAGTGACTAACCTCTAAGCACTTTGATATGACGTAGTAACCTTATGAATGTTTATTCTCGAGTAATACATGGGGTCATCAATGTTTGTAAAACCTGCCACTCATCTGTATGAGCAAAATGACATGAATAACAGGTGGTAAACAAATAGGTATCGGGTATGAGCAAGTATCTCTCTTTATTTGCATCCCTTCGAGAGCGGTCTTCTTATGGCGCTACATCGCCTTTGCATGTTTGGTTTGTTAGGAACTTTGGGGCAGTTACCCGCTGCAAGTAATTTATACATTCTAGGAATGACATAAATTTGCAGTTCAGTAGGCCCACTGTTCTTTAGAAACCTGATTGTCATCAATTTGAAGCCTTGGGTGCGAGGCACCTTCTAGACATGCCTGGTTTATCGTGTATCAGATAGTGAGTACAGAAATATGCAAGTTTTCTTTGTTATGGAACAGTAGTTAAGTTCTACCCATCCCTTTTCTTTTATGCAATTTCTATCGGGATAGTCTGAGTATTTTATTACAATGATTTTTTGGCTTTAATGCATACTACTTTACTTTTTGGCGCTTCTGCTTTTAGGTTCATGCGACATGGCTATATGTTTCTTTGTTTTTTAGATCCGAATTTCCCCAGTTACTACTGCTTTTGACAGGACTAGCATTAGGTTTGGACATACTGACTGTCTATGTTGAGAGAAACTAGAGAGCTTAACCCTAAGGTTAGTCTCCACTGTATTTATGGACCTAATCAGAAACATAGAGGACAAAAATACCCATAACACTCCCCCTCAAGCTGAAGCATATATCTCAGAAACTAGCTTTTGCGATCCTAGGTTAGGAGCTCTATCGGATCGCGTCCCAAGCTAACATGGGAACTCAATCCCGTTAGCTAGACATATATTCATGAAACAAGTGAGAGAGTACCCGAAAATCAAGCCCTTTATGACTCACTTCCTTGTTTCCTCTTTCTTCAAGTCCTTAAAGCCTGACTAGCCATCAAGAGGAGAGCTTGTCAATCAATCTCTCTCTCTCTCTTCAAATCATTTTTGGCCCCATGTCTAACCCTATTAGAATTGGAGATGTCCCGCCTAGATATGTCTCGAGAAGTGAAAAGTAGCACAAGAAGACTCTTACCTTCGTTATTTTCGAAGGCAAGTAGCTGGTAGTCACTTGATGTGGCAAGTACAAAGTAACAACCCACTGTCGCTTATGGTAGTTTCAAGGAAAAAAATGTGTACACCGTAAGTGTATTAAACATAGTAATACTCTTTACGCATTTATTTATTCAAGCCGCTCTTAACCTCAGATTCTTCCAGGTGCTTACGCTCCCCCGCCCTCGCGTTGTGCAACTAAGATTAGATAATAATAAGTTTTGTAAAATTAGATAAGAAAAATTTCATTGTGAAGGTAATAAATTTTCTCAATATACTTCGAACAATTAAGATTAATTGTTCTATTTTTTATCTCATTTTTATCGCTTGAAAAATTCTTATCTTCAGGATATAGCCACTTTGTTGGTTGTGAGGTCTTATCTGAAAAAATTGACCTTTAATTCGTTTAGTAAATCTATATATCATACTATGCATTTTTTTTTCAATTCTCTCTCTCTCTCTCTATATATAGATATTTAAAGTTTCATAAGATACATCCATTATTTGATTTAAATTCCTTTGGCTAGCGCTAGCAACAGATCGTCTCCCTATATATATATATATATATATATATATATATATATATATATAGGGAGACGATCTGTTGCTAGCGCTAGCCAAAGGAATTTAAATCAAATAATGGATGTATCTTATGAAACTTTAAATATCTGTAAAACTCTAAACAAGATAACATCTCAGATATTAATTGAATTAAACAATTCAGATAAAGGGTTAGGAGGTGAAAACCACGTCCTAAACTCAGATAACTTCTTATCAAACTTTGGAAGTTATGTCACTACTAATAAATACTATAGCAACGAAACTTCATATGTATTTGAAGAGGTTATAACATACAATGGTAGCGAAGGCGAAAGAAAACCCTCTTCGAGTGGCTCAAAAGAGACCAAAGATCTCGTAAAAGGAATGGGTGTAGAAGAAATAATAAATGACTACTTAGATAAAGTAGAAAAAGAAAAATCATTAAAAAAATCAATGATTGATTAAATAGATCCAGCTGTTTTAAAAGAACAACAATATAAACAAGAAGAAAAAAGAGTCATATCAGAAGTAAATGAGGCATTCATTGATATGAATTTATGGAACGGAGAAACTGATCCAAACTATGTAGGAGCGTGGAATGCAGAATTAAATTTAGAAAGAAATTCTAAATTTAATAACGCCCCCATGAGGACAAATTTAAAATAAGAATTTGTCCCCAACAATGGAAGAAATGATCTCGTAATTTAATACGGCATATATGGGTAGGTCAAACTAAAGAAAGAATACTAGACATTCCTCCCTTCAAGACATATTACAAAATTGGTATCATTCCTCTCTTCAAGACAGATAAGGCAAAACAATACCTTAGGGAAGGATATCAATATGTCCATATTGGTATGATACAAGTTAGTCTCTGTTCATTATTCATAGACGGTAGAGATACACCAGTAATCTGTTGTTTAATAGACAATCGGTGGAAAACTTTTGAAAAAACCCTAATAGGGGGTATACAAAGTAACTTGTATAACAAACTAGTTTGGTTTAAAACTACATCAAACTACTGCATGTCCTTAAAAGATCCCTATCTTAATAAAATATTAGGATTGACGATTTAGACTCAAGGCATGACCGAATTACGAGAAGTCTGCAAAAATATTGCAGTACAATATCACCGAGTCTATAGAGTCGTAAATACCACAAATCTACTAAGTATACAAAGTAACTTGTAAAACGGACCAGTTTGGTTTAAAACTACATCAAACTACTACATGTCCTTAAAAGATCCCTATCTTAATAAAACATTAGGATTGGCGATTTAGACTCAAGGCATGACCGAATTACGAGAAGTCTGCAAAAATATTGCAGTACAATATCGCTTAGTCTATAGAGTGGTAAATACTACAAATCTACTAAGTAAAACACTAAACAACGAAGTGGAACTATTTGAACAAACAAGTAGTAATGTTCGTGCCATAAAAGCACGAAAGATAAATCCAAAGTAACTATCATGGCCTAAAAAATGAGTGATAGGAGAAGGATTAGCTAGTAAACAACTAGAACACATGCAGATTAGAGAAAATAAATGTGTTGTAATCCTCAAAGAACTAAGGAGACATTCTGTCTCTTCTATACCTTCCACGTCTACAAGTTCGAAAGGTAAGGAAAGGAAAAAATGGTAGAAGAAGCTATCAAAGAAGAAGAAAGTTCTGATGAAGACATCATAGGGTACAAAACAATTACCAATCCAATCAGACGATGTATGTCATCACCTATAGAAACCCCATGTAATGACCACAACATCAATAAATGACACTGTCAAGAAGAGGCTTAGAGAAAAAGGCTTGATAGATGAGCTTGAAAAGGGTATTCAAGACATTATGAGTATTATCAAAAGTAAAAAGAGGTCTAAAAAAATGAATGATAAACAGATGATGGTAAGTCCCAATAATTCTTATATAGAATTAAGTTTTGACTTCCAGGGTTATCACCCTTTTAAAATAGATGCTTTAGTAGATACTGGAGCATCCTATTGCCTGGTACGACCAGGATTTTTACCCTCTGAAAAATGGATCAAAACAGATCAACTCATGAGCATGCGAATGGCGAATGGTGAATGGTGATGAGTTCAAGCCAGAATATGAAGCATAACATATTCCGGTCATAATAAATGAAAAACAGTTCATTATAGAGCGATTAATCCGATGCGACTCCTTAGACAACGATTTTCTAATAGGAAATGCTTTCCTCAAACAAACTAAAAATGACATTTATTCAGGAAGAGTTTCATATTAAATTAAAATAGAATATCAAAAAATTCCGTTGTTAAAATATGCTGTTAAAAAATGTAAATTTGGTTTTCATCCAGAAAAATTAGGAGAAATCCAAAAACATATCAAGAGTGAGTCTCTCTATGCAGCCCAGCGTGGTGAAGAGAATAAAAAAAAACTCATAGAAAAGCTATGAAGCACCGGTGTGGCACTTGGGTGAAGCATCGGCACCGGATACGCGTCGGGTGCGGGTGCGGGTGCGGCATTGGTGCGTGTCAGGTGCATGTCCGATTTTATTGAATTATTTTTTAATTTCTTAAATACCGGGTGTGGCTCGGGTGCGTATCCGACCTGTGACCGCCGGCGATCTGTGACCACCGTGCAGATTTGTGACCACCGGCGACTCCAGCGATCACCGGCGACCATTGGCAAGGAATCAGAGAGGAGAGAGGAGAGAAGAAGAAGAAGAAGAATACGAAGGAGGAGGAGAAGGAGAAGATCTCACCGGCGAATCAGGTGTTGTGCGCGTGCAGTACAGCGCTGCGGCGTGCAGTGTGGTTGGAAGAAAGGAGAAACTGGACAGAACCTTGTCCATCGATGTTATCGATGTGGTGTGGCTGGAATAAAGACTTTTGCTATTTCATTTTGTACCCACTTATTTACTTATGTTTTAAATCAGCCTCAATACTTCAAGGAAATAATAGTACTACACAAACAAACTTCGTTGTGTTCATTTATACAATTTCAATATTTACAAAACAGTCCAAACTTAAGAAATTATCAGTAATTTAATTGAAAACTTCAAAATTCAAGAAGTAACCCATTAAACTTAACAAACTCACACTATTTTAGTTGGAATATTTATGCTTTTTTACATATATCTAACACATTTTAAGATTCAAATTGTTTACAAATTTAATAATAAATGTATATAGTTAAAAAAATATTTAGAAATCTGTCGTATCCCCGCCGTACCTGTATCCTAAAATTTTCAAAAATGCCGTATCCGCGTATCCGCACCTGTGTCCGCGTATCCGCACCTGTGTCGTATCCGCACCCGTATTCGTGCTTCTTAGTGGAAAAGGTTACTTGATCTAACACATTTTAAGATTCAAATTGTTTACAAATTTAATAATAAATGTATATAGTTAAAAAAATATTTAGAAAATCTGTCGTATCCCCGCCGCACCCGTATCCTAAAATTTTTAAAAATGCCGTATCCGCGTATCTGGGTATCCGCACCTGTGTCGTATCCGCACCCGCATCCGTGCTTCTTAGTGGAAAAGGTTCCTTGAAGAAGTAACCAAGGAAGAATTACTTATCGAAAAAGTAATCAAAGAAAATGACAGTTGGGTTAAAGAAATAAACCGACATTATCAATGCAAACAAGGAAAAGAAGTTCCTAGTCTTGATAGTATAAAAAGATGTTAGAAAATAATTTTTGTGATGACCCGCTAAAATTCCAGGGGAAAGGATTAACCTCGGGCAACATTGACCCTCAAGGATAAAGATTATGGTTAACCCAATGCAATATAGTCTTGAGATGGTTTAGGAATTTGAACGACAGATTTCTGAAATACTAAAACAAGGGTTAATAAGACCTAGCGAGAGTCCTCATTCAAGTCTGGCTTTCATGGTAAGAAATCATGCAGAATGCGTTAGAGGAAAAGCCAAATTAGTCATGGACTATGAAGCACGGACACGGATACGGATACGGATATGCCGATACAACATTTAAAAAAAATAGAATACGGGTGCGGCTTGGATACGACAATTTTTTTTATAATTAATATTTGCTTTATAATTTTAAATAATTAATATTTGCTTTTGAAATATATATGTTTAATGAGCTCTTGTACAAATATATAAAAATTGTACGACTATATTAAGATTATGGGTCAATAGGGTCATTTAGTCATTTTCTACTCATTAAAGACCAATTCCATACAGCTGCACACGTGGCCTTCTGTGACAAAGCCCACAAATAAAGTTGGGCAAAGCAAAGATAGAAGTCTCTTGTGATTTAAATAAAAAAAGGAAGTCTCTTGTGAAGGAAGAGAGACTCAGAGAAGAACCGTTGCCATTGTGTTCACCGTCGCCGGATTTCTTCTTCTCTTATTTATTTTTTTGGGTTCCACCAAAAAGGTAGGAGCAGCAGTTTGATGGCCATCGGCGGCGCTGCCTCTTGTCGGTGGCTATTGCTTCCTCTTCTCTCTCTCAAACTCTTCGCCGGTGGTCATCGGTGGTCGCCGGTGGTCAGTTGTGGTTGCTTTGTCTTTGCCACCGCTTCTTTCTCTTAGATTCTCCTCCTCCCTGATCTGTTGATTTAGCTTTCTTAAGTAATTTCATTATCTATAATTTGAACCCCCAAAATTCATTTTTTTTTTGCTTTAACCGTTGAAAAATCTTGTAAAATTTGTGTTTTCATCCCATAAACATGCGATACGCATCCGATTCGTATCGGAGTCACACCCGGTTTTTAAAACATTAAAATCATAAATATTGGACATGCACTCGTGCCGCACCCGGCTCGCACCCCGTCCCTGTGCTTCCCCCTTGGTGTGCTTCATAGGTCATAGACTATAGAGCTTTAAACACAACAATAGTCAAAGATGGCTATAAAATTCCAAACAAGGATATGCTATAAATAAAATCTAGCTAGCTAATTTTTTCTCAAAATTTGATTTAGAAAGCGATATTGGCAAATCAAAATGGAAGAATCATCAATTCCATTAACTGCCTTTAGCGCACTATAAGGGCACTATGAATGGACGGTGTTACCATTCGGATTGAAAAATGCTCCACCTTTATTCCAAAGAAGGATGGATAACATTTTTAAAAAGTACGGAGATACTGTGTAGTGTACATAGAGATATAGTATTCTAAAAAATCAGAGAAGAATATAGAAATCATTTGAAAGAGATAGCACAAGAATTCATTGACCATGTATTGATACTATCACAAAAGAAATGTGAATGGGAACAAACCACTATTAGAGTGTGTTTGGATGAAGTAATTGAACTGAGGATTTGACTTTTTCAAAGGATTTGCGAATGCGTAACACTAGATTCATTGTTTAGATTATGATGAGATGGATTTATCAAATTTGAGGAGGGATTTGGTGTGCTAAAATCCTCTCTACAAATAACTAGTCCAGACGTTATTTGGCAAATTCTTACCACAAATATAGGGAGAAAGTGACTTTTAGTGTCTCCATAATTTTAGCAACCTTCTTCCACTAAAAAAGGAAACTCTCTCTTACTAGTTTTTATCCATACATCATCAACTTATTATGTGGGTTCAATTTTTCAGATATAAATTCACATATAAAATTCTCACTTCTTCAAAACAGTCCAAACAACAAATTTGCAATTCCATAAATTTGTACATCAGCGAATTTAAAATGAATGGATTTCGAAATGTAAGGTACTTTGAAATTCTCCATCCAAACGCGCTCTTAACTTTCTAGGATTGAGAATAGAAGACAACAGAAAAATTGTCCTTTAAGATTACATAATTGAACAAATCAATGATTTAAAGCAACTTCAAAGATTTATCGGGTTGTTAACTTACCCGAGGAAATTCATTCCGCATCTATCAAACCTATCAGAAGCTTTAAGTAAAAAGTTTAGAAAAGGAAAATGGATATGGGAAGATGAAGATACTCAAAATGTTCTGTGGATAAAAGGTCAAGTTAAAAGCCTGCCAAAATTAAGTTTGCCTAAACAAGGAGGCAAGTTAGTTCTAGGAACTGACGCTTCTGAAAATTGTTGGGGTGCAGTACTAAAAGCAATACCCCTTGATCAAGCTGAAGAACAATTGTGTGGATACTGAAGTGGAACCTTAAGGATGCAGAAACTCGATATCACATAAATTAAAAAGAGTTTTTAGCTATAAAACGTGGCATAAAATCTTTTTACATATTTCTAGTTTTAAAACACTTTTTTATCAGAACAGATAACAGGTATTTTAAAGCTTTCCTAAAAAGAGATCAAAGAGATGTTAGTCAAACAAGACTTTATTGATGGCAGCATGGTTCAACTATTATACTTTTGATGTATAATACATCTCTTAGTTGCACAAAGCGGGGGCGGGGGCGGGGAAGCGTAAGCACTAAGAAGAATTTGAGGTTGGGAGCTGCTTGAATAAATAAATGCGTAAAGAGTATTATCATTTGTTTGGCATAGTTTACATAGATAGCAACAACAGATAATGAGACTTTAAGGACTTGAAGGAAGAGAGAAACAAGGAATTGAGTTGAAAAGAGCTTGATTTTCATGTATTCTATTACTTGTTCCATGCATCTCTATCCAACTAGCGGGATCGAGTTCCCATCTTAGCTTGGGACGAGATCCCATGGAGCTCCTAACTTGGGATCGCAAAAGCGAGTTTCTGAGAGAGAAACGTCACCATATTAGGAGTTTCCTGCAACTAAGATACATCTCATCAGCCAAAAATGCACTAGCAGATTGCCTAACCAAGGAATTATGTTTTATGATGCAGGGAGTTATTACCCCCCCCTCCCCCCAACCCTAAAAAAAAGTACTCAAAAGGCTTTAAAAGAAAGGTATGAAGCAGGAGATCCTGAAGTCAATCTACTGGGAAAAGCATCAGGGAAATTCGACTACGTCATTTTTACCTAAAAAAGAAAGAGGACACTTCATTGTCACTTACAAATCCTCCCCCAGTAGCGGAAAAAAGATGGTTGGAACTATCAACCTGAAAACCCTAAAACAGGACAATACAAAACTAAGCGTTCAAAACCAATGCATAAGTTTTGAAATAAAGAGAGTAAGGTTGAAACCTTGACAGTAAAGCATCCTAAACAAGTGGGCAAGAAAAGAAAAAATACTATCCTAACGACAAGGATCTAAAAAGAAAAGTTGCAACTGATGAAGATGAAATATCTGCAGAGCAAAATGCTACCGTAGCACAAACCAATAATAATAAAACAAAACCGTTTTATGATCCAGGTTTATGTGAAGAGGGTAAAAATCTTTTTGGAAATGTTTGGCACTATCTGAGGAAAATTACCGAAAATAGTTACGAAGAACCCTCAAGTCAATTTACTAATTATGTTAAGCACTTCGAAAAAAGGCTTAATATAAACAATGAAGAATGAAATAGTTCTACAAGAAAAGGAAGAAAGAATTCAATTGCTAGAAGAACTAGAATCATTGCTCTAGCTGATATCACTACAAAAATAAAAGAACTAGCTAAGAAGGAAAATGAACACGAAGAGATCCTTCGCAAACCATAAATGAAATTATGGATGGCCAAGCCTTACATTATAATCAGACAAGGGTGATCTTAAATGGATTGAACATGGACTCGTAGACACATTCGAAATAAATTGAGATGATTGGCAACTCATTGATAGTCTTCCAGCTGTAAATCGATATGCTCTTGGAGTTATGGGATTCAGTCGATAGATTATCTCAGTCCAAATACTGTCAACATTTGCCGAAAGAAGGGAACCAAATTCTACCAGCCATACCAGATTTGGTTCATTTATTGATTCACTAATAAAAAGTTAATGAATTCCTACCGACCACACAAGGATGAGCTATGGAACATGTATAATCCGGAGAAAGACAAGATCGAAAGAATCAGTTGTGTCTATGCGAACATTGAAAACATGGTAGCCGACCCCATAGAAGCATGTTTTTGCGATGGACGAAGGATAGTAATCTTGAAGGGGGTGTAGAGCATCCATAGAGCTCTCCAAACAGGTTCAAGATTAGGTAATCAAACTCTATGAACAGTTCAACATCCAAGGACAAGAGGAACCTGATCTGCCTAGACAAACTTTTGAGCTATACAAGAGGGTTTGGGACCCCAGGATAAGCATGATTGAAATGGACATAATGGCCAGTGAAAAATGACAAAGGCCAAGTGGAGAAGAGAATAAAGATGTCTGCCATAATAAAAGGAAAAGATGACCCTACAAAAAATAATAGAGGATTTTCAGTGTTAAAGAATCCTATGCGCCTGATCTTTTCATCTCCAAAATAAAATGGGTCGAAGTAAGAGTTAGAGGCAGAAAAAGTTTGAGAGAGTGAAGTGCGTAAGAGAGTGAAGTGTGTAAGAGTGTGAAGCGTGCAACAATAGAAGGAAGCCTCCCTTTCTATTGCTCTTATGTAAAATTTCCTTTCCAGTATAAATAGAGGTAGTGATTTTAGTACGACGTTTTCTACTGCACTTTTCAAACCAATATCCTAGAAGCTTGAGAGTGTTTGATAATAGCCATTAGCCGATTCTGAGGAACGTAAGGGATCGAGTTGTGTGTCCGCTTGGTGAAAAGCTTGGATATCGAAAAGTTACAGGAGAAGCATGGCAGGTGTACATTCAAGGATTAAGAACATCTCTGTAAGTAGCAGTATATTCTGAATAACCTTTTATGGTTTATATTGTATGTGACAAAGTATAGGGTGCATAAAATAATATTTTTTAAAGTTTTGGGGCTAAATTACAAATACATTAAAGTATTAGGGTTATCTAGCACTATTGATGGAGAAGATTTATCTGGACCGTCCATAAATCACGGATAGACAACTAGATCGCATTGGCAAGTAAATTAAATTGCCTCCGGGGGCAGTGGATTGCGACCCACATATATATGTACATATATATGTATGCATATATATATATATATATATATATATGTCTAGGAAGCACCGACACCTCTTATAGGTCAAGGTATGGCGTCCGACACTGACCAACACATCGACACCTCACCGACACCTCCGAACGTGTCCGACACCTCTCAACGGTGTCCTAATTTATTTATTTAATTACCGGACACCGTGTCGAACACCTCTTGAAGAAGTGTCCACACGTATGGGGCCAAAATACAATATTTCAAATTTATTTGAGGGATAAATCTGGACTTTTTAGAAATGAACTTTTAAGCCAAACCCTAATAAGATCGACCCAACAAAAGGTACCTCCTCCTTTCTCTCTCATCTCTCTCTCTTTTCCTTCTTTTTGTTGCCTAAAGCATCCAAGCTTGCCAGTTTAGAGTAAGGTCAACATATCTTCTGACTATATAAAACCTCTCCTTTATGCCTTTGGTCCTATGTCTTTTTTCCTTCTCTTTTTTTTATTGTTGAGATTGAGATTCTAATCTTGCTACTATTGAGACTCTCAACTGCTTTCTTGTTGCCGACCTTTTTTTTTGTTACTATTGAGACTATTTCATGTTTCTTTCTTTCTCATCCATTTTGAACGAAATTCAGTTGCTCCAATTGAGATGTGTGTATAAATATACATACATGTGTGTTTGTATATATATACATGTGTGTATACACATATATAATAAAAATATATTAAAAAATTCAGCGGTGTCCTGCGGTGTCTAAAATCTTTTCTTTTTAAAATTACGGTGTCCGGTGTCCCGGTCGGTGTTGGTGTAGGACACGGTGTCCGTGTCCGTGCTATCTAGCTGCGCGCGCACACACACACACATATATATATATATACATATATATATATTTGGATGATAAAATGCCAATGCTCACAACTTGCCAACTCTGCCTAATTTTCTTTTTGACCCCTCAACTTCTCAGCAGTTCATGTAAAACACCGCATACTTCTCAAAAAACTAAAATTGATCCCTCTCAAGATAAGAAATTTAATAAATCTATTCTAAACTTCTAGTTTAAGTTTAGAATATGTCATTCTCGTCCGAAGGAGATTTTGACCATACAAAATTGGGAGTTTTTTCCCTAAATAATACTGTTTCAAAACTTAATTACCAATCTACTCCATTTTGAAACTTATTTACCTGCATACCACACTTTTGGAAATCGCGGTTTCGAACCATGACTTTAAAGTAGAAATCACTCTTTGAAACCACGTTTTTAGTGTATTTTAAAAATCGCTATTTGAAACCGCGTTTTCTACTTAAAGTCGTTTTTAGTGTATTTTATAAATCGCTGTTTGAAACCATGTTTTCTACTTGAAGTCGTGGTTTCAAAGAGCGATTTCTACTTTAAAGTCGTGCTTCCAAATTGTGATTTCCAAAAGTGTGGTATACATGTAAGTAAGTTTAAAAATGGAGTAGATTGGTAATTAAGTTTTAAAACAATATTATTTTGGGAAAAAACTCCAAAACTGGTATCAAAATAAGCATGATTAAAAGGGACATGGATGCTAGAGAAAAATGATATAGGGATGTGGGAAACAAAATTAAAGATGTCTGCCATAACAAAAATAAAAGATGACCCTACAAAAAATAATAGAGGATTTTCATTGTTGATTGTTGAAGAATCTTATGAGCCTGGTCCTTTCATATATAAAGGGGCCTAAATATGAGCTAGAAGACAAAGGAAGTTTGAAAGAGAGTGAAGCGCGTGTTAGAGAGTGAAGGGCGAGGTGTGCCAAGAATTAGTGCTGCAACAATAGAAGGAAGCATTCTTTTCTATTGCTCTTATGTTATAAATACAAAAGTATTAGTTTTAGTACGACATTTTTCTACTGAACTTTTCCGACCAATATCGTGGAAGCTAGTGTTTGATTATAGCCATTAGTCAATTCTGAAAATCATAAGGTGTCAAGCTGTTTGTCCACTTGGTAAAAAGCTTGGATATCGAAAATCAATAGGAGAAGCATGGCCGGCATACATTCAAGTACCAAGAACAGCGTCCATGTAAATAGCATTAAACCCTAAAATGACCTTGTGTGATTATATTATATGAGAAAAAATATTATGGTGCATAAAATTGTATTTTTTAAAGTTAAAGGGTCAGATTGCAATTACGTTAAAGTATTAGGGTTATTTGGCATTAATGAGGGAGAAAACTTAATCTGGGCCATCCGTATATTACTTATAGACGGCCAGATCGTGTTGGCAAATAAGCTAAGTTATCGGCCTTGGCAGTGGATTACGTCCCCCCTTCTCTCTCTCTTTATATATATACATATATATATATGTATACATATAAGGTTGTGCGCATCAACAAGAGAATTTTGAGAGCAAAGGAATTTTATTGTTACAAACGTATGAAGAAGCTCATAAACTCATGACAGCACACTATGGTGTGAATTATTTTATAAGTCCTGAATGTACTACATCCTCCTCTACAATTGTCCCTTTCTCTGGAACACCAATTCCTTCTTTGGGTGCCAGGCAGGGCCTTATTGACGTCTGGTGTCCATCCAAAATTCTTCGTTTTCGAAAAGACGAGGGTCTCCGGTTAGACCGCGTACTCCATTTTTAGAAAAAACTGAACATTTCATAGAAAAACAGTGGAATAGAGAGCAGATTTAGAGAAGAGATGGCAGAAGCTTAATAAATAGAAAGTCTGGTTAAAAAATTTGTGATTTCAAAAGACTTCAGGACGCTGGGGTGAGCTTTAAAATACCTTTCAAAAATCTTCCCTCTTTGGTTTAAAACTCAGGGCATGCGTTAGTCTAACGGGTTTCAAAGCCATCACTCGGCAACTACCCTAAGCGACTCGCTCCCGCTTTTGCTTAAAACCTAAAGGTGAATTTTGGAAAAACATTTTAAACACGCCGTGGTAAGCATAATCGGTTTTTTGAAAAACAAATTAGGCAGAGTCTCTTTTTATCAAGCAAATGCCATGTAATCTCTAAGTCTATCCTATATTATCTGCTCTATGACATGTTAAGTTAATGAGATTTTTCCCTTTCAATTCCTGGATGACATTTCACCTCTTGAGCGTGTTCACCCCAAAATAACTAAATTAGTTGAATAAAATAAAGAACTTACTTGAAAGCAAGAAAGAGAACAACTTGAACGCTTCTTAGTCTTTTAAGGTTGTGCGCATCAACAAGAGAATTTTGAGAGCAAAGGAATTTTATTGATCTCAGAGAGGATTGCAGAAAAGCATATGCTGAAAAAGCCTATTTACAATTGAAGTGTCTAAGGCCTTATATAGACCGAGCTAAAGCTATCCAACAAAATTGAAAGCTTTACAGCTGTCTGCTAATCCTAAAGCTGTCGTCCACTAAGTTTTACATTTGGACAAACACTTTTTTTTTTTTTTAAAGTTGTAAGACAAAGTACAATAATTTCACATAAGTCTTAAAGTGTACAGGAAAAAGATTGATTTCGTGTCTGTCATTATTTGCCGAAAGTAAAGTCTTCTGTCTCCTTGTGCCGAAAGTTCAAAAGTTGCAGGAGTCTTCTTGTGCCGAAAGTTCAAAAGTTGCAGGTGGTGGAAAAGCATATTCCATCATCTTTGTCCTTTAGCTTTTTCCTTTCCTTTGGCTGTCTTCTTGTTTGAGCTGGAGGATGACGATTCGTCAGAGCTTGGCAAAATCTTGAGAAGTTCTTGCTGAAGTCTTCTTTCTTCGTTACTTGTATTTGGCTTCTGCGCGAACTCTTGACTGTCTTGGTTCGCTTGACCGCCATTCTTTTTGTCAAAGTCTTGCAATAAATCTAAAATCATTTGTGCTGTCTCTTGAAAGCGTCTACTTGAAGGTTCCGTTTCTTCGCATCCTTGAGCGCCTTGCGTCTTTTTTCCATTTTTCCCAAACGGACAGGGGTCTCAGGATTTGATAAGTCTTTACCAGCTACCTGTGGGGCTGGACTAGTAGCTCTTTCTCCCGAACTAATAGGATTTTGAGTAAATTTCCAACTGTCACAGGATTTGATTTGTCTTTACCTGTTGCCTGTAGAACAGGACTAGCTACGCCTTTAACTCCGGACGTAGAGGATTGTGTGGACTTGGATCTTACTAAAGTATAGTATTTTGTTTTCCAGTCCATAGTTTCTAGTTCATAAACTTGTAACTGAGTTTTAACACTGGAAAGCTGTTGTTCTAACTGCTGTTTATCTACTGCTAACTGGTCTGTGGTTCTTTTTAAGAAATTATAATGTTTAATTAAGACATCACAATTTGCCCAAAATTGTGAGCCGGAAGAAGAAGGAATTGGTGTTCCAGAGAAAGGGACAATTGTAGAGGAGGATGTAGTACATTCAGGACTTATAAAATAATTCACACCATAGTGTGCTGTCATGAGTTTATGAGCTTCTTCATACGTTTGTGTACCTTTATACCAAGGTCTTGTATGATTACCTACGCCATGTGCCATGGCTTCGGGCCAATGTTTGTATATATCGGGTTGCTGCCCTTTAAAAACACAATAAAAGTTATATTTTCTTGTATCTCTAAGTTTATGAAAATAGGCTGCTAAACCGTTTAAAGATTAACAAACCATCCATTGTCTTTACGAATAAATGCTTGCCAAAGGTTGTCTAAAAGAGTGACCTGGTCTATGGGAAACGGTCCTAACTTGGGGTCTTTTACTTGAAATTTACTTCCTACATGTAGAATTCCTAAATTATTACCATCAAAATTAATCCTACTGGTGCCTGAATTATCTACATAGCTTGTATAAAGTACTGGAAACGACGGATTTGTCTGATTAGCGAAATGAGCTTGTCTAGAGCGTCCATCAGAGGAGGATGTCATTTGTCCTGCACAATTACAAAAATTTGTCTATAGATATGCTTGTAAGGCAGTAAAAATCTTTATTAAAAGGAAGATTTTATTATTACAAAGATAATTGTTTTTATCTACAAAATACTCCTCCAAGCCAATAGAATTCATTCTTACAGACTTGAATGAAATCGTTTGTAGCTTCAATACGATTTTGTTTAAAAATTTCTAACTCTTCATCTCCATCTGTCTCAAATTCATATAAAAATTGAAGATGAGCTTCGAGTCTCTGAATTCTCCTAAATGTCTGACGAAGATAGAGTCTGACTTGAAAAGGAGTCATCCTGTAAAACAAAATATTATTGTAATAATTTGCGAGATAATAAATCTGCTAAAGTGTTGTCTTTTCCTTTTATGTGTTGCCACTCTATTTTGTCTAAACGGTAATTGCTAAGGGTTGCTAAAAACTTTACCCATCTATTTGTATATCTAGCATCTTTGTTTTTATTATACCTTACTATTGCTTCACAATCAGTTCTAATACTAAATTCATGTTTTGAAATTAATAATGCCTTGAAATGTTCTAAGGCATAAATAATAGCAAGTAATTCAAAATCTAAACTTGTCAAATATTGGTTACTTTCTTTATATTTACCGCTTGCGTATCTGCATAATCTTTCTTCTTTTTTACTGCTATATTTATTTGGTTTGCAATATAAGACTGCTCCCCAGCCTTCTTTGCAACTGTCTGTTTGAACTATTAAATAATCTGTTTCTAATGGTAAATATAAGTCGGGTAATTGTTTTACTTTGTCTTTTAAAGTTTTTATAAGGTTAATATCTTCTGTATTAAAATGTCTTTGACCATTTTTACGAGTCTTATTATATAAAGGTCCTATTAGTTTACTCAGGTCTTTGAAATACATTCTAGCCTGATTTAGTAAGCCTAAAAATGCTTGTATTTGTTTTAATCCTTCAAGTTTGTCTGGAAATTGTAGAATCTTTTTGGCTATATGTTCTTGTAATTTAATTCTACCATTCCCTATTTCCATTCCTAAGAATTTAACATTTGTTTTAAATAATTCGACTTTTTTCTTACTAAGAATCAAGCCATGTTTTTCAAATAATTTAAATGCTAAATCTAGGTGCGCAATGTGTTCGGTATCATTTTTACTACATATTAAAATATCATCAATATATACTAAGATAAATTCATTGTAAGGTCTAAAAATATCATCCATTTTTCGTTGGAAGATACTTGGGGCTGTCTTGAGGCCAAAAGGCATTACTAGCCATTCGTAGAGGCCTTCGGGTGTAGTGAATGTGGTCCACTTAATGTCTTCGGGCCACATTTTAATTTGGTAAAAACCAGATTTACAGTCGAATTTACTAAAAATTCTTTTACCTTGTATTTTACTTAAAAGAAAAGTCTTATTAGGGATGTTATAACTATCGTCTCTTATATTATCATTTAGTCTTTTATAATTTATTACCATCCTACTCTTGTTTCTAATTATCTCAGCATGGTTTCTAACTATAAACGCTGCTGATCTGTGTGGACTGTTACTAGATCTGATTACTCCTAATTGTATAAGTTCTTTAATATGCATTTTAAAGTCTTCAGTGTCTAAACTACTTGCTTCTATATTAGCAGTCTTAACAATATAGTCTGGGTTTATAATATCTAACTTACAGTATATTTTGTTTAGGTCCCATCTTTTAATGGGGTCTTCTCCTATAAAGGATAACTTTTCTATAGCGTTAAGAATATCATGTTTATTTGAAAAATAGCTTATTAAGTTGTAATTTATTCTATCTTTGTTATAAATGTCGTTGTTATCTATTTGAAGATATTCTTCTTCGTTTTCTGTAATTTCTTCTATTCGACAATTTTTTATGTTTTTTATGCAACAGTTTGTTTTACCCTGGCTGCATTCTTCGCATATCTTATTTTCGCATGTCTTATTTTTGCCTTTAAGTTCTATGTAAGTCCCACCACGCTTCTGAGCGTACTCTGAGGGTGTGTCAATATTAATAGGTGTTTGAGTAGTTTGTTGTGCAATTTGAAAAAAGTCTTTTGAAATTGTAATTGTATTATTATTTGCTAATAAGAAATTTATCCCAAGGATAATTTTGCCCTCTTGATGTAAAATAGGAGCACAAAATGCATGTTTAAGTAAATATGGTTTTGATTGTGTATTACATGGGGTTAAAAAGGTGATAGTTGCATTAGTAATATATGTAGTGTATTGAATTGGAGTGTTGGAAAAACCAACTCCAGTTACTGGTTTGTCTAGGATTTTTATATAATCACTGTTAATTATAGAAGGATCTAGTACTGTAATTGTACAGCCAGTGTCAATAATTGCATTAGTTTCTACACGTTTTTTATGGTGTATAATCTGTAGTCTAATAGTTACTAGATTATTAAATCTTGTTTGTGTACAAAATTTGTCAATATTAAATTCTTGCATTAGCTGTTTATTAGGATCATCTAAATTTATAGTTTCTATGAGATTTTCTTTAATATGAGCTAAGGTATCTTCAATTTGTATTATTTTTTGTTCTAAATATTCTAATCGTCTATTAACATTCTTATCGTAATAAGTGTTATCTTGTGTTGATTTAGACGTATTTGTTTTGCTGATGTCTAAATTGTATTTTTGTTTTAGGCATTTAGTGCATGTTTCTTTATAGCATAAATTGCATTTGCATCTTACTTTAATGGCGGGATACCATTTACAGATATAACATGTATTGGTGTCTAAACCTTTTCCTAATTCCCATTGGTGTTGACAATTGTCTTCTGTGTTTAAGTTTTGTTCTGAGGGTTTAAACATAAAATTATAGATATTAGATTGTTTTAAGGAGTTTATAAACATGTCTATTTGATCAGTAGTTTCGACGGGAAGCACTTCTTCCTCATCATTGCTACTTAAAGAACAAATGTCTTCTGCGTATTCTTCTATAGATTTGATACTATAAATACTTTCAGTATCACTTAACGTTTCATCTACTTCTAGTAAATCTTCATTTGTATTATTAACTATCATAGATTTGAAATTATTATTATTTTGTCTTCTAGGACAACTAGAACTTAAATGATCAGGTTCTCCGCATGAATAGCATGTAATTTTATTTTTATAGATGCGTCTATTGTCATATTTTCTAACATGTCTTGGATTTAAAAAAGGTTTTCTAGCTCTACTTTTTCGTAGGAAATACGTCTTTCTAGGTTGTTTTGGCCTTCTCAAAGGCTTTCTAGTATATTTAGGTCTAGATTCTTCTTGACCATAGTGTTGAGGTGTATATATTTCTTTACAAAAGCTTGTTTCATTTTTAAGTTGTCTAGCAATTTGTATATTAGTACACTTTGAAACTAAAATTTCTATTACTTGTTCAAAGACACTTCCTAAGGAATAGGCTGGTCTTTGATTCGGGTTTTCGTAAACTTTTTTAATTGTTTCACTAATTTCTCGTCCTAAAGCTCCTGGTAATTTATATAGAAATTTGTCTATAACATTTGAGTTGTATATGTTTCCACTTTGTGAGGCAAAATAATAGTATTCTTGCATAAAAGGTTTTATATTATGCCAGTTATATAGATGTACTTGTTCTAATTTTCTAGCCGCTTCTATTTGTATAATAGCATCTCCAGTATTGGGATTCCTTCCTGTTAATATTAATTGTATTGTGTTTACAAAATTATAAGGATTGGGGCCTAAGTCTGCCATTTCTTTTAAATCATTAGGATAGGCTTGCTGCCATTCTTCAAAATTAGCTTTAGCTATTGGTCCTAAGAATTGTGTCATGTATCTTGTCATTTCTTCTCCTGTTTCTAAATTATCTGACTGTTTAGTAATGAAATTTGCTACTACTGCATCTTTCCATACTTGTATATAATTAGTTCTTTGTTGTGGATCGACTGCAGTTATATTTAAAATAAAAGGTTCTGCTGCCTTTTGTATTTTAAAATTTTGTTCTAAAGGATGTTTTTTACCTTTGGGTCTATAATTTGGTCTTTCATATTTTGTATTTTCTATTGTTGCACTTTGTCTTGGTAGATTGCCATATGCATATTGTGGTCTATTTGTAGGTTGAGTTGTAAAGAATCTACTACCATCATTATTTTGATTATGTGTGGTTCCTGAACCACCACTTTCGTCCATAAGAATGTATGGAGTTTCATTCATTAGGTTAAATTTGGTATTTCTTAAAGAAATTTGAGTTGTAACAGATTCTGCATCATTTGTTTCTTCTAATTCTTCAACATCTTTTATTGTGATAGAATTTGCGTCTATATATGAATTTATTTTGTTGTTTAAATAGTCCTCTATGGTTCCTTCTGTAATAGAATATAATTCATAATTGTTTAAAAATTCTTCTTCTATACTTATTTCTTCTAGATATATATTTTTTAAAAATTCTTCTTCTTCTTTTAGATTAACATCTTCTAAAAGATTATAATCTTTTTGTCTTATAGTTTCTATTTCTTCCAATGCTTTATCAATTTTATTGTCTAACTCAGTTTTATAATTTATTTCCGGTTCACATATATCTATATGAACGGGTTGCGAGATAAAAGCTTGGCTTAGATCTAGGTCTTTTAAGTCTTTCATTATATCCGAGTCTATATCTGTTATAATTTCTTCAGGTTGATTGAAGATATCTAAACTTTCTTCTCGTTCAACGAGTTGTATAAATTCTTGTAATTGTTGCATACTAATTCCTCTTCCTATAAATGTAGTTCCTATTTTTTGATTTAATATTTTAAAATCTGTTGTTTTAAAGACGTCTAAATTATTCATCTGTTTCGGTTTCTTGAGTGTCTGGGTTATTAATTGCTTCAACGTAATTTGTGAATCTAACAGACATTCTGCTTGACGTATTACGATACCAAAAACTGTCTGTGGGTACTATACTTGTAGATGAATTAGTTCCTAATATTTTGTCTACTTGCCATTCTTGGCCTGAATTTTCTAAAGAATTTACTTTGTAAGGAGGTAAAAGTCTAATTCCTCTATTGATGATAAACTTAGCTGTATCTTCTATACTTAATTGATATCCTACTTGACTATTCTGTGTGAGTTTACCTATAAAGGTAGTACAGATTAGAAGATTTTTACCTTGCTGAAAATCTTCATATCCTTTTGTCATTATTTTAATTTTAATGTTTCTAGCAAAATCTCTTGTATTTAAGCAAAAGTCTGGTGCACAATAGAATATGCCACCATTGTTGTTCATATCAACTTCTATTGCTCCTAGAATTGCTTGCTCACTCGTAAATCTCTCATCTACTATAGCTAAAAATACTTTAGCACCTGTATCTCTTCTTGTTAATCCTTTAATACCAATAACTATTAATCCTATGTGTGTTAAATTTAAATTTCCTCTGATCAAATCTTGCTCAGAGTCTGGATGTATTAAATTTATACTTACTGTATCTTCTCCCATGCATCTATTTTGAGTTTCTCTATAGTGCATAAAGAGTCTTGTTTGACTTAAATTTGCATTATTTTGATATAAAATTTGTGGAGAAATTAAGTCTAGCCTATTTTGTCTAAATTGTTCAATTTGTCTATCTATGTCTATGACTTGTTCTAAGGAAGCTATGGGTGCAGGAGGATTTCTAAATAGTCTTAGAACTCTATTACCTACTGTATTTTCATTTCTTCTTCTAGTTTCTGTTGCGAGTACTTCTGTTCTATTTCTATCTTCTGCATTACCTCTTCCTAAAATATTATTATTGTTTCTTATCATAGACTAAAAATTTTAATGCCTCTTTTGTTTTAGAATTTTTTCTTTTGTCTATTTTAATATTATTTAATTTAGAGCATAATTCTTCAATATCTGTCGTAACTATTTCTTTATCTTTTTTCTGTGTCATGATGTGTTCTAATTTGTCTAATTTTTCTAAGCAATTTATTAATAAAAGGATAATAATGTTATTTTGTTTTCTAGATACTATTTCATTTGGAGTTCCTAAACTGTTTCTTGATAAGCCTTCTGATGGAGTTATATAATTATTACTTTCGAGGAAGGCTTGCTTATAATCTAAATTTGCTTCGTATTCTTTAGAGCTACTCATTTATATTCTATTCCCTGTATGTTAAAATATTTTCTTAAATTATTTTCTATTCTAACATTTTGTTTTTCCATATTCTGTATTTTTTGTTTACTTTCTCTTAGTTCTTGCCTAATTTCTTCAAGTTGTTTTTGTATATAGTCTAAATTATTATGTTTGGGTTTATCTAAGTTAGATTGTAACATGTTTTCAATATAATCTAAATTTTCTCTTATTATTTTAAGACTATGTTGATCTGTTTGTATATTGAGATATTCTATGTTTTTAGACATTTTAATAGGGTAAATATAAATTTCTTCTAGTTTGTCTATTATTTTCTTGTTGCTGTATCATAAGTGTTTGCAGATTACTTAAACGTAATTGACTCATATAATTATCATAAGATTCATCATCTAACTGTGTTCTAATATGTCTTAAGAGTCCTTCTAAATATGCATTTACTTGTAGAAAATCATTTTCTAAGGTTATAAACAAATGTCCATAAGTTTGTAAGGGTCTAGGAACAGATCTTAGTCTTCCTAGTTGCATTAATAATTTTAATCTATTATTAACGTAGTGAATGCGATTTAAAGCAGTATAAAAACGATTGAATTGAATTGTATTTTCTTCAGGTGTAGAATTATATGTCATAGTATCTTCAGTATAATCACTATAAAATGAAAGATCTACTGGTCTATTGTTACTACTCATTTTATGTTTCAAAGGCGTTGTCGAGATTGGTCATGGCTTCGTCATCCCATGGGTAATCATTATCACTTGCGTTATAATCTGTATTATTATCTTCGTTTGTATCTTCAACCTCATTGTTTATATTTAAGGCATTCATATTATTAATTAAATCTACAGGTACGCCTAAACTTTCTAAGCGTGATTCTTCATCTATTTGTCTAAGTCTACGATATATATGTATACATATATATATATGTATACATATATGGGAGCTGATCCGTTGATAGCGCTAGCAAAATAGGAGATTTTGCTAGTGCGATTTGGCCGTCCATCCTTTCAGGAAGGACGGCCCAGATCTTTTTTTTACGAAAGGTGTCAGTCGTTCGCTACATAGTGTAGCGGACGAGATTTTTTATGAAATTGCCCCCTCCTCCGTTTGTTACTCTGTACGGCGGACAACTTTTTTGTCCTGACAGTTGCCAGTCAAAAAGTCATCCGCTACACTGTGCGGTCTAGATATTTTTTTACGTTTTTTTAAGTCTGTCCGCTACATAATGTAGCGCACTAATTTTTGACAAAAATACCCTCCAGCTCCATCCGCTACATTATGTAGCGGACGAGTAGCCAGACAAAACAAGAAATAATTCCAAGATTTGTCAATTGGCCCCCCATTCCCACTAAGACTGCAAACCAAGCCAAAGTATCCCATGCAGATTTTTCACTTAAGCAGTCATCCCAATCAAGTACGCCCAACAGCAAGAGTATTGATAAGCCAAGCATTGCAGCAACAACACTTGCTATACCAAGAGCATCCCTGTGTACAGACAAGGCCATCTTCTCTTTTCTTACATCCCGGTCGGTATTACTGAGCATCAATAGAACCCATAAAAGAAATCATGGTGAGAGAAAAGAGAGAAAGAAAGAGATAGGAGAGAGAAAGTGTCATAAATTGATGAGAGAAATGAGAGAGAGAGAGAGAGGAAAGAGAGAAAGAAAGAGAAAGTGTCATAAGATGAGAGAAATGAGAAAGGAGAGAGATGTCAGAAGGATAATGAGAGAAAGGACATAGAAAGAGAAACATTTCCTGTTATTTCCTGCTATGTTGGGTTTGTTTTGGAATGGCAGGCCAATCACATACTACTATGTTATGTTGGATTTGTATTGGATTGAACTTCAAGCCGCATTATCCGAACATGTACCTGTCAAATCGTAGAACAAATTCAAGCCAAAACAGCAGCCACCACAAATATCCTCGTGATCTCTATGACTTCATCCCTTTCCATGGCCACCATTTTCACTTCTTCATATTCCCTATCTTCATGGGTTCATAGCAAGAGTCACTGCACGACGCCTCCTCTCCACAAGCACTCATTTGGCCCAAAAACCTGACACTCACAGTGTCTCTCCTTTAAACCCAACTCCCAAAGATTCGGTTTCTCTGTCAAAGCAGAGAAAGAAACTGAACCCTCCACTTCTTCATCCTCTGTTGCTGTGGTTGAGGAAGAACAGGAAAATGAGGACAGTGAGAGAAACGAGAGAGAGGACAGTGAGAGAAACGAGAGAGAGAGAAAGATGTCAGAAGGATAATGAGATAAAGGACAGAGAAAAAAAAAGTATTGTCTGGCTACTCGTCCGCTACATAATATAGCGGATGGAACTGGAGGGTATTTTTGTCAAAAATTCGTCTGCTACATTATGTAGCAGACCGACTTAAAAAAAATGTAAAAAAAAAGATCTGGACCGCACTGTAGCGGACGACTTTTTGACTGGCAACTGTCACAACAAAAAAGTAGTCCGCCGTACAGAGTAGCGGACGGAGGAGGGGGCAATTTCGTAAAAAAATCCCTTCCGCTACACTATGTAGCAGACGACTGACACTTTTTGTAAAAAAAAAAAAGGTCTGGACAGTCCTTCCTGAAAGGATGGACGGTCAATTCGTGCTTGCAAAATCTCCTATTTTGCTAGCGCTATCAACGGATCGGCTCCCTATATATATATATAGGGAGCCTATCCCTGTCTACCGGTGGGGAAATAGTTATTTCTCCTCCAGATCTGAACCGTCCACATCGCATAATTATCGGTTCAGATCAACTGTTTTTTTTCCAAATTTTTGCCTAACAGCCTATCTTAGGAGCGGTTAGTCACTTTTCCATATCTGCCCTTTAATTCCATTCATCATTTCCAAGGTCCGCGTTCTCTATTTCTCCGCCCAGAGCTCTCTCTCTCTCCCCCTCTCACTTTCTCTGTCGCTCTTTGTTTTGAGCCTCCGATCAAAGACTCCGGCCAACAATACCACCACAGCCCGATAACACCATCACGTCGCCATCTCCGTCACATCTGATTGCCGGCGCTATAAAAGACGAAGCTGCCGACACCACCATCGTGCAACGCCGTCGTCACTTCAGGAAGATCACGCCGCCGTAGCTGCACTTCGCCATGTCACCGTTGGCAGATCTGCCCAGCCCACCATCGTCGCCGAATCTGCCCATCGCCCATGCCCCTCACTATAACCACCGCATCTTCTCTTCGCCCATATCGTCGGCATATCTGCCCATACCTCATGCTGCCGTCCTAACACCACCACATCTGCCGCCGCTACCCACAATCTCCGACCACCGCATCTACCCTTATTTTTTTTTCAGATCTGTTGTAATTTTTCCAATACCCAATTAGTTTCCTTTGTATTTGATATTATTTTTCAGTGGCTCTTTTTTTCAGATCTGTTGTTATTTTTCCAATAACCAATTAGGTGTAATTGATATGCAATTGGGTTTAGTGATGGAGGAGATTTGAGATTATTAGATTTTGTTTTGAATTGACAAATTATACTCTGCATGGATGTTTGTTCAATGGAAATGAGGAGAGTTCTTGTTCTTCATTTTTCTTTTTGTTGAATTCCATTAGTTACTATGGAACAGAATTACAGAGAGGGGGGAGAGAAAGAGAGAGAGAGGAGTAAGAAAGGGAATGGGTTACAGAAATGGACACAGAGAGAATGAGGGAAAGAAGTGTCCGCAGTTTAGGAAAATTTCCTAACCGCTACAAAGAGTAGCGGTTAGAGTAAAAAATGGGTAATCTGAGCCATTCAGGATGACAAGTGGACGGTTCAGATCTGGTTATTTCTCCACCGGAGCCGATCCCTGTCTACCGGTGGAGAAATAGCCAGATCTGAACCGTCCACTTGTGATTATGGACAGCCCAGATTATCTTTTTTCTAACTCCAACTTGTTTAACCGCCACTCTTTATAGCGGTTAACAACTTTCTGAATATGCCCCTCGTACCCCTCCAAACTAAGGCATTTTATGTCTAACCGGTACAAAGTGTAGCGGTTAACCGAACCATCTAAGTTCAGAGTTCAATTCACCGTCCAAAGTTCTGCATCCAAGGTTCATCTGAGTTTGTACATCCAAATTTATCATCTATTTCACCCCGTATTCACGCCCAACCACCGTCATATCCACGCCCAACCACCGCTACCATACACCAAACCACCAATTTTTTTCTCCATTCCGAAAGACAGTAATCAACATTAACTATATGCTCATCTACCCAAATACACAAAGTGCCAAAAAGGAGTAAAATTAAGAGAACTTTTTTTCCCTGAACTCTCAAAGTTTTTAAGTAGACAATAACAAAATTTTAGCAAAAATGAGATTATCAAACAATTTCTTTCATTTTACACACTTTGTAATTACAGATCTGTTGAATCTCCATGGAAAAAGATGTATAATGGTGGCGAGGGAGGAAGAGAGAGGACGGTAACGGGTGGATATGGGCCGGCGATCCACCACCACCCCTGACCGTCGTTGCCTGAATAGAGGAGAGTGAGAAAGAGGGGGTATGGTGGTGCTGCTGCGGAAGCAATGGCATCGACCTTTCGGCATGTAAGGCGGCGGCGATCTAGGGGGGCTAACGGCGGCGATCTGCGACGGCTTAGCAAAGGAAGGCGTCGGCGTTGGCATCGTCGGCCATCGTCTACTTCTCGGCATTGTCGTTTGTTGGGGAGTTGAGGCATTAATGAATCTGGTTCGGTGGAGATGGAGAGATTGGTAGAGAGAGAGAGAGCGTCTGGACATGGGTTTTTTTGGTTATTGTGTACAGATAAAGGTGAGAAGATAAATATCATGTCATGCAGTGGATGGAAGGGCAATTTGGGTAATTTGTTAACCGCTCCTAAGAGGTGCGGTTAAGCAAAAGTTTGTAAAAACAAAAAGGCATCTGTACTATCCATTTGGCATTATGGACGGTCTCAGATCTGGTGGAGAAATAAGGTTTTCTCCGCCAGTAGACAGAGATCGACTCCCATATATATTTATATTTATATGTATATTAAGTATATAAATACATATAAACATCCATTCATATGTATAAGTATAATATATTCATCCCAATTGTAATGTTAGTTGTTTCTTCTAAATCAAACATGTTATTTTTGTTTTCTAGATATTTAAATTTTTATGTTCTTGTTAGTGAGTGGTTTCCAGGATATAGTTGGCAAAATCAAGTCCTTATAAGTTAGCATATTAATTAGGTTGAGTTTTAGAATGATTTAGTTTTGGAATTGTATAAGGCTTACAAATATTACAACTTATTATTCTTGAGAAATAAATTAAATTGAAAAAAAAGGGCCCTATCCAAATTTAATCCTCTCATAAGTTATTTATGGTGATTTTCATTTCTTATTAGAGAATGCTTTGTAGGGATATAGTTGTCAAAATTAAGTCTCAATAGATTAATGTATTGATTAGGAAGAGTTTTAAAATGTTTAGAATTAGTTTTGAAAATAATAAAAGGCTTACTAATGTAGAAAGTAACTAATTTAGACATTGGTGTCTTGTTTATGATAATATTAGAGACCTTTAGCGACATTTTTAATATTTAGTACATAGTGTTCATAAATATGAATCCAGGTCTCTGAGGTTAGAATGAAATTACAATCAAGGATACAGAGTTTGAAAAGGTTACACATCGTGAGCGACAATTTTGAAAATGTATCAACGGTGTCCATCCGTCACTGATCTTTACTTTTTTGTTAATGTCATGAATTATATTTTTAAAATGTCAATATTGCTCTTATACAATATATTTGTATATATGCTTTATAAGACTTTCAAACCTTAAATTTTCAAATTAGGGCTCCTCTCTCTCTCCCCCCTTTCTCTCTCTTCTGCCTCCCCCGTCCCCCCTCTCTCTTCCCCCTCATCTCCATCCTCACGGCCAACACTACTTTGTCACCTCCCCCCTCTCTTCCCCCTCCCACCGCCCCCTCTCACTTCTCCTCCTTCTCCATCCTCTTGGCTACCATCCTGAGCCCACCGCTACTCTGTTGCCTGCCTCTTCTCTCTCTTTCCCCTCTTCTCCATCCTTGCCCCCCACCCCTCGAGTCCACCACTACTCTGCCGCCATTGTTACTACCCCCCACTAAGCCAAGCCCCGCTCCAGCACTGCGCCAATATCACCCCTTCTCCCTCGATCCCATCTCATCTGCCACCGTAGAAGGGCAGTGCCGTAGTGGTGGTTCTGGGATGCGGCGGCAGTGGGGAGATTCTTGATGCGACGGTGGTGGGGGGATGTGGGGTTTATGCGATTTGCGGTGGTTTTTGTGGTCGAGGATGTGGTGGTTGTGAGATATAGTGGCTGTTGGGATATGATGGATAGACTTGTAGAGGAGGCGGTGGTGCTCGGGGTTTATGGAGATGAAGGGATGACAATTGGGGTGTAGTTCGATAGGGCACCCATGTAACAGGTGGTGGTGGTCGGTGGGGTTGCCGTGCAGGGGCACCGCCAGATTGGAGTTTAGCCGACAGATTGCTGATTGGAGATCAAGGCTTCCATATGTTGGAGTTAGATTGGAGAAGGTGGGTGGTGTTGGGGCTCCCTTTACGTTGGAGTTAGATTAAACATTTATGGGTGATGGTGGGTGCTGTCGAGAGAAAATAGGGAAAAGGAGGTGGATGGCGGCGCCAAGGCTGTGCTGGTCGTGTTGCAGCGGTGGGTTCTTAAAGAGGAAGGGGAGAGATAGGGGGATGTTATTTGGAGAAATAACCTTCCAATTTAAGGGAAATATATCTAAAATATTTAAGATACCCTTATGAACATATTATTATTATATCTAAAATAGCCCTAAGACCTTCGTAGAAATAATAGTAACACACACCACAACTCATACAAGCTTTTACTAAAGTCAGCAGTACAATTTTCAATAATTCGGAAACAGCTCATCAATTCAACAAACTCCCTCACTAGTTTTGTGGGAAGACAATATATTTAGATTACACCTAGAACTATAAAATATGAAAAATTAGCCGTATCCCCGCAGCACTTGTATCCACTGTTCTCCAAAAATGATGTATCCGCATATCCGAACCCATGTCGTATCCACACCAGCACCAGAATCCGTGCTTCCTAGTGCTAGATTGAATAATACATGAGTTAACAGGGTTGGGAAACATTCTTTGGCATTATCACTACGAAGAAAAGGAAGCGGCACGTTATATTGAGTTTTGATCTCAGCACTAAATGCCAGATTGAATTATACATGAGTTTTGATCTCCGCCACACCCGTATCCACTGTTCTCCAAAAATAATATATCCTTGTATCCAAACCTGTGTTGTATCTGCACCGGCACCAGAATCCGTGCTTCTTAGTGCCAAATTGAATAAGACATGAGTTAACAGGATTGGGAAACATTCTTTGGCATTACCACTACGAAGAAAAGGAAGTGGCACATTGTGTTGAGTTTTGATCTCAGCACTAAATGCACAAAATCTTGGAAATAACACTGAACGATATTTCATTCAATAAGTCTAGGTAAACCGGGAATGATCATCTACAAAATAACAAAATACCAAAATCCCAGATTTGAACTGACACGACTAGGACACCAAACATTGAATGCACTAGCATAAGAGGACGCAACTCATGTTTATTGACTCGGGAAGCAAAAGGAGCACGGTAATGCTTTCCCAACTGACATGACTTACAATCTAAAGCTGAAACACGACTTAGACTCGGAACCAAAATACGGACGCTCGAAAGATGGATGATCGAGCTGACAATGAATGTGAAGAGGAGAAACAGCCACAGGACATGCAACGTGAATATGACACTGCTTTATCAACAAAATAGTAGAGACTATTCAATTGCAGCCCTTCACCAGTCGTCAGACTGGACGACTAGGAGCTGACATTGCCTTGAGCACCACGCTAAAGTTCCCTATTTTGGAAAGATAAAAGATAAGATATCAAAAATTAATTAAAACAACGGGGTTTTGGAATCACTTTGGGTTCAGCTACCATAGCCTCGATTTGGCAGGGGTGGTTCCAGGGCCTTCCTTGTCAGCTCGAGTATGGCCCTGGTCATTGCCCACATGAAGACCTGAAGACACTTGGTCAATCCCTGCCCTCCCCACCCCCACCAAACACACATACAACCACCTAAAAACATAATTAGAATGGAGGCTGGCCGCTGAACCCACTCTTTCCCGGACCCCTGTAGTTGCGAGCGGAGCTGCAACACCGGTGTAACAAGAGAGATTCACGGCCTAAGGAGAAAGTCTTTGCAACCAAAGTGCTCTAACAGTAGAGCCAATAGAACTTCCACTACCATAACCAAAATTGTGACCTCCCTACCAAAATTAAAATTAGAACCAGCACCATGATAACCACCAAAGTGCTTACCACCTCTACAAGTACCAGAAAATTAGAACCTCGTCCATGCGATGTTTGTGAAGCAAGAGTAGAGCAATCAATACAGCAGTGCCAGTGCTGTGAGAACTATCACGAGAAGAGGCAGGGAAGACACGAGAGTGCGTCTTACCAGGAGTGGGGAGTTCAGTACCTTGCATAGCCTGTGATCTAACCGGCTCAAAATCAGACTTCAACCCAGATGAAAAATCACCACAATCAATATTTCACGTTGCTTTTGCATTTCACGAACATCAAATGAAATAGGAAATAGAACATTCAGCTCTTCATGATCTTGTTTCAACATAGCAAAGTAGTCGGTAATAGTCCTATCGTCTTGAAGCAAACCATAAAGCTCAGATGAGAGATCATACATGCGAGTGAGATTACTGGAATATAGTAACCTTAGATGATCCCATATATCCTTGACCTTAGTAAGGCGAGTATGCAAGTCTGCCACATGAGGTTCCATGAAAATCCGCAACTGACTCACAGTTCTACCATCTTGCCGATGCCACTCGTTCACATTTGCATCTTCACCAGAGGGAGCAAGAGTGAGATGGTCTTCGCTATCTTCACTAGTTAAGTACAATTTAAGAGCTTTTGACCGCTGTGAAGAACTACTACAAATTTATTTACGAGTATTTATTGACAGATGCAACACTTGATAATCAATGGCTTACCCAACAGAGCAGGATAGAAGTCAAAAGAGAAAAGGTATGTGACCAACTTGACAAGGTTTCACCAGAGCCACTTGGACAAATAAAACTGTAGGATACCCATTTAAATCCGAACTAACCCAATAAAGCTGACTGAGAACAGGGCAATATTTTGGGACTAATCTGAATTCGATGTGGCTATCCTGACTGGGAGATTGTGGTCGTCAATGAAAGATGCGCTGACGGAAAATGGCGGTTAGCTGTGGCGAAAAATGGTGGGTGGCGGTGATGGAAGACGACGGTGGAGAATGATGGTGGGCATCGACGGTGGGCTGCGACTTGAAGATTGGTGTTTGATTGGTGGATTATGGGTTGGAGGAATGGGTGGGAGTCGGTAGATGACAGGTGGGAGATGGGTTGATGTTCAGAACCTGCTCGATGTCATGTTGAGACAAATTAGAGAGCTGAACCCTAAGGATAGTCTCCACTTCATTGATATAACCTATAAGAAAAGAGTACAAAAATACTCTCTCAACAGTCAAAATATCTAACTTGGTTTACAGAAAATATCAACGTTTACAGTCGTCATCCTTTTTTCCCCCAGTAGTTAAGAGTCATTTTCTTTTGTTACTTTGATTATAACGTTGTAGAATCATTTGATGCAGAAGGTTGAGTCTCTTTGCCAAGCGGTTGCATTTATTCCTGTTTATAGATTGTTGAGGAGACTTGAAACATCTCTAGTGATTCATTCATACATCTCTTTGTGCTGTAGGTGATTGCTCTTAATAGTTCTCAAGCAGCTGAAGGTGATCTCTATGTCGATGATGGCAAGAGCTTTGAGTTTAAGGAAGGGGCGTTCATCCATCGTCGTCTTATTTTTAAAGATGGGAAGCTTATATCAATAAACATGGGAACTGCCCTTGGTAAAAGGGAGTACTCGTCAGAGTGCACTATTGAGAGGATCATACTTCTCGGACTCTCATCTGCTCCTAAATCTGCTGCCCTTGTCGAACCAGCAAACCAGAAGCTTGAAATTGAATTCGGGCCACTTCAGCTTCGAGTAGGGGGAGGTCCAGCTGTTTTCACTATCCGCAAGCCTAACGTACCGATTGCAGACGATTGGACAATTATGATTTTGTAAGAGCTAGGTAGATAAGTATCGTCATGGGACGAGTTGAAAACTTTTTCAGAAGATCTTGTCACTCGCCGGAAGGAGTGGCTCATTTCTTGCAATGAACGTTGAGAAATATAGAACAAACATGTCTGCATATTTTGTATTAGTTTATCACTAGAAACAGAGATAACCTTTCCGGTTCTTACGTTCTTTGGTTGCCAAACCATTCGTACCCTGTGGCAGGTTTATTCTCAATGAGGATAAATTTTAGCGATGGCCAATTTAATGGTCACTGGCATTTTTGTCAACAACTTTAGGGATAATTCTTTAGCAGTACTTTGTAAGCGTTAGTAATTATATATTACTAAAAATGTTTAGCTACCATTGGCTGTCCTTAGACAGGGTGGTAAGTTGTTACTTTCTTCTTACAACAGTGCAGCGAAAATGTTTTCTGAAATTATTAGCGTAGATAGACCTATAACTACTTCAACGTGCAAGAAGGATGCACCTTTCCTCGAATCTCTGTTTCGAGGTATACATGACGACCCAAGTCCATTGTCCCATCACACGGTAATGCGCTACAAAAAGGCTAACCAAAGTAGATACTTCATGGGTAGGGTTTGTAAGGCAATCAAAGTCTCCAGCATTTGATGTGTGATGCACAATATTACCCCTTTATGCCTGGTCGTCCCTGCTAAGGCTTTGTTACAGCCCATGAACTTCTCTCTTGTAAATGTCGGTCACACTTGGCCATCGTCAGTCTCTACTGACAAGTTTAGAGCTCTACTACAGTCTACAGGGTAATGTCTTACTGAAAAGGCCTATTCAAAAGCAGGTACACAGGAGTTCATTGGTAGGGTATTATGAGGCAGTCAGTCTCTTCCACGTCAGAGGTGGACCTTGTCCATGAACTCATAAATACTTATTTTGACCAATCTTTTTCTGAGAGACATTTTCTCATGGCGGAGCTGTAGACTCTAGGCTACTATGAATTGGTATCAGATCTGACTAATGAAAGCTCGGGCGGAGTCGTTTGGCCGGGTTGGGATAGGAGGTCAGTTTTGAACCACATTGGCTTGGCTGTGTAACGACCCGAAAATCCGGAGCATTAACACCCCAAGCTTCTGGCCGTTGAATAACTCACTCGCTCGATCAATCACTTAATGACATAAAAAAAACTTAATTCAACAAATAACTTCGAGTTTATGTGTGTATCCATTGCTCGCACAGACAACAAAGGACGGACGAACCAGATATATATATATATATTTTAAAGTTGTTTGTTACATAATGTAGCGGATGGTCACTTTGACCAGAATGCCCCCAGATCCCTGTCCTTTATGTGGAATGGTTCATGTAGCGGACGATATTTTACTTGACTTGTTGTCAGCCAAAAGTGTAACTACCCGGAGATCCAGAGCTCCATCACCCCAAAGTCCCGGAGCATTAACCTATCACATTACATCAGACCCTGTTCACTGATAGAAATAATTTTAACTCAATCACAACTTCCAGAATGTACCAAAGCTTCTAAATGGACACTAAGTCAAATTCAACAAAATATACAGTCTAAAAAAAACTTCAACTAAGCTAGTTTTACAACTTAAAACTTCCAAAACTCAAACTCAGGTTTTTCACAAAGCAACTAACAGTATCGACCCACGCAGGGGTCTTACTACACAAAAATAGTGGTGGGCACTTCGGATTCTCACACAGACTCTAAGCCCCCTCCCGAGCATACTACAGCTAATTGTTACTTGCATAAGGGAATCAAACGAAGAGTGAACTCAGTATGGTCGTTCAAGAAACAACCGAAGTAATTATAAAACGATTCAAAAGTCCACTCGATAATAGTGTTTCAAGACATTTGAAACAATCATAAATAGTTTGATGGTTTTCCAAAACGATCATAACAATCATAAACAGATACCCTAACATCATTTGAAGATCATTTTCAAAGCTATCATTTTAAATACAATGATGATTTTTCAAAGCATTTCAAAACGAACACATATACTACTTCAAAGACAATATGAGAAGGGTTTTAGGTAATCACAATTAGTATGATCACAATATGGGAAAGAGTTATAACTCAATCCTCTTCAATCAAATATCAAGACATTCATTTCCAATCATTTTCCAAACAATCATTGTAAGATACAATGTAAACAAATTCAAAAGATATTGATCATGGATAGATGGAATGCTACTCAGAAAGTGTACGCATGCATGATGTATAATAACTAGTCCTTTTCATCAAGGTACTAACGCTGCATAATTATGCAGGTTCAGACCATTCTTATAATGCCTCCTACAACAATGACAGAATTAATAAGAAATTCAATGCTTGACATGCAATAAAAATGAGCATCAACATGAATTCAAATAACCGAAACCAATTAGGGTTTCAATGACAACTAAACATGCTAATATCAATTCATCATTCAGAACTCAAGAATAGCCACAAACAAATAAAAAGAACAAATATAAAAAATTATCGAATTTAGGCACAACAATTCAAAAAAGAATGCAAGCAGCCGAATTTACTCAGCATGCAATAAAATGAGAGCATCAATAAGATTTTCAAATAACTGATTCAGGTTCAATGTTAGAGTTTCTTTTGCAACACATGCTGATATTACTACATATCTCAGTGTTTGACAATAGTCGTAGGTAGATCGGCATAATACTTATGAACACAAGTTATCGAAATTAGGGTTCGGACAAAATCCTTACTCAGGATTCAGATAAAAACCCTTACCTTGATCCGAAACTAAATTATCCTAACCGGAAAGTCTTTTGCTTTAACCTAAATAGAACAATCAAATGATTAGAATACAGTCTACACCATGATATTACAAACTCAATACTAACTCACATATATCCCAAAAAATGAACCCCCTTACCGGGTAGGTAAAATTACAAGTGCCCCTTATGTGTAAAATTACCAAAAGCACCACTCTAATATTTAAATCACAAAAACAAGCACTAAAATAGCTCCATTGTATGTGAATTTACCCAAAAGTACCCTTTACGGGTAAAATTATCAAAATATCCCTTTTGGGTGGCAAATTACCAGAACACCCCTGGTGAATTTTCCTACTAAAAAATTTTCAAAAACTTTAAAATACCCTTTCGAGCATCCTGAAGTCATTTTTGGTCTAAAAAGTGTCTCAGGGAATTTTCTCTCGAAAATCCCAACCCGTTATTCGGATCGAGAGCTTAGTAGTCGGTTTAGCTAAAAATAGCTATCGACCTCGGAATGACACGAATTTTTAGAAAATGAAACATCTCAGTAATATAAGGTTTTTCTAAAATTTTCAGATTAAAATAGATTGATGGCTATATTGAATAATTTAGGAATTTCTCCTAATCGATACCCTAATTTAACATCCTTCGTGGACATCGAAAAATTCTAAAATTTTTCACAGCTTAGATCTCGTAAAAATATTGGGGGTCACTTTTTTAAATTTTGTCAGATTCTGATTCGAACTATATATAAAATTTTTCACAAAACTGCTAACCCTAGGCCCTATTAATGACAATTACACTTATTGTTCAAATTAGAACACACACTAAAGCACCTTATGCACAAATAGTTCATCTTTGTCATTCTACCGACACACACACACTCACGCACTCTCTCTCTCACGCACACACACAACACTTTATGTCTCTCTCTCTCTCTCCGTGCTACACCTAAACATACATACCTACACCTAAAACACACGCCTTAATACCCTTATACACACATATTGCACACACAATCACACACATACTCATACCCCACACACACACACACACACACACACACACACATTATCACACACACATAAAATAGACATACATAACCCTCGGCACCCACTAAAAACACACTCAAATTACTCACACACACACACACACACACACACACCCTTCCCACATACACACATTATACGCACATCCTCACCGTACCCACAAACCCGAGGCACCCACACACTGCACCCACGGCACACACCCGTAGCCCATCTCCCCTACACACACACACACATACTCTCTCTCTTTCTCTGAAAATACATACACAATCACTCACCCGAAATTACAAATCACTAAAACACATGCATGTACACATGCACACAAAGGGTAGAAGAAATCCCCGAAGAATTCTTCAATATTTCCCTTCCTCTCTCTGATTCTTGCCCAAATTCCCTTTCTTTCTTCTTCCTCTATTTTGCTCCTTCTTTGCTCTGTTTTCTGGTTTTTTTCTCTTTTTCTTTTGTTTTCTTCCTTTTACTTTTTCTTCACCGAATCCCTTTAATTCTCTTGTTGTTTTAAATTATATTAGTTTATAATTTAAGTAATTATACATCACATAAATAAGAGGTGGCACTCTTAAGACAAATTTCACAACAGTTTGACACATAAAATGCCATTTTTTGTAATTTGCAAAATAGCCCCCAAAGTTTACAAATTTTCAAAAATTATATTTTGACCCCCAAATCGTTTTAAGCTTCCATACTCTACTAATACCTGGTAATTGCTCAAAATTATTACCTGTTTATTTTTTGGAATATAGATGACTATTTTTAAACAGCTCAAAAAGTATCGGATCTTACAAAAAGTCATCCATTACATTATGTAGCGGACGACCTTTTTTTGCCAAGATGTCACATCTGTCCCCTTACCATTCGCTACATTATCTGGTGAAAAGGAAGGCAAATATATTCAAAAAAAGCCCTAATTGTCAACTCTTCTTTCCTTGTTCAACATCTTCAATATCTTGAGCTCCACTTCCCTCAATTTTTAGCTCTCTTCAAGCTTTCCAAGTTCCAAGTTTAAGCAACCAAGACTCAAGGAAGGTAAGTTTGTGATTCCAAAGGCTTATTGGTGTATATGTAGCTTATGTTAGATGTTTATATTTTTTATGGGTACCATGCTCCAGTTCATATAATTTTTTTAAGAAAATATTTGTTGTATTTGGCATGCTAAATTAGTGTACTCATTTTTAAATTTTCATTTGCTGGATGTTTAAATTTATTATAATTTTGTAATTAATTTGCATACCTAAAAAATGGTACAATCTGATACTTAACCATAAGTTATTTCTACGTTGGTCTTGTTTCACAATGTCTGATTTTGTGTCAAGCTCAAACACACCAGTAGATGCTAGTGACCCTTATTTAGGGTGAATAGTTTGAACATTAAAAGAAGCCAAAGAATATTTTCGAGCATACTCGTGGAGGGGTTGGTTTTGCCTTTATAATTAAGACAATTAGAACAAGTGTCATAACAAAAAAAAAATATGCTCGCAGTTATATGAGTGCCATAGGAGAAGACACCTATTGCAAAATGAGAAACATGTAGGTAATGCTAATAGTGATGATGAAGTGGGATATCCGCCTCAAAGACAAGACTTCTTTGTGCGCACAAATTACAAGGTCAAGATGTTCGTAAGTCATAAACCCAAACAAGATCACTGGCTTATTATTAGCTTGGAATTGGGGCACAATCACCTGTTAGTAACGCCTTCAAAGGTGAGTCAAATGCATCAACACAAGAAGATGAGCAAGGTTACAAGGAGCCTAATTCATACAACAAGTAATGCATGGATAAGACATACCGACATTGTTAATGTTCTTACAGAACATGCTAGAAGAACTCACAATTTGAATTTCAACACGATAGACGTTCGTAACGTGGTCTGAACCCAAGGACTAGCTGTGTTTGACATCAACGACGTTCAATCCACAATGAGCCTAATGAAGTTGTTGACTTATTGATTTTGATGATTCCAGTCTTGTTATTTCTAAAATTAATCTGACAACATTTTTAAGATAAATATTTCAGGCTTTATCTTAATCATACAAAGACAAGACCTTGACATGAACAAAGCCTTAACTTGGACTTAGACTCGGACTCGGGATTTAAAGACTTGGATTACGTTGAAGATGCAAGAATTTGAAGTCTATTTTTCCTTGTTAGCATTTCTAAGCCCTTTTTAAAAGATCTGACATAGATTTTAGTAAAGAACCAAAACTGTCTCTTTCAGTCGAAGGCAAATTGAATTTAGTCGACTCAAACTTGAAATCTTTTCTTTCAGTCAAAGCTGTGACTTTCAGTCGAAGCCAAGACTTTTAGTCGAAGCCAAGACTTTCAGTCGAAGCAAAGATTTTTTTAGTTGAAGGATAAACCTTCAGTCTAAGCTGTGACTTTCAGTCGAAGGCTAGACTTTCAGTCGAAGGCAAACTATTTTTAGTCAACTCAAACTTGAAATTTTTTCTTTCAGTCAAAGCTGTGACTTTCAGTCGAAGCAAAGATTTTCAGTCGAAGGCAAAAACTTTCAGTCGAAGCTAAGACTTTCAGTCGAAGCCAAGACTTTTAGTCGAAGCTAAGAGTTTCAGTCGAAGCCAAGACTTTTAGTTGAAGCTAAATGTTTTAGTCGAATCCTTCCTGTTTCGCTTTCCCTTCTTAACGGCTCTCTATCTCTTATTTGTATAAATAGGGGATCTGTGAAAGCATTTACAACTTTTTACTCGCACAAACTTTTTTCCTCTTCAATAACTCTCTCATCTCAATCTCTTATTCTCATCTATTCTCTATTGAGTGAGTTTACTTTTGAAAAAGTTCTTTGTAAGCTTCTTGGTTTGGTTCTTGAAAGAATATAGATCTTCCCACCTAAGAAGGCTTAGTCTTAAATTTTCATTGTAACATCTGCTCAAGAATGAGCTTGTTTATTGTATTCAAAGTGTAAATCTCTTTTCATTTGTAATCAGTTAGAAACCTTAGAAGGGTTTCAAAAATTGTACTGCGGTTTGTGCTAGCACCCGAAGCTAGCTGGTTTAGTGAAAGGCTCGCGTAGGTCTCCCTTGTGTGGAGTGCTCGAGGACTGGACGTAGGCTGGTGGGGCCGAACCAGTATAAATCTCTATGTTAAATCTGTTATCATTATATCTGTCATTACATTGTAATCTCATTTTTAAATTTATACTCAAAGTTGTAAATCAGCTATTCACCCCTCTTTAGGTGTATTTAGGGACCTACATGTGGTATTAGAGCCGTGTGCTCTGGTTTTTGTCTGTGACTTAATCGTCAAGAGCTAAAGATCGCGTTATGGAAGAAGGATCAGCAACCACCAGGCCACTCTTGTTGAAGAATGACAACTATAGCTACTGGAAAAACCGCATGAGGAATTTTCTGAGACAGGATACACATGTATGGTATGTTGTTGAAAATGGTCCTATAATTCCTATGAAGGATGGACCGGATGGAACCAAGATTCCGAAAGGAATTCTTGAAATGGATAGTCATGAGGCATAACTTTTCTCTATGGATGATAAAGCTAAAAACATTATCAGCTGTGGCCTTGACATGAACGAGTACAATTGAGTCTCAGCATGTGAGATAGCTAGAGAAATGTTGTTGGAGGTAACTCATGAAGGAACAAATCAAGTAAAAGAGACCAAGATCAACATGTTGGTCCAACAGTATGAGGCCTTCAAGATGAAGGAGCACGAGTCCATAAATGAGATGTACTCCAATTCACACTCATTATAAATGGACTAACGCTTTTGGGTAAAGTCTATCCAGAAAAGGAAGTCGTCCGAAAACTTCTCAGATCTCTTCCAAAGAGATGGGAGGCAAAACTCACAGCTATTCAAGAAGCAAAAGACTTGAACGTGCTGAAGGTTGAAGAATTGGTGGGTTCTCTAATGACTCATGAAATTACAATGAAAATTCATGACGAAGAAGAAACCACCTCTAAGAAGAAAAACTTAGCTCTTAAAGCTGATACCTCTCATGAACCTACAGAAAGCAGCGATGATCCTGATCCTGAAATGGCTCTCATAACTCAGAAGTTCAAGAAGTTTCTCACAAGCAAGCGAGATGGGAAGTTTAGAAGAAATCCTACAAATCAATCACATCAGAGAAACAACAGTGATTGGAATGTAAAGGATAATCCTGATGCCTGCTTTGAATGCGGTAGAACTGGGCACATCAAAAAATATTGTCCACAACTCAAGAACAAAACCGCAAGCATCAATAGTCGAGACTTCAATGAAAAGAAGTTCAAGTCCAGAAAGGCTCTGCTAACTTGGGATGACTCTGATGAAAGTAACAAAGAATCCAGCGAAGATGATGACGTAGCTCAACTTTGCTTCATGGCCAAAGATGACGATCCCAAGGTAATCTCTGAAAATCATTATAATGAACTTAAGACAGCTTTTCTCGAACTCAGTGAAAATTATGAAAAGTAAAAAATTAAAAATGCTAATCTAAAAAATAAGGCTCTTTCTTTGATAAGTACTGTTGAAGAGTTAGAAGGCGAAAAAGAAGAGTTTCAAGAAAAGATTGAATTTTATATTTCTAAAAATACATCTTTAGAAAACAATCTGAATGCTTCTAAGAAGGAAAATTCTCTTTTGTCTTCTGAAATCCAATCTCTCCGAGGAGTAAAAGTTTCAGTTGAAAACGATTTCTTAAAATCTCAACTGGAAGATGTTTCTTTACAAAAAATCAATTTAGAAAAGGAGATTGAAGATCTGAATTTTACCCTTTCAAAATTTACCCAAGGAAGAGAGAATTTGGATATTCTTTTGAGAAGACAAATATGTATTTTTGAGAAAAGTGGAATCGGATACAATCCTTCAATGAAGCAAAAGGATAATAAAAATTTCTTTAACAAAAATTTAGCTTCATGCTCGCCTTTCACTCTCTGTACAATATGTAAGAAGAAAGGGCACTTAGTTAAAAATTGCCCTCTTAGTGCTGTCAGAAATCAGTCATTCTCTTCCATTACAAAAACCAAAATGAAATAAGTTTGGATGCCAAAATCTTGTTTATCTAATCTTCCAGGACCCAAGAAAGTGTGGGTACCTAAAGGAACGAAACCAGAATCTATTGTAGGTATGCTTGAAAGCAAGGATAGATTCTAACAAATGGATTCTCGACAGCGGATGTTCAAGACATATGACCAGTGACCGCTCGCTTTTCTCCCATATCACTCCGAAGAATGGAGGCTTTGTTACCTTCGGAGACAACTCGAATGGGAAGATCATTGGTAAAGGTAGAATTGGCACCGGTTCCATTACTGTTGACAACGTATCCTTGGTTGATGGTCTGAAGTTCAATTTGATAAGTATTAGTTAACTCATCGATAGTGGACACAAAGTTCGGTTCGAAGGCGATCAATGTCTAATCAATCATGTCTCAGATGGAGGTACCTTGGTTGGTAAGAGAGATGGTAATATCTATACTTTATCTTTTGATGCATTTGACTCTTCTCGTGAAGTCTGTCTTTCTGTTCAGCATAATGATATTTGGCTGTGGCATCGTAGATTAGGTCATGTTCACATGGATCTAATCAAGAAACTTCTCTCGAAAGAGCTGGTCAGAAGCCTACCAAAGTTAAGGTTTGTCAAGGATAAGGTCTGTGATGCCTGTCAATATGGTAAACAGTCAAAAACATCCTTTCAAGCCAAAAATGTCGTTTCTACTTCTCGTCCTCTTCAACTCCTTCATTTAGATCTTTTTGGCCCTACGAGAAATGCCAGCCTAGGTGAAAAATCTTATACCTTTGTCATTGTTGATGATTTTTCTAGATACACCTGGGTTCTTTTTCTAACTCATAAAGATGAAGCGTTTCAAAAAAAATTTAGTCTTGTTAAGCAGCTTCAAAATGAGAAGGAGTTGAAGCTTATAAAAATTCGAAGTGATCATGGCAGTGAATTTGAAAAAAGATTTTATTCCTTTCTGTATTCAAAACGGCATTTCACATGAGTTTTCTGCTCCTCGAACACCTCAACAAAATGGGGTTGTTGAGAGAAAGAATCGTACTCTACAAGAAATGGCCAGAACTATGCTTCATGAAAACTCTCTGCCAAAATATTTTTGGGCCGAAGCCGTCAGCACTTCCTGTTACGTGTTGAACAAAGTACTCATCAGACCAATCCTTGATAAAACACCTTACGAATTGTTCTCAAATCGAAAACCAAAAATTGATTATTTCAAGGTTTTCGGTTGCAAATGTTTTATTTTGAACAATCGTGAAAATTTGGGAAAGTTCGATGCGAAATCTGACGAGGGAATAGTTCTTGGTTATTCTTTGAAAAGTAGAGCATATAGAATCTATAACCGTAGAACTATGACAGTTGAATAATCTATGCATGTAGTATTTGAAGAGTCTAATGTTGAAAAACCAAGTAAGAATGCAGGTGATGACAGTGAAGAACTCTCCCTGGACTTGAATAACAAACTTAATGTTTCTTCAACCGAGGGGGAGTGCTCAACAACCTCTCACAATAACAATGATGAGATACAGCCTCTCCCAAAAAGTTGGAGATACTCCTCAAGTCATCCACTAGAACAAGTCATAGGTAATGTTGAACATGGAGTTACAACACGATCTACGGTAAATCTCTTTTGCGCGAATTTTGCTTTTCTTTCTCAAATAGAGCCTAAAAACATTTCTGAGGCTCTAAACGATTCTGAGTGGATTCTTGCCATGCAAGATGAATTGAATCAGTTTGAGAGAAGCGATGTTTGGTCACTAGTTCCGGCTCCTGTTCAACAAAAGGTCATTGGAACAAAGTGGGTTTTTCAAAACAAACTTGATGAAAATGGCCTTATTGTTCGTAACAAGGCTAGACTAGTTGCTCAAGGATACAATCAAGTCGAAGGGGTTGATTTTGATGAAACCTTTGCCCCTGTCCCGGTTTTGAAAATAAAAAATACCCCAATCATGTTTTTAAGCTAAAAAAGGCTTTGTACGGTCTTAAATAAGCTTCTTGAGCTTGGTACGATCGTCTTAGCAGCTTCCTCACTGATCATGGATTCTTTCGTGGCAAAGTCGATACTACTCTCTTTACGAAAATTCGTAATTCCCATATCTTAGTAGTTCAAATATATGTTGATGACATTATTTTTGGTGCCACTAACAATGATCTATGCCAAGAGTTTGCTAAAAATACTCCCAGGGAGTTTGAGATGAGCATGATGGGAGAACTTACCTTTTTCCTTGGACTTCAAATCAAGCAGTCAAAAGAAGGAATTTTTATAAGTCAATCTAAGTACACACGAGAGCTTTTGAAACGGTTTGGCTTAGATAATGCTAAATCTAGAGGGACCCCTATCTCTCCTAGCGTTAATCTTGTCAAAGATGAAAATGGTAAAGATGAAGATAACAAACTTTACCGTGGCATGATTGGTAGTTTACTTTATCTTACTGCCTCTAGACCTGACATCATGTTTAGTGTTTGCATTTATGCCCGTTTTCAAGCTTGTCCCAACGAATCTCATCTATCTGCTGTTAAACGTATTTTTAAATATCTCTCTGGCACTTTAAACTTAGGTCTTTGGTATCCTCGTAGTTCCTCTCTAGATCTGGTAGGTTTTTCTGATTCTGATTATGCGGGATGTCTTGTTGATCGAAAGAGTACTAGTGGCACCTGCCAGTTTCTCGGCGATGCTTTAGTATCATGGCATAGTAAGAAACAGACTTTTGTCACTCTCTCCACAGCTGAAGCGGAATATGTTGCAGCCGGAAGCTGTTGTGCCCAAATATTGTGGATGCGTCAGACTTTACGAGATTTTGGTGTCTCAATAGACCATATTCATATTATGTGTGATAGTAGTAGTGCTATTGACATTAATAAAAATCATGTCCAACACTCGCGCACTAAGCACATCGATATTCGTCCACTTTCTCCGAGACAATGTTCAGAAAGGACTAATAGAACTCAAGAAAGTTGGGTCTGAAGATCAGCTCGCAAATATCTTTACAAAACCCTTAGCTGAATCCTCTTTCTATTCTCTTCGTTGTCTTCTAGGAATGTGTGATCTTAGCTAAATTTCTTTTACCAAAATGGTCGTTTAGTTTTACTCATTCGTCACTTCTGCCGAGTTTTAGTCGAGTAAAAACTTTTCAGTCGACTAAAAGCCCTTAAGTCGACTAAAAAAAATCAACTTTTAGTCGACCGCAAGTTCTCTTCATCTTTACGCATCCATTTGGTTTCAGTCGACTAAAAGTCCACTTTCAGTCGACTAAAAGCTTGTTGCCTATATATAGGCCCACCTTTTTCACTTTAACTTCTTACTGTTCCTTTTTCACTGTTTGTCTTTCGTTTTCACAGACTCACTATTCTTCTCTCTTTTCCAACTGTCACTCCAAGGACCCATATGGACCCCAATACACGCCCTCGTAGTCGTCGTCTTCTCATTGACTCTGAGAAATGAATCCGACGTGGCTCCTGCCTCAGCTGTTGCTACTGCTACTCCACCGCTGCCATCCTCCCGCCACCGCCCTCGTCCAACATCAGTTGCTGCTCGTCCGTTGTCCTCTGCACCTGTCCCTCCATCATCTTCAGGTAATGTTGCTCCTCCTCCTCCTCCACCTGCTGCCTCTTCATCCTCTGCTCATCAACCAACCTGTCCACCACCTACCTGCCCTTATATTTCTCCTACCGATATACTTCACATTCCCCATTTCTTTCCCTCTATTGACGACCAACTCACCTACTATACCAATTTCGTAAATCGCGAGGTCATCCCCGGTCATCCAAGTGATGTCACTTTAATGACTCAACTTGGTCTTATTGCCATTTTTGAGCAAATAGGCTGTCTCTCCATTCTCTCTCCACCCACCACTTATTACCCTGTTCTTGTTCGCATGTCTACTCTAACATGCATTTTCATGCTCAACCGCCTACCTTTTTGACCACATATGTGAATGGGGTCCACATCCATCTTGATGCCACCACCTTGGCCCACATTTTTGGTTTTACAAATCAATCCTCTACCCTTGTTTTCACCGCCAATACGTGGTGTACCGCCAGTTCCTTTACCCCTCTACAACAGACCCAAACTCTCTTAGGCGACCCGTCCACCTCTCGACCCCATAAACCCAGTCTGGGTGACCTGCCTCCTCTTTATCGTGTTCTCCATCTTATTCTTGGTTACAATCTCTCGGCCTGTTCTCGCTCTTACGCCACTTTTTCATACTTAGACATCATCCTTCTCACCCATGTCATTTGGGGTTCTCCATTAAACATTGTGGGCATTATCATGCTCGTCATGAATGCCCGAAAAAACAAATCATCTGCTAATCTTCCTTTCGGCCTTCTGTTAACTCGCGTCTTTGAACATTTTCATGTCCCTTTGCCTACCTCTAGCTCGGAACGTATATCTCTTCTGGGCCATCATGTTCTCGATGAAACTTCTCTTCGTCGTGCCGGTTTCGTAATTCGCTCCGACCTTACCTCCAACACTATTTTTCTTGAGCTCGTCACTACTACTGATCCTTCCCACACCTCGTCTGTTCCGGCCCCTGCTTCTGCTTCTATTCATGTTCCCTCTCCTGCTCCTGAAATTACCTCAGCCCCACAATCTGTTGCCTTCCCATCTTTTTCACCATCTTAACCCCCTTCTACTCAGTACATACCTCCTGCACCTACTGACCCATCTAGCTCTATCCCCTTCCCTTCCTCTGACCCTTCCTCCTCGGTCCCTCCATTTCCCACTCCTCCTTACCCTACTGGTCCCCTCTTCAGTAGTCCACTAAACGACTTCTCACATATTAATTTTGATGAGTTCCTCTCTTCAGACACCCTCGACCTCTCTAACACTCTTTCTCATCTATCTACCTCGATTCAGTTAATTCTGGAATCGCAAACCACCCTTGTTGCTTCCATTACCGCTAACCACACTGCTATCCTTCATGAGCTTACGGCCCTTCAGCAGTCAGCTCAACACTCCTCTGCCCAGCTTCTCTCGAACCAAATTGACTTTCATAACCTTCTTAATGATCTTACCACTAACCTTTCCTCTCTCCCTCTCAATCATACTCCACTTCTGGACAGTTTGACTCGGATGCAACAGGATCTTCACCGCCAGCAGGAAGCTGCACTTCAGGCTCATCGTCGCCAAGCCTATCTCACCACGAGCATTCTGACCGAACAAAACCACTATCTGGCTCATCAGATCTTCGATCAGGCTCATGGCTTTCGGGTGACTCGTTCGGATATTTTTCCTTCTCGACACACTGGCACCGACGGGGAAGAATGGTTCTTTAACCCGCATCTCCCATACAATCCTCTGCCGCCGTGCTCTCCTCGTGTCGTCGAAGTTGTTGAAGTCCCCACAAATGCTCCGCCGCCTGCTGATCCCTCCTCTTCTGTGCACGGTGCTCGTCAATCTGCTGCGCCGCCCGCTGATCCTTCCTCATCTGCCCCGGGTGCTCGCCGTCGTCGGCCTTACTATTTTTTTTTATTTATTCTTTTACTTGTTGCACAAGTTGCCCCCTCTTTTTGATTTGACGAAGCGGGAGAACAAGTACTTATTGATCATTCTTTGTATTAATCATTTTTTTTGTATGCATCTTTATTAATTCATTGATTAAATTTTATAAGATGCTCTTTATGTTATTTCTTTACGTAAATGATTAACTGATTAAGGAGGAGTATATCTTTATAATGTTAGAACTAATATTGTCATCATAAAAAAGGGGGAGATTGTTGACTTATTGATTTTGATGATTCCAGTCTTGTTATGTCTAACATTAATCTGACAACATTTTTAAGATAAATATTTCAGGCTTTATCGTAATCATACAAAGACAAGACCTTGACATGGACAAAGCCTTAACTTGGACTTGGACTCGGACTCAGGATTTAAAGACTTGGACTACGTTGAAGATGCAAAAATCTGAAGTCTATTTTTCCTTGTTAGCATTTCTAAGCCTTTCTTAAAAGATCTGACAGAAATTTTAGTAAAGAACCAAAACCGTCTCTTTCAGTCGAAGGCAAATTGTTTTTAGTCGACTCAAACTTGAAATCTTTTCTTTCAGTCGAAGCTGTGACTTTCAGTCGAGGCCAAGACTTTTAGTCGAAGCCAAGACTTTCAGTCGAAGCAAAGCTTTTTTAGTCGAAGGATAAACCTTCAGTCGAAGTCAAGACTTTCAGTCGAAGCAAAGACTTTCAGTCGAAGGCTATATTTTCAGTCGAAGGCTAGACTTTCAGTCGAAGGCAAACTATTTTTAGTCGACTCAAACTTGAAATCTTTTCTTTCAGTCGAAGCTGTGACTTTCAGTCGAAGCAAAGATTTTCAGTCGAAGGCAAAAACTTTCAGTCGAAGCTAAGACTTTCAGTCGAAGCCAAGACTTTTAGTCGAAGCTAAGAGTTTCAGTCGAAGCCAAGACTTTTAGTTGAAGCTAAATGTTTTAGTCGAATCCTTCCTGTTTCGCTTTCCCTTCTTAACGGCTCTCTATCTCTTATTTGTATAAATAGGGGATCTGTGAAAGCATTTACAACTTTTTACTCGCACAAACTTTTTTTCTCTTCAATAACTCTCTCATCTCAATCTCTTATTCTCATCTATTCTCTATTGAGTGAGTTTACTTTTGAAAAAGTTCTTTGTAAGCTTCTTGGTTTGGTTCTTAAAAGAATATAGATCTTCCCACCTAAGAAGGCTTAGTCTTACATTTTCATTGTAACATCTGCTCAAGAATGAGCTTGTTTATTGTATTCAAAGTGTAAATCTCTTTTCATTTGTAATCAGTTGGAAACCTTGGAAGGGTTTCGAAAATTGTACTGCGGTTTGTGTTAGCACCGAAGCTAGCTGGTTTAGTGAAAGGCTCGAGTAGGTCTCCCTTATGTGGAGTGCTCGAGGACTGGACGTAGGCTGGTGGGGCCGAATCAGTATAAATCTCTGTGTTAAATCTGTTATCATTATATCTGTCATTACATTGTAATCTCATTTTTAAATTTATACTCAAAGTTGTAAATCAGCTATTCACCCCTCTCTAGGTGTATTTAGGGACCTACAGAAGTGGATGCAAATGGAGGACCTGTAGTTTACATATGAGTTTAATCTTGACGATGAGCATCGCGTTACCACCATTTTTCGGGTCGATGGTCGTTCGAGACATGCTTATCAACAATTTCTGGATGTTGTGACTTTCGACACCACCTATCATACCAACAAGTATTCGATGCCTTTCGTTTCTTTCACAGATGTTAATCATCATTATCACTCCATCCTGTTTGATATCACATTGTTAAGGGATGAGAACGAAAGTTCTTTTGTTTGGTTGTTTAAGACGTGGCTGGTGGCAATGAATTTCAAAGCACCCAAAGTTATCATCACCGATCAAGATTTAGCAATGAAGATGTCTATTGTTACCGTTTTTCCAGAGACTCAACACAACTTGTGCATTTGACACATAAGTAAAAAATACCCTAAACATTTACATTACGTGTACGCAAAGTGTCCAAACTCTAAATAAGATTTTGACAGGTGTGTTAACAAGTCGTTAACGATTGAGGAATTTGAAAAGAGGTGGAAAAAATTTGTTGAGGATTACTCATTGCAAGACCACAATTGGCTCTAACACTTGTATAATCTCAAAGAACAATGGATTGGCGTCTACATCAGAAGGTATTTTTCTACGGGCATGAAAGCGAAGGGTAGGAGTGAATTCGATAGCTATGTAGGTACTACTACGAATTTGAAGAGTTTCATCATAAATGCCCAAAAAGCGGTTGCACAAATATTTGTGAAAGAAAGGCTGCGGATTTTGAAAGCACATACAAATAAAGAAGAAGGTTGCTTGAGACCCCGCTGGAGGTGAATGGGGTAAAGTCTATACGAATGAGATATTCATACAATACTAAGTAGAGCTGCAAAAATCGGGACGATATAGTATAAAAAAGGTCACAGAAAAGTCTACACGTGAATATAAGGTTTATTCGTTGATGAACGACATTGACCCTAAGAAAGTGAATAGATTGTATATGGTGAGCCATGACACAGAGCAGATATGGTGACATGTCTTTGCAAGAAGTTCCAGTTCCATAGAATGTCCTGTTGACACATTCAACGATTTTTAACTAAAAAAAAATATCAAGACAATCCCTGATAAATACGTATTGCTGCGGTGGACTTAGGTTGCAAACATGTTGCATGGTACAATTGCCTTTATGGAGCATCCATATACTGATTTTGAAGAATCAGAGACATTGCAGTATAATCATCTGGTGACATTGTTCACACGTTTGTCCATAAAGGATTGTGATACAATGGCTTGATATAAATATCTTCGCGATCTAGCGCTAGAGCAAGATCCCATTGTCGACCAGTTTGAAGTAGCTTCAATTAGCAATTTGGCTGACACTAAAGGCATTTCTTTACAGGGATCAGAATATGATGAGTCGATTGAGGAAGAAGACAATGTTTTCTGGCCTTTGGATCCAATTTTATCGCAAACGAAAAGTAGCAAGAGATCTATACAGATGAAGAGCTTTATTGAACAAGCAACCCAATGTAAAAAGCTAAGAAAGTGTGCATTGTGCAACAAAATGACCAACCATGACAAGTAGAATCATTACAAGGCACTGGGGATAAGTCTAGGGGGTTAGCAAGACGAGGAAAAAGATGATGCTGAAGAAGATGAAGTGAGCCTTTAGTCTTTAAATTATGGACTTTGTAATAATGTTTTCTTTTATTAATAATCAATTTAGATGTAACATTGGGTTGTTCACAAATTGTGTTCTCTACCATGAAATTTAACGTACTCTTGCAGCGATCAATTTGTGGTATTTTTGGTAAGTTGTGTATTAGCAAGTTAATTGACCATGCCAAACTACCAAGATTCTTTTTTTATATATATAAAATGTTTCTACTCCACTGTCCACAACATAATGTGGCAGATGGTGGAGCAGAAACATGGCACTCCAATACTTAGAAAAATTTTGGGGTATTAGTTCCCAACACTTAAGAAAAATTTTGAGGTATTAGTTCCCAACACTTAGAGAGAAAAAAAGCCCCAAGAAAGCATTCTGCTCCACCGTCGCTGCAAAACGTGGTGGACGGTGGAGTAGAAACATGGCACTCTAACACTTAGAAAAAATTCTGGATGCTCCACCATTTGCTACATAATGTGGCATATGGTGGAGCAGAAACATCTCGTCCCAACACTTGAGAAATTTTTGGGGTATTACCTCCCAACACTTGGAGAGAGAAAAAAGCCTCAAGAAAGCATTCTGCTCCACCATGTAGTGGAGGTCGAGCAGAAACATAGCACCAAGCATTTTGCTCCACTGTCCGCTACATTATGTAATGGACAGTGGAGCACAAAAAGTGCTCCACTGTCTATTACATCATGTAGCAAACGGTTGAGCACAAAGAGAGACAAAAAAAAAGCCCCAAGAAATCATTCTCCTTCACCGTCCGCCACATTATCCACCGTCCGCCACATAATGTGGCAGATGGTAGAGTAGAAACAGGGCACTGCAACACTTCAAAATTTTTTGGGTATTAGTTCCTAACACTTAAAGAGAAAAAAAAATCCCTTGGAAAGCATTCTGCTCCACCGTTTGCCACATTATATCGCAGATGGTCGAGTAGAAACGGAGAAACAAGGAAGTAAGCATTGTGCTCAACCGTTTGCTACATAATCCGGTGGATGGTGGAACAGAAAAAAAAAATCCCAAAAAGCATTTTGCTCCACCATCTGGTACATAATGTAGTGGACGGTTGATAAGAGATATGGCACTCCAACACTTAGAAAAATTTTGGGTATTAGTTTCCAATACTTAGAGAGAGAGAGAGAGAGAGAGAAAATCCCCAAAAAAACATTCTGCTTTACCGTTCGCTACATAATGTGGCAGATGAGGAACCAGATTTTACTACATTGCACTACTGTCTACTACATAATATGGCGGACGGTAAGACAACCCTCAAAACCCATTTTGCCTTTATTTTCAACCAACCATCAACCTATTTCAACCATTCTCACAACAAACAAACCATAACACACCACATTCAGAAAGAACTACTCAAACTACAAACACACGCGATACACAAATGACATCAAACAATCAAATACTAAAAAGATATGCTCAATAATCATATCAAATGCTATTTTATTGCATAAAGAATATTGTCCAATGTTATCCAGCCTTTAGTGTAGCCAGATTTACAATATTCCTAACTTGTCTAGGTTTACATTGTTCAATTTTCCGTTGGCCTTCTTGAGGATATCGGACTGACGAATGAAGTCCATGTACATCAACACAAAGGCACTGCAGTCCAAGTTGTTATGTTGCATGAGCCTGCTTTTCTTCACCTTAATATCGAGCTTTGGCCTTGCTTGTACTTTAAGCCCATGGAGGTCATAAAGAATGGTACAAAACAAATCTTGTAGAAAAATAAAAGAAACGTAAGCCATGAGCGTCAAATTAGAATGATTAAATTAAGAAATAGAAAAACTATAAGCAAATACAAAGCTCACCATAGCCCCCAATTGTTCTTTGAAAAGGTCCTTCAGAGGCATGTACATCGTATCATTGTGGAGACTGTTGAACATCGAAATTTTCATAGCCAATGGTTCATAGCAAAGAAAAAACCAGTGGCTGTGGTCTAATCATGGTAGTAGAAGAACATCCGCTTTGAGGAAGCTCACCAAATTAAAAGAATTCGTGAAAAATTTAGTACACACCTTAGGCTAGGGCCAAGCTAATAATGATTTCCTCCCTCTCACATCACAACATTGCCGCCATTCTCCACTAGGCATAGAACTAAAAAGCTCGTTGAACATAAAACTCAGGGATACGCATCTCCCCTATCCTTCTACGCGCTGGAAGCTTGATGTAGGTAGTCAACACCATATCTTCCAACCAACAACGCAGCTTAAGGATCGACATTCCATCCCACATGATATCGTAATCAAGCTCCCAAGATTGAACACAATGTTGAAAGCGTATTTGGGGGGGGGGGGGGCTCACTAAACCAACGAAAGTGGGGTAGCGCACATTTTTTCGGCTTCAAGGCTTCAATGGATGACCTTTGGGATAATATGGATATTGTTGTCCTTAGGGATCTTTGGGTATCCCAAGTCCGGAAGTAGAAGCTCCCAACTATGGGACGAGTTGTAGTGATCCTGAGAAGTTAAAGTTCGCGACGTCAAAATCTTGTGTGACTTGACTCTGGGGATCTGGTGTAACGTTTGAGTTCCTAAGCAACTCAAATGAGAGCTGACTCCACTTGTCCCAATGAGCCATTCCCTGGCTTATACCCAAAGGCTGCCCCAAAGCATCACCCATTCCCTACCCCGAGGAACTACCAATTCCATCGCTCACCCCCGAAGACTGCCTCGGGGGATCACCCATTCCCTCGCTCGCACCGAAAGGCTGCCCTGATGGATAAGCCATTCCCAGGCTCATGCTCAAAGGTTGTCCCCTATAGCCCCTCACAAAATTCCCGTAACTATGCGCCAAGTACTCAGCCTGGGAGGAAAGATCCGCTCCCATGGATATAAAAGATCCTTCCGCTCATTCAATTTCTGGAAAAAGGCGGGTGAGGCATCAACCTACATTGTGTCAGATCATAAGTAAATCTAAACATCACATGAAATTAAATAGGAAACTTGTGCGCCATCGAATGCTACATGAAAGTAAATAGGAAACTTACAAGCTTGTATTCTCTCTGTTGATCAATTACACCCCTGGGCTGGTATTTCTTACATCTTGCTCACTGCACTGAGTGTACTCTCCTCTGAGTGATCCGATGGTACCACCCTAGATATTGCTCGATGCTGACCGAAAGGTCAAGCTCTGATACAATGGCTACTAGCGTGTCCTGCCAAGACTCCTATAGTCCAATCTTTCCAGCACATAACTCGAGGGCATCCACCTGCCCGAACCTTGGGATGTTCAGTGGGTTCCTGTTAAGTCTCATGTACAGGGCATTCGTTGGCAACCCCTACAGGCACTCCAACTATCACATGGTACGATCCTATAGTTACCACTCCACGATCTCCCGATGGATTAATGGAGTGCGCTCTAACCTAAAGAGCATTAAAATGAACGACTCTTGCACCCTTTCTTCAGTTTCTAGTACGATACCCAACACATTTGGCCCAGAGATAGTGAGTTGAACTCCCCTCGATAGAAGAAAACGTTGTGATGTGGATCATCTCTCCTCAGGTAGTGGCTCTCCCTCCGACTGTACTCCCAAGCGCGTAACAGACGCCAATTTCTATTGGTTCCAGATCTATTTTCAGATACCCCGATACTAAAGTGTTCATAAGACTACACTTGAGAACAGAGACAAATATGTGAAGTATGGTCAAAATTTATTGTGCAATAAGTGATAAAAAATTATCAAAAAAAAATTAAGGGGGGGGGGGGGGGAGGGTTATAAGATATACTTGCAACAATGAGAGACACTCATATATAGCTCAGGAGTCGGGCCTCGTTACCTTGTGCAGAGCGTGATACAAGTATGTAAGTATGGTTGCACTCCAAGCATGCTCGCTAACCTCTTGCAAATTACCCAACAAATTCAAGTGGACTGTGTTCTTCGTCGTTGTTGGGAATAGAATGGCCCCGATCATCCACAAGTTAACAAGCATCCCTTCTATGAAAATCTTCTAGCAAAGCCTTGAACGTACTTACCAACCACGTCAACTTCATTCCACCGTGCCCAAATTGGTCCTTAGGTATCGAACCGAAGAAGTCCCTAGCAAATCTCTTATTTTTCGGTCCAATCTTACCAAAAGTAATCGGCCGTTCTGTCAAAGGTAAACGTAAGATGTACCCTACATCTTCTGAGGATATTATCATCTCCCCAATAGGGAAGTGAAACGTATTACTTCTCCACCATTAAACAAGGGCACATATTAAGGTCCAATCATGTTGCAAGAAAATATTCCCATAGGTAAAAATTCCAACCCCCATTCCACACAACAATTTTTTCTGTAGATTGTTCAACCTCTACTATCCAAACTATTCGGTTACTTCTACTGTATTAAGTGTTCCTCCTTCCTATGAATTAACGAAGTGTATTTAAGCAAGATATACAATGCTCATGATTGAAATTAAATAGATAATAAAAAATTAGTAACTTACTTGTCCGTTCTATATTGCAGTTTGAATATGATTTGCTTGGTCATACAAGACGGAGGGATCTTGGGGTCCAAGGTTAAAGGCCATTTTTGCGACTGAAATTATTCAAAAACATCAAGTTCGGAACTTCTTATCAAATGTTGGCAAATCTAGCTTTGCCAACGTTAGCACATGTATCACTACAAGAAATAATGCTTTTAGCAACGGGTACATCCGTCGCTAAAATTTTTAGCGACGGATACACCGTCGCTAAAAGTCCCTCGTATAAAAGTCCGTCGCTAAAAGTTTTGCAACTAAATTTTAAAATCCGTCGTCAAATATTGAACTTTTTACAACGGATTTATTTATAAATTAGCGACAGAGTTTCCGTCGCTAATTCTGTTTTACGTATTTTATTTTATTTTCTTTTTGTGAAATTAGCGACGGAATATAATTTTTAGTGATGGCATATTCCGTCGCTAAATTAGATTTTTAACGACCGAATATTCCGTCGCTAAAATTTTAGAGTTAAGTACACTTTTAGTGACGGAATTAATCTGTAGCTAAAAGTCATTTTTTTAAATATTTTTTTTATTTTTCAAATGCCGAATCCTGTAATAAAAAATTCAATCCTGAATAACAACTCATAATCCCCAAGACACAAATAACTATATATAATTGTTCCCAACCTATTCTGGTCATACCCAAGGGCCCACTAGAGCTCCCACTTCGAGTGAACACGTCGACACGTTCAACGGTCAACTTTCCAACGCATCGAACCGGTCAAAGTGTGCACGCCCAACTCACGTGCATTTTTCGCTTTGCACGCCTCACGCGCGACTTAATCGCCAATTATTTCACGTTAACGTGACTCACAAAAGAACATTCGTCATGCTGCAACCACCCAAGCACGTTTTCATCAAAAACATAGACCGACGATGCAACCAGAGCAACGGGGTCAAAGGGCAAATGCCTTGGCCAACCTTGTGGGATCAGCCTCGGTCTCCCCCAAGGCCATGGGGGGGGGGGGGGCTGGCCTCAGCCTCCATGAGGGTTGGCCTTGGCCTCCCCCCTGGTTGTTCACTTTTTGCGCAAAGTCCTTTTCGCACTTTGTTCACTTCGTACATTTCATATGTGACTTTGGCACCTTGGTCGTCACATAGGTATGACTCAAGACAACACGTTCATTGCAAAGCAACTTTTGGATTCATCATTGCTTGTCAAAACACCTACCGTCGGCGCGCCCAAATTTTACCGAAAGGGGGAGTGGCCTTGGCCTCCCTTCATGGGAGTTGGCCATTGGCCTTGGCCACCCCCAAAGGTCAGCCTCGGCCTCCCCAGGGATTGTGGCCTTGGCCTTCCCCAATTTGTTGGCCTTTGGCCTCCCCTTCCGCGCGCACTTGTGCTTTTGGGTCTTTGCACCTCTACGATGTTCACGATTCTCGTACACCAACCTCGCGATGTCCATCATCCGCCGCCCACAGTCACGTATCACCTCTGCGGTGACTGTAGCCCAAAGTCGCGCGCTACCACCGAATGACCAGTCACCGACGACCTCGTGCCATCACTCCCAACTTTATCATTACTGAATATTGCAATTATTATTTTGGAATAACATGCACACTTGGCTCACGCCTCGTCTTAGGGGCACCCGACTCTTTCCCGTGCACTGTCTCCACGACGTTCGTCGCCGCGCCCGTGTGCCATCTTCATGATATGTGCCCGAGCACCAAGTATTGTTCCACGATGTTCGTCACCACGCTTATGTGCCACTTTTATAATAGGTGCCCCCGGTACCAAGTATTGCTCCGCGACATTTGTTGCCGCGCCCGTGCACCATCTTCATGATATGTGCCCCGTCACCATGTATTGCTCCGTAACGTTCGTCGCCCCGCCCGTGCGCTATCTTCATGATATGTGTCCCGACACCAAGTATTGTTCCATGACGTTCGTCGCTGTACCCGTGCGCCATTTCATAACAGGTGCCCTCGACCCCAAGTATTGTTCCACAACGTTCGTCGCCGCTCCCGTGCCCCATCTTTATGATACGTGCCCCTGGCACCGAGTATTGTTCTGCGATGTTCATCGCCGCGCCTGGGCGCTACTTTCATAACATGTGCCCCGGCACTAGGTATTGTCTCTCGACGGTCGTCGCCGTGCCCATGCGCCACAATCAATGTCTCGTGCTGTAGGCACCGTGCCCATGCGCCACAATTATGTTACATGCTTCTGGGGGGGCTCCATTCGTAGTGCTCCGGTACGAGGACCCCTCACAGCGGGATGTGCTCGTTACCATAAAGCCATCGCCTCCACAGGATAGGCTCATTACCATAAAGATATCACTGTCTTTATTCTGAGGGCTCCGTTCATAGTGCTCTGGCACGAGGACCCCTCGCAGCAGGATGAGCTCGTTACCACAAAGCCATCACCGCCACGGGATAGGCTCGTTACCATAAAGCTATCACCGTCTTCATTTCGAGGGGCTTCATTCGTAGTGCTCCTACAAGATGACCCCTGGCAGCGGGATGGGCTCGTTACCACAAAGCCATCACCATCATCATTTTGGGGGCTCCGCTTATAGTGCTCTAACATGAGGACCCCTCGCAGTGGAATGGGTTCGTTACCACAAAGCCATCACCGTCTTCATTCCGAGACACTATTTCCGTCAGGGTGTCTTCGTGACTGGCCTACGTGCTCCGACACTAGGAGCTTGCTCCGACACCCCTATGGACTATGACTCCCGAGTCACTCCGAGATAGGAGCAGGTCTTCGGAAGGCATTGCGCCTAGTCTGCCTAGTAGTTGGGCGTTGGGTCATCCCCACTACTGCAAGGCACGTGGGATTCAGTAAGGGCTTAGACCGGTGGCTGGGGCAACGGGCTTACTTTGATCATGCTGTCACAGTGTCTTCAATCTTCTCAGACAGGTAGAGCGATGTTATGTGTGGCAAGGCAGTACGAATTTGGGAACCGATAGTCCAATGGAGAACCGATATTTTGGGACCTCCTGGTGACGTGTCACTCCCTAAGGATGACATGTGGCATTTTATGACATAAGCATACTAATTACTATAAATAGTGGACTTTTAGACTCATTTTGGGTAGAATTCTCTCATTTGACAAAAATCACTTTCTCACTCTAGAACTTTAGTGCTCTTGGATCCTAGAGACAGAAATACATTTCTCTCGTGACTTTGGACATAACATCGACCATAACATTGGACCTCGACTTGGACCCTGACTTAGACCTTAGCTTGGATTGTTGACTGTCTGCCTCATTCGTCTTTGCCTTGTCTCCACAGCACTGCCACCCCTCACGACTTGTCTGGGAAGCCTTGCTCTCTGCCCTTACTCCGCCCTCACTGTCTCTCACTTTGCATACATGGAAGTTGATTCGGACTGCAGCCTTTGTGGCACCTCCACGTAGGTACGAACCCACTTTCCTTGGTATCAATAATCAACTTTAAAAAATATTTATTATAAAAAAAACCTCATAATGTACAAGCCGGGAATCAGATACAACCGGTTAGGGGAGGGGAGAAGATCGAGTACAAGCTGAGCGGGGGGGACAAGCTGGGACCGGGCACGAGAAGGGGCTTATCAGGGGTTACCGAGTCCCGGATCTAGATCATGCTGATTTGGAGCCAGCTCGGCATGTCTAGCAGGGGTACGCTGCTGATCCTGCTCTCTGATCATCCTCAACATCACCGTAGCAATGCGCTGGATCTCTTCCTCGTCTAACGGATGTCGAGGAGCCGATGTCTGTGGAGGGGTAGCGGGAGGTGAGGATGCTTCTATCACAGCACGAGCAGTCGTGCTAGGCAGGCTGCATATGCAGCCTTTCGGCCGATTGACGACCTCCGGCGTATCCAGCCATCGCTTCAATGCCCAAGTACTCGCACCCGTACTAGTGGACGCTGATGGCTGTCCGGACTGCTGCTCGGACCCCCTAAGCTGTTCATACGAGGCCTGCAAAAATAGTGATTTAAAGATATGTTAGGGCATTAATTAACGCAACAGACATTGAGGATAGAAAGAAAAAAAATTAACAACTTAAACAAATTGACTCACATCGATCCGCCAGGCAATATCCAAAACATAGTCGCCGGCCCGGTGCACCTCGTCCTTGTCCTTCTTCTGCACGTGCGTCTGATTATACGTCAGAGCTATGACCTCATCCTCCTCCAGATCCGGGTGCTGGACCGCATTCATGTGTCGGACGATGTCGTGTGGCACCGACCCCCCCCGTCCGTGTGCGTCAGATCTCTGTTCTGTCTGTTCTCAGCCCCGCTCTTACTCTTGGCGTCCCAGCCTGGATCCGCAGCCCACCGATCTATCATCTCCCCCCAAACAGTCAAAGATATCCAATGTGGGGGATATCTCTTCATCTCCATCATCGGGGCACCCTCAGGCAGCATCTTCTTCGCCCGGTCCCGTGCATCGTGGAGCCATCGGCGGTAATTCTTGCCAATGTAAGCAAAGAAGGCCACCCCAGTGCCTGCTGATCAGGCAAGTCAAACGTGAACCCCTCCTGTAAGGCATTCAATAACACAAATTAATTTAGAAAACAAACTCTAATTAAACAAATACTATTGCAGAAAAAAATACTTCACCGTACCAGCCACTCCTCCCATAGGGACCCCCTCGCAGCGGCATCCCAGTCCTTCCAGTACAGGCGTGGCTCGAAGAATCGGCCCTTCACAAGAACGCCGATCTTCGTCCTCGCCTGATTCTCCAGGATCCTGCCAAAGAAGTAAATAAATATATTAATACAGTTCAAATATAAATTAACACCCCAAAATTTTAAATATAAGGCATGATGTGATTTTTTTACTTACAGGCCCTCCTGGGTGAGCGTAACTCTCTGTTTACGCTGGGGGTCGATGCGTACCCCGCGTGTCGGGCCACGGCCTCGTCGAGATCCTACAAAACACAGACATTAATACAGTTCAAATATACTTTAAATATAAGGCTAGCGAAAATGTACTAAACACCGTTATCAACTATACCTGAGGTAGAACCCACAAAAGAAGGAGAATCAACGCGCGTGTGGGATGAATCTGTGTTGGGCTGGGGTGACGGCTGGGGCCCCATCTGCTGTACGCGAGCACTCTGTGCCTCGTCATCAGTTGGCAATGACGAGGTGGGACCCACCGGGGAGGAAGCAGCTCGATGTCCAACCCGGCCACGAATAGCCCGTATCCTATCCATATCTGACTTCGTATAGATAAATTGCAAAGACATTAACAATTAAAAACAATAATTTGGCAGAAATCATCATCGACACTATATATATGAACGGAGGTGCAAAAACACATCAATATGAACCAAGTTCTAAAATGTTACTACATTTTTTTCGTGATGTTACAACATTACAAGTCAATCATTTTCAGTTTGGGAATCATCATTATCTTCATCACTAGACTCGTCGTCCTCTTCTTCGTGGGACTCGTCGTCCTCTTCATCTTCTAATTCATCCTCTTCATCAGTAGACTCAGTCACATCATCTCCAACACTTTCCACATCTTCGGCATCATCATCTACGACTTCTTCTCCTACATGAAGTGTTGTTGGAAGAGGAAGATCATCCTCCTCGTTGTTGACCTCAACAGGTAACAAGACAAGTGGTTGGTCGGCTTGAAAGAGTCTAGCTCACTGTCATATGTCACGGGCAATTTCTTGGACTTGATAAGTGTATACCAATGAGATTTGGGATTGGCGACGTCCTTCGCGTAAAAGACTTGTACAGCTTGACTAGCAAACACAAAGGGCTCGTCTGATGCAAGTCTTGACTTGACATTGACATCTACAATCCCTTGAGAGCTAACACGGATTCCTCTGTGACATCGAACCACGTACACTTGAACATTACCAGGAAATTTTGGGAACCCATATATGTTAGCTCAACAATCTCATCTAGCTCTCCGTAAAAGTCCATGCAATTCTTGGCATAACAGTCGCCGTTGACCAAGACTCCACTGTTTTGGGTTTGTTTTGTTCGGTCATCATCTTTTACGTTAAACCTAAACCCGTTGATGATATAGCCTCCATGACAGGATGCTTGTTTGTTAGGGCCTTCAGCTAGTAATTTCAAGCAGGAGGCCACTGGTCTATCCATTGACTGAACCTATTGTAGATGACGGTAAAAATTAAGGATAAATCAGTATACTAATTGGCCACAGAACTGTATATAACACATAATATAATTTTGTTAAAGACTTACACGCCTTTTGAACCACTGTACAAATTGTGATTTCCGATGAGATTCAAGTCCAGTGGGATCAGTGATGAAAGATTTCGCATCAAACTCACTGCAAACCAATATAGTTGACTCACTTATCACACACCTTTAATTATGTACAGCAATGTAAGTGAATTAAGACATTAACTTACTCAACAAATGCCAAAACTTCATCACAATTTAGAAGGGCATATATTGTTGTAGCACTGTACTCTTCATCTGTTAGCCATCGAGTATACGTTCGGCCGAATGGACTACCTGACTGCTTGAATATTGACAATTGCCCTTCCAAATTTGTGCTTGATCCGGGGTCATTTCGGCCTAGTTGATTTAACCTTGTATCAACATTAGGCCCGAAATATTGATTACAAAAGTTTACAAGTTCTTCCATTACGTAAGCCTCTGCAATTGAGCCCTCAACCCAAGCCTTATTGTGGACTTTTTTCTTTAAATGGAACATGAACCTAGAAGTTTAGCGAATCGAGTTAGGTGGAATATCAATGATAACAGGTGTCGCATTAAGTGTAAACGAACAACTGTAACAATTTAAAGATTACCTCTCGAAGGGATACATCCACCGATATTGCACGGGTCCACCCATCTTAGCTTCATATGCCAAGTGAACATGCAGATGCTCCATTGAATCAAAGAATGAAGGTGGGAAGATTTTCTCCAGCTTGCAAATTGTCACCACAATGTTCTTCTCAAGCACATCCATGTTACTCACCCGGATCGTAGAAGAACATATATCTCGAAAGAAATGAGATAATTCAGTCAAAGTCTCGCAAACAACCCGTGGCAACAGTCCCCGAAAGGCAATAGGAATGAATCTCTCCATGAATACGTGACAGTAGTGACTCTTCATCCCTTGGAACTTGCATTTCGATACATTGCAAAAATGAGATATGTTGGACGCAAACCCATCTGGAAGCTTCAAATTCTTAACCCACTGACAGACCTTCTCCACTTGTTTCTTGTCTAGACAGTAAGGTGCTTTCGAAAGTATAATCCTCCCGCTGACTGTCGGAGGATGCAATTCACGGCGTACACCCAACTGTTGTAGATCCCTTTTCACTTTAAGGTGATCTTTTGCTTTTTCCCTTGACATTCATCACTGTGTTGAACACATTATCAAAAATATTCTTCTCAATATGCATCACATCCATGTTGTTTCAGATAACGAGCATCCTCTAGTAGGCTAACTCCCAGAAGATATAAAATTTTCTCCAGTTGTGCTATTTCCCATACCCTGGAATCTTCTGATCTGGCACACCCTTTCCGTGTGGTATGTCAGTATCAAGTGCCTCCAAGTGTGAGAGCACTTCTTCACCAGATGGGTAGTCTAGTGTGACAACCTCACGCTCGATTGTCCCGTCAAATTTATCCTTCTGCCTACGAAACTGATGGCCCGGTGGCAAAAGCTTGCGGTGACATCCGAACCATAAGGACTTTCTGCCGTGCTTTAATGTATGACTGGGGTTCACACCCATACAAGCAGGGCATGCTAGCTTCCCATGTGTGCTCCAGCCACACGTCATTCCCAATACGGGAAAATCATGTATAGTCCACATCAAAGCAGCCCTCATCTGAAAATTCTGTTTAAGGGATGCATCAAATATTTTGACTCCATGATTCCATAACTATTTTAACTCATCAATCAACGGCCTTAAATACATATCTATGTCCTTGTCGAGACTCTTCGACCCCAGAATAAGCAACGACAAGAACATGTACGGCTTCTTCATGCACATGCCTGGTGGAAGGTTGTACGGGACAATAATAACAGACCAACATGAGTAAGGCGTGGTAGACTGACCGAAAGGGTTGAACCCATCGGTTGCCAGACCAAGTCTAACATTCCAAACTTCCTGAGCAAAGACTGGATGCCTGCGGTCAAACTCCTTTCACGCTTCTCCATCAGCTGGGTGTGTCAGCACATCGGCATCATTGCTACGAGTCTCACGGTGAGCCCTCATATGTTCAGCCGTATTGAAGGAGTAGTACATTCTCTGAAGCAGTAGTGTAATCGGGAAATATCTCAATATCTTCCATGGGAATATTTTTCTTCTTCTCTTTGTCCGGTTTGTACCTTGAATGATCATATACTAGACATTGTGACAAATCCTTATTCTCTTTCCAGAACAATACACAATCTTTATTGCACGCATCTATCTGCTCATAGCTCAACCCAAGTTTCCTCATCATCTTCATCGCTTCATAATACGATGGCGGTAGCTTTTCATTTTCGGGCATAATTTCTTTGATTAAGGTAATAAACTCGTTAAAAACTTTCTCACTCAGCCCGTGGTCTGATTTAACTGTAATAACCTACTAACCACAGATAGCCGTGTGTGTTTCAAAGCTCTATCCCACATCGGCTCTTCCGCAGCTCTCAACAACTCATAAAACTGATGAGCCCCCTCGTTCGGTGATTGGGGACCGTCATCACCACCGTCGTTACCCCAGTCAACATTAGCATACCCAACATCCATAATCATATCTCGATAATCATACCGTGCCTCCTCCCTAACTTCAGTTTGAATAGCTGGGTTGGACGACAATACTATCGTTTTCCCGTGCTGCGTCCACCTTGTGTATCCACCCATAAAACCGTACCGACGAAGATGCCATTTTACTTTAATTCTTTTTTTTCAATGCAACAACTCACATCTACCGCACGAACACCTTATCTTATCAAGGTCAACATGTGCAGGTTGCGCGTAAACGAAGTCGAGAAATTCATCAGCACGACACTCAAAATCTTCAGCATTCTTCCTGTCATTCCAACTTTGATCGACTGACATGACGACTGAATTATCGTACTGTATACCACCTTCAATTATGATTACTGCTTGTTGTTTCCTTCTTCAATTTGGTCAACGGGACACAACTGGTTAGAATTCAATCCTAACTTGGTACGTATTAATTTTTTTCTCGCTATAAATTACTTATATCATACTTGTATTTTGGAGGTTTGACTAAGCTTCAGAGGTCGGTTGTTTTTCATGTTAGATCTTAAGCTTAATCTCAAAATTGTACCCTCAAGTTTACCTCAAGTATAGCTTTAGTACCCAAGTTTAAAGTTGTGCCAAAGAAGTACCAAATCTTGAAAAAGCGTACCAAATCAGTACTTCGGCTGACGGATGACAAATGCCGTTAAAAAGTCAGAGGGGTAGGACTGTCATTATTAAAAATTAGGTGGTTTTACTTAAAAAATTTAAGGCACTGATTTGGTACTGTTTACTTTTCATAGGTACTCCTTTGATAAGGTTTACTTTTACTACTTTTGTTTTTCACAGCTGTTCGATGTTGCACTATCTTAACCGTTTGATTTCTTTATCTTCCTTAATTAATAATTAAATTCTCTCTCTCTCTCTCTCTCTCTTGCTCTTGCTCTTGCTCTAGCTCTCCCCTCCCTCTAAGCCACCGTCTCCCTGTCATCTCGGAGTTACCGATGTAATCATTTGTCATCCTCATCATCCACACCCGTGACCCACCGTCATCACCATAGGTCTTGCACTACTAGCACTTACATCAGTGACCCCTCACCACCGATCTGACCACTGCCACCTCCCATACCAGTGAATGTACCACCGTCACAACTAATCTAGTGACCGCTATTACCTACCGACCTATTTACCATCATCGTCCCTGACCACTGGCATCCAAATCAATCTCCAATCACCATCGGCATTCACATCCACGATTGAAGACCAACCGTCGACAGTGCACCCAGCACTACCATAACCTGACATCACCATCACGACAACTCCTATGCAGTGACATCATCACTGCCAGTTGACTGAGCACCAATTTTCAAAAATTGGGTTACTGATTATAACACGGTGTTTGTGCACAATCTTCTCCTTTTGGGTGACACAGTTCTGTAGAATCCGTGGCTTGGTTGCGGGGAGAATTTAAATGGTACTGATTGAGTTAATTTAGGGATTTAGGAGAACCTTAATGGAGTGAATGCAAGGGAGACCAGGCACCTAATAATTTAATTCCAAGGTTTATGTATTTTGCTTCAAGCCTTTTACTATCGGTGGTGGTGTTGGTAGTGTGCGATGGTCGACAGTGTTAGGTTTGTGGCGGTGATGTTCAGTTTATGACAACAGTGGCCACACAAGGTATCGGGTTTGTGATGGCAGCATTGGGTTTGTGACGGCTATGCTGACATGCGATGGTCGACGACAGTGTTAGGCAACGACAGTGGTGGTCTGGTGAGTGATGTTGGTAATGGATAAACCATACCAAAGTCGAACAACTGTGAAAAGTAAAAGTAGTAAAAGTAAACTGTACTAAAGGAGTACCTATGAAAAGTAAACTGTACCAAATTAGTACGAAAACTTTTTTAAGTAAAACTGCTTTTTAAAATAATGACAGTCCTACCCTGACTTTTTAATGGTATCCGTAGTCATTCAAATGAGGTACTAATTTGATACGCTGTTTTAAAATTGGTTCTTCTTTGGCACACCTTCAAACTTGGCTACTAAAGTTGTACTGGAGGTAAATTTGAGAGCACAATTTTGAGATTTAGCCTAGATTTTGGCTTGAGTGTAAATTGCATGGTGTTGCATGAGAATTTAAGGCTCTGTTTGATTTCCTTTTTGTTTTCAGTATTTTCTTCGGTTTTGTATACTGGTGAAAAAACGTGTTTGGTACACAATTTTTGATTTTTTTTTTCAGTTTTGAAAACCAGTTTTTTATAATAGGGCCATTTTTTAAAACTCCTGTTTAAGAGTTTTGGTTTTTATTTTAAGACCACCACCACCCTCCCTATCGCCACAGCGACCGCTCATCGCCGCAAGCCGCTGCCGGCTGTCAGCCATCTCTGGCGACCGACAGCCACCACCGGCGACTGCCATAGGTGATCGCGGCCTGTAGGCCACTGTCGTTGACCACCGCGACGTCCCACTACCGCCACCTCAAACCACCACCAAAGAAAAAACTCAAAATAAAAACTGGGTAGTCAGACACCCAAAAGAAAAAATTCAAAATAAAAATTGAGTAATCAAACACCTTTTTTTTTGTAAAAAATAAAAACTAAATTGGTTTTTGATTTTTTGAAAACAAAAAAATAAAATTGAAAGTGAAAGTGATTTCAAACGCTACCTTAGCTTTTACCGAATTGCTTGAATAAGGTAAGCTTTCCTGACTTTTTCAGTGTTAAGGGAATCTATTAAATTGTCAAAATTTTATTCCTTACTCATCTAATATATGTGTCCTTGCACATTTAGAAAATGTTATTACATCCACCTCAACTTTTTCAATTTTAAGTTTTCTCATAATCATAATTTTTTCATATCAAAAAATGATTTAAAGTCATTTCGACCCCACTTTGAGTTGCTGTAAGATCTTCACTATTAATTAGTTTTTAGTGATTATCAATATGAAACCCTTAGCAAGCTTACTTTAACTTTGTAGTTTAGACCTTTCTAAGATTCTCTATGTTTTTGCTTCAGAATAGTCATTGTACATAACTAGTCTGCACAGAATTATGATGTCCCTACAGGCCACTTCAATTTGCTATAAATCTTTAATAACACATTGGTTTTTATCAATTCCTATCTTTTCTGAAAATCTCAAAAAAAGTCCAATTAACTTTTAGCAACAAGTGTAGTGGGTTATGTAAAACCCGTTAAATTTTTTAGTACGTTAAGTATCATAAATAGTTGTTTTGGGCTCTTTCATAATATTAAAAAGTTTTAGGTAAATTTTGAAAAATTACCTAAACTCTAGAGAGTTTTGGTAATTTTTCATTCTAGGGTTTTTATACATATAACACTATTAGGGGATTCAGCCTTCCCAATTCTTTCCCTTCTTTTTTTTAAAACACAGTTAAGAGAGAAAGAGGGAGGGGGAGGGAGAGAGAGAGACAGGCAAAGAGAAGCAGATTCTAGCGATCGAATTTAATTTGTCCGGTAAGATTTGCTTTGATATACATGTTTTATATACATACACGTAGATGTTTTATAAATAAGTGACTGATTTTGTGTGAAAAGTGTTTTTGTGAAGGGAACTACGATAATAGGTAAAGGACAGTAGTTTTTGCGCGTGAAAGAGATAGAGAGAGAGAGAGAGAGAGAGTGTGTGTGTGTGTGTGTGTGTGTGTGTGGTGTTATGATGTAGGTCTTATGGCCATGGAAAGGGCTACTGCCATAAATTGCAATGGGTGTATGTGTATGGGCATATGCGTATAGGAGTGTGTGGGTGTGTTTAAGGGACAAAATGGGTATTGCCGTGAGCCACGGTTGTCGTGAACCTGTGTTTTCGGTGTTACCATGGTTCGAACAAGGGGGCTGCACGATTGTCCTAAGCAGGTTTTGATATGGTGGGTTAAGGTGTGTATTTATGTGTGAAAAAACGGTGTGTTGGAATTAAAGGCAGTGAGGCAGTGGGTGTGATAGAGAGTGCATGTGTGTGTTTTATGTGTTGGGCAAGAAGAGAAGTTATTGCCTAATGACAGTAGCCGTTATGGGTGTGTGTTTGTTTTGTATGTGATTATGTGGGTTTGTGCGGGTATGAGTGTATGTGATAGAGTGTGTGTACGTATGTGTCTGGGTATGTAATAATGTGTGCAATTATGTGTATGTTTACGTGTGAATGAGTGGTGAGTGTGTATGTGATGACTGCCGTGACGGCAATCATTATGCGTGTGTGTACTGCGTGCGTGAATGTGTGTGTGCGTATGGTGTGTGTAATGTGTGTATAAAAGGGTGTTATTTATGAAATATGGGTGTGTGAGGTAATCAAAAGAGTTTGTGAGTGCAGAGAACAAGGGGTCTGTGATTGCAGAGAACAAGAGGAAGAAGAAAAAGTGGGTCTTTATGAGGTTGTACAGTTGGTGGTACCCTGTGCTTACGCAGGTGTACCACAGATTCGCGTTAGGATTGGCACGTACATTTAGATAGCGCACAGTGATTGTTAACCTGTGAAACTTTATAGTACAGTACCTTAGATTATATTAGAATTTTGGCAAAATTTTATAATATTCTAAAATCATATGTATTTTTAATATTTTCTAAAGAAATTCATTTGTAAAATTCATTTAGAGTCTTTAAAATTCATGAAAAATTCTCAATTTATTTTAGTAATGTTTTTTTTTATATATAAAGAAGTTCCAATTTAAGTTTGATGATTTTTAGAGTTGAATTGGTATCATTACCGAATAACATTGGATTTAGCAAAATGAATAAATTAAAAATAGTTTTAATGCATTTTAGATTCTGATTTTAGTCTTTATAATTTATATATAACACTTTTTATAGGTGTTACAAAAATTGTGGGACTCTATTTTTCGCTAAAAATAATTATGGCTATTTATGGATTTTTATTGTATTTAGAGAATTTATTTTTAATTAAAAAATATTCAAAATTCAGAAAATTCATAGTTTGACTTTTTATAATATTTTAAGCTATAATAGTGCTTTACTAGAATTTATTATGAATTTCGGATTATCATTAGGTCTTAAGGAGTGTGCAGAGTTTTCGATTAAGTATGGTTGTATGTGGGACAATTTCGATTTGGGCTAAGTTGAGAATGTCAGACTGAGCAACGTTTAAGCAATTATTATTGGACTCATGGTGTTAATAAGTTAGATTTATTCTGATAATAGAATTGTTCAATTTAGGTTGATACGGAAGGATCCGAGTTAAGGTTGCTTAACTTAGTATAGCTACAGATCGAGGTAAGGAATTTCATCTGAACCCTATTTCGTTGCTTTTCATTCAAATATTTTATTATAATAGTTTTATGAACTTTATTGAACTTTGATTTTATGATTGATATAAAAATATTTTTGGAACTATCCATGAAACCCTGACTTGAACCTTTAAGGGATGGTTTGAAATTCTTTTAATACTCATTTATTTTATTGTTTCGATCATCGCATAACGTTTAGGATTGTCTTCTTTTTTTTTTTTTTGAATATTTACATGAGTTAGTAAAATTGATGAGTTATAAGGATAGTGTGTATTGTTGGCATTATAAAGATGGTCTGTTTAGTTTGGGTTAAAACTTGTACCTAAATGGACTAGTTAGTGTACATATGCATATGTAAAGTGTATCTGAGCACTGGCGGAGTGACTTTACTAACCAGTATTGTTCATGTTCAATGTTATCTTTTTAGTTTTTCTGTATCTAGAATGTTTTGAACTGTTTTTATTGATTTTTGAGGGATTGAGTCGATACTCTTCCCTATGTCTATATCGCAATGTTTTGATTTTATTTAAAAAGATTCTTTTTGAAATGTTACTTGATTTAAATGTAAAATCGATCGTATCGTTCTATTTTTAATCCTTGGTCAACTTTACTGAGCTCTCAAAAGCTCGCTCTCGTCTGACTTCCTTTCCGCAGGTGATAACCAGCATTTGGTTGCATAAGTATGTATTAGAGCTGAGTGAAATAATTTTAATTTAAGTTTTAGTATTGGTCATTAGAACCCGTGCCTAGGTTCAGATTGTTATTTAAAAATTTTCTGACTTAAATTTGATGTTTCATCGATGACAGTCTGAAAGTACGATTATTAGTTTAGCTGTGCTGATAAAAGTCATTCATTTAGTTAAGTTTGAAGATTTTATTGTCTTAATATAAACGAGCACACGCGATGCGTGTGTAAGAATAAAATTAATAGTGTAAATTTTGTTAAAATGTAAATTTGTAAAACTAAACATATTTTTATAGGTAGTTAGTTATCAATTAAGATATTTATTTTGTCAATTTTTATAATTTTTCTTGAAATTTCAATTGTCACTGCTATACACTATAAATAAGTAGTCATGTAGCACCTAAAAAGATATTATTTAATTTTACCTTCATTTTGAACAAGCATCAGCGCCACAGTTAGTGTAATAGCAAAAAGGTTCGACACCAAAGGGAGAGTAACAGCGCCGCCACACAAGTGTATCTCATACGTGCAATCGTGTTGATTCTCAACCGCCACAACCACTGCATAACCACCATGGGTGAACAACCCAATCACCATTGCGCCGATTAGCCGTGCCATCGCCACTAATCTATCACAGAAAAACTGCAACGGCTAGCGGGGAACCAGATCCACACCACCACGCAGCTGCCCCCCACGGCTTACCATCACAGAAAAACAGAAAAGAAAAAAAGGAGAAAGAAGAAATAGATTGTCGATGTGGTGTTAACTCCTCTGCCAATGCACCAACACCACATCATCACGACCTCATTTGACACCGTATCGTCCCCCACGATCAACAACAGTAAGCCACCCACTACCAGTAAGGGGTCGACGCCGTGCACAGTCAACAGATCGTCACCACCACAGGTTCCAAACCCTAACAGGTCACCGCCGCACAGGGTCAAAGACCTAACAAGCCACAACCGCATAGGGTCAAAACCCTAGTAGATCGCCGCAGTGCCAACTCCTCCGGCTGCCACTATCCCATCTAAGCATGACCTACAACCATAGCAGCAGCGCCACCTGACCAATACCCCCCGAGAAAGGCATCGTCACTGGAGTCGAGGAACCACAAATGGCCACCATTGCCGTGAAGCTGCCGGAGCAATTACAACAACTCTTAAGAGAGAGAGAGAGAGAGGCAACATCGACGCCACCATAGTTGATCGGCACAACCGCCACCATCGTGGCTCCAAATCTTTGTCGCCACAGCCACGGGAAACACACCGCCAGTGACCGCTGCCATCGACGGTCACCAGCACTAGTCGCTGCATATAGTTCTCCACCACGACCAATGGTGATGGCTCCACCTCTTTGTCCAGCTTCCCGACAATGCCCAGATGTCACGTCGGCCAAGTCAACGATGTCACTGGCGGTCTTCTCCCCGATAAGATCTAAAAACCTCGCCGCCGCTTCCCGTCTGGGCTCGCACCATCACGACCACTGGTGCGATCGCCGTCACACTATGGCCAAATCTCCCCTTCTGTCGAGAAAAGGAAATGGGCAGACCAATTTACAAGGTGTATTCTCTCTTTCGAGAGAATTACTTATTCCCCCCCCCCCCCCCCCATTATGATATTTATTTTTACGCCCATAGAGTCTTATTAATTCGGCTTAAACCACTATTGTTGAAAGTACTAAGCTTTTAACCTAAGAAAAATGCCGATTTAAATCAAGACCCAGCTAGTGTCATTTATTTAGCCTGTGACTTATATTGCGTGATACGTTTATAAAAATAAAAGCGATTATGATGTTGATCGTTAGCAAGCCTCCCAAAGGCTGCTTCTCTTGTGCACTCCCATATTACCTAGACTTATTCATTTTTGTCTAGCATTAACCAGTTGCAAGCACGTCACAGGTTAGGACTTCCGACTGCTTTGACTTTTTAAGATCACTTGGACGTGCAGTGCAGAATACTCATGTCATCACTTAAATTGTAATGGGGCCGGGCAGCATGAATATCGCTTGTATCCCTATGCTAAATATATAGTTTCACTTGTACACACATATGCTTTATGTTGTTAAAGACTATTTTTCAGTCACGTAATTTTTCTTGGTGTAAGGTCTTAAACTGTACCTGCGAGCATCAACAGTGACGTATAAGTCACTTCATAAGTGAGAAAAAAATTCACAGCACCCTGCAACTTGAAGTCACGCTTAGGTTTTCTACTGTAGCATCTTGTCGACTCAACATTACTTATTGTCTTGTGATTATTAGGTCATACAGTGACCTCTATAAATGGTTAGATATTCACACCACTATTCCTTAAGAAGCTATTCCTAATATCCTATAGAGATAGAGGCATGCATACTGCTAATGCATCTAGTGAATCAAAACACATCGCCAGCCTCTGCTGATAGCATCGCTAATATGTCTGGTACAACTGCAAGCTTAAGCTCATGCAACTAGTAAATTGAATTCAGTTGCCATACAGTATTATGACAAATGGCAACAACATCTTTATTACCCCCAGTGACCTCTTGCTCAAACAGACTTCTCGTCCTTTAGCTCTATATGCTCGTCCAACCGAGCATACATATTATGGTCTTTTATATTTCTATTGCTCATACATGTCTTTTTGCAACCATGCCCTACATATAGGCTGAGAAGCCATCTTTATCTTCATGCTTCCTCATACAGGGGGGCTTCATAAATAGTGGCCATATTATGGGCTCAATGCCCCGTGCCTTCTAATTTAGCGTCATGACAACAAAGTACTTGTTTACTTCAACTGCAGCCCTTAAAGGCCTTTACAAGAACTCTAAGTTTCATTATACCCCCAAGGGCATTTACATGAGCTTTGTGCTCTATGAGAACTTATGTTCTATAAAAACCCACAAGGGTATTTACATGAGCTTTGTGCTCTATCAGCCCTCGAGGGCGCATACTGAGAACTTATGTTCCATAAATTTCCCAAGGGTATTTACGTGAGCTTACGCTCCATTAGCCCTTAAGGACGCGTATGAGAACTCTAAGTTCCATCAAACCCCAAGGACATTTATGTGAGCTTTGCGCTCCATTAGTCCTCAATGGCGCATGCGAAAACTCTAATTTCCATCAAACTCCCAAGGGCATTTATCAGAGCTTTGTGCTCCATCAGCCCTCAAGAGCACGTACTAGAACTCTATGTTCCACTACTTCCCAAGGCCGGTCCCTCAAGGGTGAACACCCCCAAGGGTGATAGGATAAAGCTCAACTTCTTCCTAAACGATTTAGCTACAACTCTAACCCGTGAAATGACAAAGCACTCTACCGGACTTCATCAGCCACCGTTCTTTGTCAATTCAAAACCCAGTCAAGCATAAGTGTGAGGATTTTTTACCAGCTCTTAGTTGATGATAATAGTTAGCGTCAAAGTAAAATGCAAGCATAATGTGGTCAACCTAAGCTTAAAAACACAAACTTACAACGAACACCCTCCAGCGGAGAGGTAAAAATTCCGTTGTCAGGTAAAACCCTCAAAGGGATATTCAAACACTTAGACAAATTACCATGGGACACAACCTTTAAGTATCTCGAGATCCCATGACTTGTCTGCCAAAAACGGGTCTGAACAAGCCTGCTTAGACAAAATCCTGAGACCTTGCTCTCAAGAGCTAAAGTTCTAACACCCTACTTGGGCAAATTTCTATGGCCTAAGCTCCCAGGAGCTTAAGTCCGAACACATGGAGATGGAGAAAATATTATTTACCCTTATAAGAGGATAAAAAGTTCCTTACAAATTCGATGCGTGTCTCAAGACACCTAGTGTAGACTTTCTCAGGCAAACATTTTGGCTAAGAAAGTGGGGGCTTATGATGTAATTCAAATATAAACTTCCAATAATTGGACACCTGGCATTCCTAGTTAAACTGAGTCAAATTACCTTGTTGAAAATTATGATTCTAGAAGAATCCTCGAAGATCTTGACGTGACCTTCAAGGATCTTAACGCAATCCTAACAGATCAGTCCCAAGGTCCTGCCGTCAGCCTTCTAGTCTTATTAGAGGTCTTTTACCTAAAATTATATAAAGGGGACTACTCCCAAGTACGCAATCAACTTCACAGATAGATACACATTGTGTCTTCTGTTATTTAGAGTTTTACTCCCTATAGTGTGAGCTGACTTTAGTATCCGAGAGTTCTCTTACTGGAATCCCACACAGGCGGTCACTCTGTGTTCTATCTTACAGGTCTATATTCCGGTCGTGCTTCCTAATTATGTTTCTAATAGCAATAGTCGCTAGATGTTTCTACTGGCTTTTCTTCTGATACTTTTCTTAGCAGTATTTTTTTAGCATCATTGAATAAAAGTTATAATTTACCGATCATTAATTGTCGCGATGTAGGGAATAGGATGGAGATTTCTTCGACCCAAATAGAGCCAAAATTCTTTCTTATTCATGGACTTGTTCGTTGCTTGACTTGAGACTGTAAATTGATGTTTGGGCATTTTCAAGCTTGTGATGTATGATGGATCCTCAAGCTCAAATTGTGGACCTCAGAGCTAACAACACATGCGCTTCGTTGCTGGCTCACACTGCCATAAAGAACCGGGCTCACACCCTTTGGCTCAAACTAACACAAGGACCTTGTACTACTAATAATAAGGGAGCTGATCTGTTGAGAGCGCTAGCAAAATAGGAGTTTTGCTAGCGCAATCTGGCCGTCCATCTCGAAGGGATGGATGAGCTAGATCTTTTTTTTAGAAGCTGTCAGTCGTTCGTTACATAGTGTAGCGGACGGACCATTTTACCATATTGCCCCTCCTCCCTCGTCTGCTACACTGTATCGCGGATAATTTTTTTGGCCTGACAGTGACAGTCAAAAAGTCATCCGCTACACTGTGTAGCAAACGACTATTCACCTGACACGACTGACACAATTCAAGACTTGTCTGTACCCGTATTTCTGCACACGTCAATGTTGTCCGCTGCACAGTATCGCGGACGGTATTTCCTATTCCTAACAATCTTCTTCTCCTTCAAACTCGCTAACATTTTCAGCTCCCTTCAAGCTTCGAGTAACACTTGTTTCAAGCTTCACTCAAGCAAGATAAGTTTGTGAATTGTGAAGTTTTCTTTATGGATTGAGTGATAAAGTATAATTTATTTGTTTGGACAAAAAAGTAAAGATTTTTTTATGTTCTAGAAATTTGGTACTCTATTTATCAATTTGTGATGTTCTACTCTAGATTTTTTGTGATGTTTTAGACATAATGTTCATCAAAAAGGTATAATTTGTTAACTTTAAATAAATTCATTTTAGTTTAATTCAATTTTTTTGAGATTCGCTAACTTCAAAAAATTTATCCTATTTAAATTCAAATTTTTTGAGATATGTTTGTTGTATTTTGGCATGATGAATTTGTCTATTTATTTTAATAATTTTAATTTGTTATGTTTAATAAATTAATAATTATTAATTTGAGATTATGCATATGGTATGTTTGTCATCCTAAATTCGTCTATTCGCCAAGGTAATTTTTAGGTAATATTTTCAGTTAGAAATGCTATTTGATTGTTAAGCATAGTCTATTTCTACATAGGGATTGTTTCACAATGTCTGATTTCATGTCGAGCTCCAACGTCCCTGTAGATATTAGTGATCCGTATTTAGGACGAACGTTTCAAACATTGGAAGAAGCTGAAGAATGTTTTCAAGCGTATTCATTGAGGGTTGGTTTTGACATTAGAATAAAGACTACAAGAATAAGCAATGTAACAACAAAGATATGCTCTCGCTTATACGAGTGTCATAGGGGCAGAAACCAATTGCAAAATGAGACACGTGTAGGCAATGATGACAGTGATGATAAAATAGGATATTCCCTAAAAGATGGGACTGCTTTGAGGGCACAAATTGCCAGGTCAAGATGTTCTTAAGCTACAAACCCAAGCAAGATCATTGACTTATTACCAGCCTGGAACTGACACATAATCACCCGTTAGTAACTCCTTCTAAGGTGAGTCAGATGCATCAACACAAGAAGATGGGTAAGGTCGAGAGTTGCTGCACCCCAGGCATAATCCCCAACCTCCAGCAGGTTACCCAACAATGGTAAATATTTGACGCTGACGGTATTCTTCGACGTTGTTGGGAACAGAATTGCCCCTATCACCTACAAGAGGAAAGCTTGTGTGTACAACACAAGCATCTGATCCGTGTAGTTATCTGGCAAAAACTTGTAGGTATCTACCAACCACTTCAACTTGATACCACCAGTGCTAAATTGATCCTGGGGTATCAAAGTAAAGAAGTCCCTAGCGGTTCTCTTATTCGTTGCTTCCGAGGGAGGAGCTATTACCGGCCGCCCCGTCACCGGTAACCCTAAGATGAACCCTACATCTTCTAGGGTAATTGTCATCTCTCCGATAGGGAAGTGAAACGTATTCATTTCACTTCTCCACCTTTCAACAAGGGCACCTATTAAGTGCCGATCAAGGTGTTGAAAGATCTGTCAATATGTGAAAATCCCAAACCCAATCCCACGCAGTAATCTTTTTTGGATTTTGTTCAATTTCCAGGCTTTGAAATTATCGGATACTTCTACTGTGTTGAGAAGTGCTCTTTCCTACAAATTAATAAATACAATTTAAGCAAAACAAACGGTATACAACGTTCGCAAGAATAAGAAAGTTGATAAAATAAGTATCTTATTCCACCATCTCATATGAGCGTACTGATATGGTTTACTTGGTCGTATAATACGGACGAATCTTCTGGTCCAGGGTTGAAATCCATTTTTTACAACTGAAATTATGAAAAAACGGTAAGGTTGGAAGCGTAAACATTCTCAAACATACAACGCTAACACATTCAACACTAGCATGTGATCATATAATACATACAACGTTACCGCGTGCTCACATAAGTTTACATGCTGTATATATGTATGTACATACATACAAACATATATGTATGTACATACAAACAGACACGAAATGAAATTTTTTAAGTAAAATTACATGAACAAATAATACGTAATACACATATAAAATATATATATAGATACATTGACAAACGCTAGCACATTGCAACGCGCACACATTTAAAACCATGCATAAGCACACATTCAAATAAAGGATTGGTTTGTGAACTTACGTGATTGATGAGACGATTAAAGGATTTCATGGAAAGAAATTGCGCCGATCTACTTGCCAATGCCGCTAGAAAAGAATTTATTGGGAAGAAATTGCGCTGATCGCCGCTAGAAAAATTGTGAGAAGAAAGAATGGATAAGAGTTTTAGAGGGTGTATTAGAATGGGTAAGTCCGCTACATAGTATAGCGGACAGTAAAAATTGAAAAGTTATCCGCTACACAGTGCCGCGAACGGTATAATAAGGACAAAGTAACAGTCGTGCAACGACAGGACTGATGTGATAACTGTCAAGGGAGTTGTGGATGACATGGCCGAATAGTCGTCCGCTACGCAGTGTAGCGGACAACTTTTTGACTATCACTGTCATGCCAAAAAAATTATCCGAGGAGGGGCAATATGGTAAAAAGGTAAGTTCGCTACACTATGTAGCGGATGACTGACAGCTTCTGACAAAAAAAGATTTGGCCCGTTGGGATGGACGGTCAGATCGAGCAGCGCTCTGAACGGATCAGCTCCCTAATAATAATCTGTCAAAAAAAATTGTCTTCCCAGAACGAGGGAATTCCCGAGAGAGAGAGACAGAGAGCGCCAACACGTCGAGAGCAGAGAGCACCGCCTCTGTTCCCCTCTTTCGACTCCGCTTTCTCGTTCTTTCAAAGCAATCAATCACCAACAATCCTCTCCGGTAAGATCTCTCTTTCTGCCTCCCTAGCCTTTCTGCTCTCTTGGTGCGGTCGTCTCTGCCATTGTCATCAGCTCAAAATCCCCTTGTGGCGGGAACTGAGACCTTGCATTCTTTTTGATTTTTCTGAATCTCTTGCTTCTTATAATTTGTTCTTATAAGCGATCACCCTCGTGTAACTAATGATCGTTGGACATCAAAGGGAACATCTTCCTTCGACTTCATATTTTTGTTTTGTAGTTATTTGCCACAATTCTAAAGCATTCGAGTCTAGGGTTTTACATTTCGACCCGTCACATTGGGTCACAGCCTAGACTTACTCTCTCCCTTGGTGGTGGTTGTTGTTCAGGAAATGCCTCTGTACAAAAGAAAGCCTTTTCATTTGGTGGAAACGCCCAAGGATTTAAAGCCTCACGAGCCGGTCTTTCAGATTCGCTTCACCAAAGAGATTTTCAGGGCTTATGGGTTCATCTTCTACTTCCTTTGCTTTTTTTAATATTATGCTATGTTTTCGTTATTGAAGCTTTTTGGTTTTCTTTGTTTTACAACTTGTTGTGTTATGTTTCTAGTGAATACTTGAATCGGATAAACCTTTATCGCCAAAGAGTTTGGACATGCAAAGTTTCTGCCAAGTGTAACTTGACCTATGAAGAGGCATTGGTGTCTGAAAAGCGTGCAGCTGAAAAGGTTCAACAATTTCCCAAGGAACTTGTCGTGCCTGTGCTCCGCGACGTCCAATTCAGTAAATCTCACCCCTCTGATTTACATCTATACGTGTTTTACCTTTTGTTTAGTACTTTGAACTATTGACACTGTCCTTTTAAAGTGTGTCTGAGATATCTACGTTCGTCATTTTATGTCCTATATATTGTGTCTTAGGGGAATCGCCACTGATGCTTAGTTTCTATCTACCTAACTGATGTCTTGCGCCCATGAACTGCATATGATTGTTACTTCTTGTTATGCATTTAAACCGAATTTGATATATCTTATTTGTTAGGAATTTGGGTGAGGACGCATCAGCCACACCCATCACCTAGCCAATAAAGGTACATTTTAAGGTAGGAGATAGCCGTGATAGGATAGAATTTTGTGGAAGGGGGGTGCTTATTTTTGGCAGTTTTTATAGTAAACTGTCCCATTAACGGCACGATGTTAGGAATGTGGAGGTGGATACATCAGGGACATCCCTCTTTTTTTCTTTTACTTGGAAGGGTAGCCCAAGGAATGAATTGCCACCCACCCTTTTATCTGCCATTGAACGACTAACCTCGGAGGGTTGTTGATTCACTGTGCGTTAGCAAAAGCGAACTCGCCGTAGTAGTTCTACTAATTAGGAATGGCACAAGAGCAAAGACTCAGTCATAGGACGGGATTCCTGACTCCACAATGATATTGCAGCACTGAATAAGGGATGGCATGGTGTAGTACTTCTCTGAAACTCTTTTGTGATAGTCCACCAGAGGGCCGATTTCTTCCTGATTGGTACATGGGGCGGTCACTCTTTGGCTTGGTGTAGCAACCTTCTCAGTTTCTCAGGTGTATTATGTGCATTCTCTCACATTTATCTAGCATTTTGACTTTTATGTTCATGATTGGGGATTTTTCCTATTAATTGTGATGGCCCTGAAGATTGTTAAAGGACGCCTGATGATAAGCTCAAAGAGGGTAAATTGCATGTAAGCTCAAGTTATACTGATAAAAGGGGCCCACAAGAATGAACCTTAGAAATAGAAGGTAAAGAACTAAGAGAATACCGACATAACGATCAACATCAGCTACATCATTGCCCTTATGGGGAAAAACTCATCTAAGAAATCTATGAACCAGATAGAGCTTAGTAAGAAAGAAGTCAAAAGCCTTACCTGCTTAATGAATGTCTGGGTCTGTTGACAACATCAAAGCATACATTCAGCCTAAAAGAATCCCATCTTCACCTATATGACTAGAAACATCAAAGCATACAACTAATTTTTGTTTTGGGTGCAACACCAACTAACTTGATGCTGGGAAAACCCATGAAAGAACCAATGTGGGTAGAGAGGATCACATCTACTCACCCAAGAATTGCAGAGCTTTTATATTGCCTGAAACTACGAACTTTTCATAAGAAGGATTGCAAAGATGAGAAATGCTAATGATGTTTAAATTACAAATGTACGCCTTGCTACTTGGGTAACGAGAATCTCATAGATTACTAAACTACTTAACTCTTAGCTAATGAAAAATTAGAAAGAAACTAGCATCAGTGTATCCCTAAGTAAAATACTAAAACTAAAAGCTAATTGGTACTTTATATGCAAATTGGAGTTCCCTCCATTTTCCAACTGCATCATAACAACAACTATTTCTTCTCCTGACTTGCAATAATCAGGACATTATAACCTGTGCTCCAGACAAGAAAGGCAACTTTAGTTGGAGAGCAAGCACATAATCTCTCAATAGTTCTGTCTTAAAGAGCCATTAATGCTGATGCCGTGATAGGAATACAGCAAAGCATCCATGTCAATAACCACATTGAGCAGAAGATTATTATAGTGCCAAGTATTGATATTTAAGATGCATGCAATGAATTAAAGTCATAAAACAGACTGATTAAACAGTTTCCAAGGTTCTTATCAGTTGATGACAACAGGTAGTCTTGTGAAAGGGTGGAGGTTTACATTGTTGCTTGGAGTTTGAAGGAATGAAAGCTATGGGCCTAATAAACTAAAATTTATGTTGTACTGTGGATGTGATTGCCATGTATAGGAATGTCAATTGAACAGCCTCATAGGCTGTGCTGACTGTAAATCACTTTGATTGACTTTATGTGTTAATGAAGGAACCATAATCTACTGATAATAAGTTTTCGTGATTGAAGTTACATTTTTGTTGTAAAACAAATGTGATTGGTAAGCTTTGTGATGTTTATTGGACAGGGCAGTGCTGACTCAACCATTCTGCTTGTCATTTTTTGTTAATTGAGGAAACCCATGATATGCTGATGCTAACTTTTCGTTATTGAAGTTACAATTTCTTTCATAAACTGGATATGACGGGCTTGTGTTGTAATGTTAGTGGAACAGCCTCATTTCTAGTGTTGACTGTAAATCACTTTGATTGGCTTTTCTTTTTCTGTTAATTGAGGAAAGCATCGACAGTAGTATTTTGTTGTTGCAATTCTGTTATAAATGGATGTGATTGGCATGCATTGTATTGTGAATTGGGACAGTCTCATTTGCAGTGCTGACTGTGTGATTGGTTTTATGTGTTAATTGTGGCGACGATGATTTACTGATGGTAGAAGTCTTTTTATCTGTGCTTCACTGTAAGGCAGCACCTGCATCCGGACTAGATTTGGTTGCAGGTGAATGTACCTTAATGTTTTCATATGAAATTTTTGTGTCGCAATTTTCAAGTGCCGATGGCCTGTGATTGCCATTAGACACCACCATATGGTTCAATACTCATGGTTCTGGTATACGTTAGGCGAGCTTCCTGACTGGTAAGGGCTGAGATGGAGGCCATTAGTTTGTGACCAGACTCAATTTACTGTCGTCACTTTTATATGATGAAAAGCATCTATTATAGTACAGATAGCGTAGTTGTGGGGGTTATTTGTAACCCTAGCAAATTTCGTAGTACAGAAATACTTGCTGCCTGTAATTAGGTCTATTTAGTGAACACAGTTGTGGAATCCCGGAAATGGGCATTTTACATGGAGTTTGTGGATGACTGTGTATATAAGAATAGTAAAAACCCCAAAAGGAGGCTCAAACTTTTGCTACTAAGCATGTTATTGAAGCCAACTCTACAACTAGTAATTTTAGCTGTTGGCCCCCTTGGACACACTGATCCCTACATTGCTGCGTCTGCACTATTCTTCAGCCCTTCTTCACTATTTTCTTCTATACATTTCGGAGCAGGCTCATATTCCTCTTTCGATAAAGGCTATGCTCATGCCTAATTTTGACTTTCAAGTTATTAGTTGTTATAAATTGTTTAGCTGCAATGTTTATTGTTTTTCCCCCAAGTTGCTTTAGTCACTTATATGGAGAAGTTTCTATGCAAGGAAAACAGCTTCTAATTAGCTATACATTAGGAAACATGACATATGTTGAATCACAGTATCCAAGCTACGGTGCATCTCATGTTAGTCTGATCCTACCAGAGCTACCGTGCATCTCTTAAGTATAAAAGTTCACCAAGTATCTGTTTTGTGAAAAACTTGAACAGAAGGCTCTCTCTAGGTTCTATCTAGAAGAAATACAGACTGCATCAACACGTTGAGCGAGTTAAAATGGGGTGACATGGGTTCGGAACCCTATCTGTCATATCATAGCCTCCAGATTCCCCTGCCAGACGCAGGTATCCATATCCAAGTACACTGCCTGTCCCTGAATGGAAGCGACCAACCATCTATCATGTGAAAATCACAAGTTATTAGAGCAGCCACTACCCATCAACATTCCAACCCCGTTATTATCTCTGGCTGAGGCACTGCCAGGTCATCACCACCTTCCCTAAGTAGAATGGGTATCAAGTTAGTCAAAACAATGATGATCTACAATATCCCTTGGCGTCTACTTCACTGGATCAACCATCAACATCCAGAGCACAAGTGCACCTCTGGATCACCATTTTAATGCTCGAATCCTTGGCAAGACCCTTAAGAGTCTCTGGTCGATCCTGTTGGAGAAGAACTGCAGTGTTTGTTGGATAAGAAAGAGGTGGCCCAGGTTGGTAGGTAATTTGATTTGGGGTGGACTGGAGTGGTGAAGAAGACAATAGCCGAAGGGAACGAGCTCTCATGTGTTGGTCCGGGAAGTGGGGTTTACAGAGGATTGAGTGACAGATTATGTATTATTCTATTTTCTTTTTAAAAGTAAATGTACGATTTTAAAACACTTCTATGGGTGTGAAGCCTGAATATTGTTTCTTTGAGTAAAGAGCATGCACATATTTTCTTCGACATCAGATTTTTTCTGTTAAGGTTACTCGCTGTAAATTGTATAGTTGGTGCAACTGGTAAGTTAGAGGCATTAGCAAGGTGCGATAGGCTTGCTACATCCCGCCTTTTACTAGTAGTTAATGAATTTTCTTCATTCATAAGCTAGAGTCCACTAATAACTTTCTTTCACCTGTTTAGTAAAGGCATAAGGGGTTATTGTTTAAAGTGTATATTTTCATGCAGAAAACTTCTCCCAGAAATTAGAAAAAGGGAAAATTCTGAAAAGGTAATGAAAAATGAGACAGAGACACGTTTTATACCTCAGCTGATTGAAGTTTGCTTAATTCTGCGCCTATAAATCTGTATGAGGTTAGTTACCCTTCAAGGCTGTTCCATGAACATAAAGGATGCATTAATGAACCTGATTGGTCATAATTTGTCAGTTTCCTTGTCAGGTGGACGACCACAGTATGTTTTTATCCTCTGCTATTTGTGTGCTTTGATGTTGAAGATTGTGTTTATAGACTAAGTAGTCCTTTTAAAGAAAATTATTTTGCATTATTTTTCTTACCTCTGTACCTCTGTACATTTGCCTGTTAAAATCTTCTTTCAATGGCTGGCAGGCCTGCTCACACTAAAAGATCTAGTCAATCGTATTGTCACGAAGTTGCAGGAAGGATTCTTGGAGGGTGTTGAGTTGCAGGGGAGAAAGAATAATCGCATATATCCATGCAAAATCGTGAAAGTCCTACAGGGGTCTGACAAAGCCAGATATCAGGTAGATTGGCTTGACAAAGATAAGAAAATAACTGGACATGCTGTCGTTAGTGGTGAAGATTTGATAAAGAAGAAGCTGCCTATTAGTAGGGATGTACTCAGGTCGTTTATTAGAGAATCTACATATAGAAGTGTTCCTTGGGTGCTACATGATAAACTGGCTCGAAAGCATGGAATCTCAACTGATCCTCCAGAAGAGATGAGAGGCAAAATTAGCTTGCAGGATGGACGTGTAGTCTGTGATAGGAAGAGGAAGAAGCGTGAGGAAGATAGATGCAACGGCGTGGTAATATTGAGGTTTAACTTATATTTTGTTCCTTCTTTTTTTTTTGGGTAATACTTTTCTACTGAAGTTATTGTATTGTTAGCTTACATGTATATGTCCATTTCAGGATTCAAGTAAAAAATGTAAGAGAAAGAAGCTCGAGAAGGATAGATCTGAGACCTTCATCGCTGAGAAGAATGCTGAGAAAGGTACTTCAATTGCTTCAAATCTGCACAAGGGATGCAAGACGTGCATTTTTCTTTCCTATGTTGTGGTTTTTCCTTGAAAGTGCCTTCCTATTGATACCAGAAGAGCTTTAAAGTCCAGTCCTCTTTCCACTACTTCAGCCAATGCCGTGTTGAATCTTTCAATGTGTTGACTTAAACGTAGTTCAAGTCTGAGAAAACTTAGTACAAGATGAAGAGATTAGCATTTCTATTATATCACATTATCACTGCCTCAAATTTTTTGAGTAACGATCTTGCCGTTCTCTCTTTTGGTTTCCATGTTCTTTTCGCTGGAATTTATCTTTCAGAAAAATGTGGCTCTTCAAATTTACTTACTGTTACTTCCGTTTTCCTAATTATTCACTTGTATTCTTAAGTATATTGGAATTCAAATTTGCAGAAGAGGATAAAGGGAAGGAAGAGCCAATCAAATACCCAATTGACGATCTGCTGGTGCAACCTGGATCAGACGATCCAGCTTTTACTCAACGCCCTTCTCCATCGAGGGAGTTTAACATCCCCATGGATTGTGTTGGGGACCTTTTAATGGTTTGGAACTTTTGTTCTTCTTTCGGCAGGCTATTACAGTTGTTGCCATTCTCCCTGGAAGATTTTGAGAATGCTTTGTGTCACAAAGACAGCAATGTGATCCTCATTGTGGAATCTCATTCCACACTACTTCGCTTGCTTATGAAAGATAATGGAGACTATGCCATGGCTATAGAGAAGAAAAAGCGAAAGCCTAAGGTTAAAGAACTACTCAGTTTATTTGTCATTTATGCATCCAATAGCACATGCTTTTGGATGGACATGTCTTGTTCATTAGAATTCTGTACATGCATTTTGTTTATGATAATGCACTGATGTATAGCTTCACTGCAGATGACGATAATTACATGGATCGACTTTTTGTGTGATTTTCTGGAAATGGTTGGTGTTGCTGAGTTATCTACGTGCATAACAACAATTAGGCGGGGCCATTATGGCCTTTTAGACGTTCGTGCTAAATTGGGAATCTTTCGGGAGTTGATTGGTCGAGCTCTTTCAACAGATCTTGTAAGGGAGAAGTTAGATGAAGATATTGAAGAGACGCAGTTGCTTGCAGCAACAAGAAGGGGGGAAGCACTGGAGGAAGGTAGAAGGATGAGAGAAGATAAAGAACGCTTGAAGGCAGAGTCCAGTGGCAAGGAAGTAAAGGAAGATTCTAATTTGGATTCTGTTTTTAGCAACTCAAATGAAGTAGCAAACGGTAGTAATAGACCAAATGGAGATGTTGTACAGAAATGGAACGGGAAGGTCCTACCATCTAGAGCGAAGCATACTTCCAGAAACAGGTTTTTTGTTTTAAGTGTTAACTAGTTATTGTTCCTGGCAAAAGCATGCTAGATATATATATGTTGGATAGAGTATGTGAATTTTTTCTTTCCGTTCTTCAGTGGGCGTATGCAAATGGACCCTTTGCCTAAGAAGAATGCGAAGAAGCACAAAGTTGAAGCTAAAGCTACGGTGGGAGGCATAGAAGAGGGGGCTCATGATTCGATCAATGATAGAAAGGGAGCAATGGACAAAAGGAGTAAAGAACAGAGGGTGGGTGCTCTCTCTCTCTCTTCCCCCTACCCCCCTCCCCTCCCCCCACCCCAACCCCCACACCACTCTCCCTCCTTCTCTCCCTCTCATGTGCATGTATATATGTGTGCTTGCATTTTGCCTGTTTGCATATGCGTCTGAGGCTTCTGGTTGTATCATATTCATGCAAATGAACATATTAACAGACACCAGAGTTCACCTTTATGAAGCATAAGTTCTTTATGTACTCTGCAGAAAGAATTTCTAGAAAGGGAGATGGAAAAGAGGTGTATACGCACCAACTCACTGGGGAAAGACAGAAATTATAACAGGTATTGGTTTTTCAGACGGGATGCGAGAATATTTGTCGAGAGTTGTGATTCCACTCAGTGGGGATACTACAGTACTATGGAAGAGGTATTCATCCTAAACACTACTTTTCACAATTTTTTTTATTTTTATGTATAATTTAGGGAGTCTCATGGCATTTTTCTTACAGCTTGAATCTTTCATGGGCTCACTGAACCAAAAGGGTGAACGAGAAAAGGCTCTTAGGAAACAGCTTGAGAAGCGCTATAGCAAAATATGGTCAGTCCTGAACTTGTTCCCAAACAAATACTGACTTTATATATACTATACTCGTTGCTGAACTTTTGTTGCTTTTGGAAGCTACTATCCTCATTCCTCCCCTTTTTTTCCTGAATTTAAGCATGGGCATAATTATTTCAAATTGGCCTATAACAAGAAACTGCTTCTCCTTTATTAGTCTGTGCAACTTCTTTCTGCATCTCCTCTTGTTATTTTACCGCGTAGCAATTATGTGTATATCTGTGTATTTTGTACCATGTGTATGTAAAGCCACACCATGATCCCCCCCCCCCCCCCCTCCTCCCTCTCTTACAATTAGTATTAGAATATACTTTGCTTACTTGGGTCACATCTGCCCTACCTGCAATATATGCGCTAATATATCCACCGTGACTTGTAAATTTTGAAGGGGGTTGTGCTAAGATTACATTGTACCACTTGTGGAAGAGAGAATAATTTCACATAAGTGATACCCTATCATTTCTGAGCTTCTTCTGTATATCTGTTTGACACGTAATTCACAGCTCGGAACTGCAAAAGAGATCAAAGGAGGAAGCTAATAGGACTTCAGTGGAAGAGGCTATGGTCCGGAGGTCAACTCGAGTTCGAGCCCCGCCTAGGGACAGTCCTGCTCTTGCTTTCCTCAAGTACATAAACAAGTGGAAAGGAGAGTGATTGAGATCTGCAATCTAGAACATATGCAACTAACCTTTACATGAAGGTGGATCTAGGTGAAGAATTTTTTTTCGCTGACAATCGAAGAGCTGCTCATCGTGGTCGGTCGGTGAATGGTGGGTCGTACCATTGTCTTTTCCCCTTCCTGTTTGTGCTGACGAGTACACATTTTTGATGTAATTGACATTCAGCATTTTGAAAATTTCGGTAATTATTGAGGAATTTTCTCATACATTGTTCCCGAGTTTATAGCCATAGGAAACTTTCCTTCCTCTTTTGGTCTTGTCTTCTAATTGAATTCGGAAGGAACCAAAATATCTCACTGCTTGGCGCCTGATAATATTTGCTTTATATAGTAACTTAGAAGATTGTTTCCGAACTAATTTTGTACTATAACAGAGAAAAAAAGGGAGCTTCTCCCTCGGTCCATGCTTCAGCTTTTAGGTTTTGAGAGTCGGCTGCTGCCTTTCACCATCTTCTCCATTACCTCCCATCTCCTCCGTCTTAGCGTTTCCACCTTGCTATTGTTGTCGCCTTATCTCCTGCTGTAGCCTTTGCTGCTGTGATGTCAAAACCGCAAGGTTGCAGATGGAGTGCTGCGTAGTGGGGTCATATACGCCCCATGACCCGGTTGTTTTTTCTGTTTTTTATTTTTTATTTTTGAGTGAAAGTAGAAATTTATATCAGGACAGACCCAGCTTCAGAATCTACACGTGATAAGTATAGCACATTAATTATGATGGGCGCCCCCAAGTTTTATCCGGATTGGCGTTCGGCACCCCGATGCATAACTTTGCATGAACCATCTCCCGACCACTTTCCGGTCAAAAACTTGTTGGAATGATGACATGGCTTATTGTTGGAGGGCATTTTTGACAAATCAAGTGCTTTGGGGGGGCATTTTTGACAAATGAACTCCAATTTGGGAACATTTTTGGCATATTAAAACATTTTTTGAGGCTAAAATTTTGGCTGAAATTTTCAGAAATTCTTGCTCGAGTGGGATGAAGGGTCGTGGTGAATCATAATGAAAGCCACGCCACTGTTGACCAGAAAGAGAATTGGACCGATTTTGGGGGAATGAAGGATTCTACTTCTTGTTAAGCCATGAGACGAGGCTTGAGGGTTGGTGTGGGAGATAAGGGCGTGGGTATGGTGATTGGTAGAGGCAGTGGGTGGTGGGTACGGAGGTGGGGTGTGGGGCTACAGATTGGTGGTTGAGGTGTTGGTGAAGGTGGAAAGTGGAGTGTGTGTGTGTGTGTGTGGGGAGAGAGAGAGAGAGAGGTGATCGCCAAAACTGTCCCCCAAAGTTGAGTTAAATCCGACGAATTTATTGGTCGAAAGTGGTTGCGGAGTGTTTCATGCCACTTATGTAAGTTTAATAGTGTGAGATAGTTAAAATGAAGTTCGAGGTGACGATCGTCAGTTTGGATAAACTTTGGGGATCCCAGCGTAGTTAACTCCAGATATAGCCCTCGTAACAGGTTAGGATATTATAAACGCTTTGGATGATAGTCCCATCCAAGTAGATGACTGAAGAGATCGAAACTACAAGGGGCAAAAATCCACTCAGGAAATCTCTTCAATACATAAGAGAACAATAGGTTGTCCACAATCAAACCATCCCTGCTGGATTCTTCTTGTGATCGGGAAGCAAAAGACACCAAAACGGATAGAAAGATAGCACTTCTGATTTTCCTTGAGTGATGTGCACTGAGTGCAATTTCTTGCAACTATCAGTCATTCTACACAAAAGATCTGCAAACGAGGGTGTCAACTTATCTCTAGACTGCCTGTACACCATAAAAATCGAGTTTAGAGAAATTTTCAGAGGTTGAAGTTTATGACCAAAAATCTGGTTATCCCATCCAGTTATCCTGAAGGATAACCGTCCGGTTGGTCAAATGGTAGAGGGTTTATTTATAGGATTTTTTTTGAAAATATTATGAGGGTAAGGTTTCTGACTAATTGTCTGGTCATCCGGTGGGATAACCGACCAGCTGCTACGAGGCTTGAGGATTTATTTCTGAAAATTTTTCTAGAAATTTTTTTAGGGATGAGGTTCTGACTAACTGTTCGATCCTCCTAACAGGTAACCGACCGGTTGGTCAGTGGGTTGGATCCGGGTATGAACTAACCAGTCTCGAATTTTTCAAGTAAATGCACATATAGACTTATCGTCCTCTTAGGAGCGCGGATAACAGGCTAGTTAGTTAGAGTCTGCTATTTTTTTGCAAAATTACCAGTTTAGCTTACAGAATGTTGGTAGTTCCCTTGCGAACATGCCATAGGCCAATAACAAAAGACAAATCGCTGAATGGTCCGGGTGTGAGTTTTTCTCCTTTTAACACCAGTGCAAAGGTCACCCCATTGGCTAGACAGTACCATATACCTCCCTCCCGTAACTAGGAAGTTAATAATTGTAATATCCTGTACTTTTTTTGAGTCATTTAAAATAATTATCTGTGCCCTGAAAAATAAAATGGCGATTTGAGCAATACATGGGTATATGTAGAGTATAAAATGTTAAAACGACTTTCGGTCAAAATGTAATTTTGAAAACTTTTAGGTATATATGAAAAACTTGGGGCCTATTTTGCAATTTTGAAAATTTGGTACGTATGTGTCAAATTTTTAGAGAGAATTCTCTTATCAGGTTCCACCTCCTAATTCTAATTGTGACTAATCTAATTAAATATAAACTAATGGTTTATATGAAAATAAAAGAAAATATAAAAAAATAAAACAGAGAAACAGAGGAGAGAAACGGTAACTTGGCAGAAGAAAGAACCAGAAAACTGAGAAGACAGGGGAGAGGAATTTGTGCAAAAAAATCAAAGAGAGGAAGATTTGAGAGTGTTCTTCAAGGGTAATCTCTCTACTGTTTTAGTGTGTGAATTTGGTGTATGGGTGTGTTTCTATGCGTGCAGTATGCATGTTTAATGTGTTTGCGTGAGTGTGTGACTGCAGTGATTGTGTGTGTGTGTGTGTGTTCCGGTATAATATGTGTGTGTAGGGGAGAGAAAACTGTGGGTTGTGATGAATTCTGTGTATGTTGTGCAAGTGTGAGAATGTGTGTTGAATGCTTTGTGTGTGGGTGAAGCAACACTGTTGCCAACAGTGTTGCAGTGATGTGTGTGTGTGTTTAGATGGTGCAAAGTGTGTGTATCTGTGGTATAGTTGTGTGTTTTAGTGTGTGTCGTGTGTGTGTATCTGTGGTATAGTTGTGTGTTTTAGTGTGTGTCGTGTGTGTTAGTGTGTGATAGGGTGTGTGTTTGCTGGTTGTGAAGAGTGTGTGTGTGGACATTGTTTGGTTGGGTGTGTTGTGTGTGATTGTGTGTAATATGTGTGTGAAGGTATTAATGTGTGTGTATTTAGGTGTAATTAGGGATATGTGAGTGTTTGTAACATATGTTTGTGGCTAGCAATGTGGGTAAGTGGATTGCATGAATTGCGTGCGTGCGTGCGTGTGTTCGGCAGAGTGAAGAAGAAAGGAATTTGGTGTTTCCAATGTGTTATAGTGTGTGTGTGTGTGTGTGTCTTGATTTGAACAGTGAGTGTAATTGTCACTAAAAAAAGGAGGGCTAGGGTCAGTAGTTTTGTGCGAATTTTTATAAATCATTCAGATCAGAAACTGGCAAAGTACAAAAAAGATATTTATGTTATTTTAACAAGATCTACACAGAGGAAAATTTTGGGATTTTTCAGTGCTTGCAAAGGATGCTAAATTAGGGTATCGATTGAAATGAATTCTCGAATTATTTTATATAGCAAATCAAGGTATTTTAATCTAAAATTTTACTGAAACCTTATGTTAGTGAGATGTTTCATTTTCTAAAATTTGGTGCATTCTGATGTCGATAGCTATTTTTAACGAAACTGGCTTCAGAGCGCTTGATCCGGACACCGAGTTCGGGATTTTCAGGCAAAAATTATATGAAATACTTTTTAGCCCAAAAATGACTTCAAGATGGTTAAAAGGGTATTTTAAATGTTTTCGAGGCTTTTTCAGTGCGAGGGGCCTAAGGGGGTGTTTTGATAATTTTACCTATAAAAGGTACTTTTGGATAAATGCACATACGATACGGATATTTTAATGACTGTATTTACGGGAAGGCAGTTCTCGTGATTTGAGTATGAGAGGGATGTTTTTGGTAATTTTATATATAAGGGGATATTTTGATAATTTTACATATTCGGAGAAGGGGTCATTCTAGGTGTATGCATGAGTCAATATTTAGTTTATAATATCGTAGTGTAGATTGTATTCTGATTATTTGATTGCTCCATTTAGGTAAAGTAAAAGACTTTTCGGTTAGGATAATTTAGTTTCAGATCCAAGTAAGGGTTTATATTTAAACCCTAGGTAAAAAGATATTTTTGAACCCTAATTTCGATAACTTATGTTTGTAGTTATTCTTTCAATTTACTTATGGGTATTGTCGAACACTGAGATATGCATTAATATTAGCATGTTAATGCTAAGCAAACCCTAATATTGAACCGAAATTGGTTATTTGGAATTCTTATCGTTGCTCGCCTTTTATTGCATGCTGAGCAAATTCGATAATTGTTCCTATTTGTTCTTTCGATTTGTTTGTGGCAATTGTTGAACTCCGAGTAATGAATTGATATCAGCATATTTAATTGTCATTGAAACCCTAATTGATATTGGTTATTTGAATTCCTGTTGATGCTTATTTTTATTGCATGTCTAAGCATTAAATTTCTTGTTCATTCTATGATTGTAGTCTTCTATATATTATCCTGGGAATCTATTCTGAGGGAGGCGTTATAAAGATGGTCTGTTCCTGCATCCTGTGTGGAGTGCAGGTTAGTTCCTTGACCAATGGAAAAGGGCTATTTATTGTATATCATACATGTGTAGTCTGTTTTGAGCATTGCCTGAGTGGCATTGCCTCTGCCCATGGTCAATATCTTCTGAATTTGTTGACGTTGTATCATACAACGATCATTTTGAAATGATTGGAAATAAATGTATATTTGATTGAAAGGGGATTGAGTTGAAACTCTTCCCCATATTGTGATCAAACTATTTTTGATTATCTGCAACCTTCCCCATATTGTTGATGAAGTATTTGTGTTTGTTTTGAAATCCTTTGGGATATCATCATTGTATTTTAAAATGATGGCTTTGAAAATGATCTTCAAGTGATTGTCTTAGTATCTGTTTATGATTCTTATGATCGTTATGGAAAACATCAAACTGCTTATGATTGTTTGAAATATTTGAAAAGTTACCATCGAATGGACTCTTGAGTCGTTTTGTAATTCCTTCGATTGTTCCTTAAATGATCTTACTAAGCTCTCAAAAGCTTACTCTCGTTTGATTCCTTCTGCAGGTAATGATTAACTGTAGAACGCTTGGAAATGGGTATAGAGTCTGTGTTAGATTTCGGAGTGCCCACCACTATTTTGTGTAGTAAAACCTCTGCGTGGGTCGGTATTGTTAGTTGCTCGGTAAAGAACTTAAGTTTGAGTTTTGGAAGTTTTAAGTTATAAAACTAGCTTAGGTTAAAGTGTTTTTTTTTAGACTATTTCTTTTGAAGAATTTGACTTAGTGTCCATTTAGAAGCTTCGGTATATTCTGGAAGTTGCGGTTGAGTTAAGATTACTTCTGTCAATAACCAGGGTCTGATGTGTTGTGATGTGATAGGTTAACGCTGTAGGAGTTAGGGGCAACGGAGCTCCGAATTTTACGGTTGGTACCAGAGTTGTTCCATGTTGTGGTATTAAGAGTATAATTATATGATTTTGTAGACACATAACCACAGAGTATAGGTACCACGATTCTGTAGAATCATATTTCGGTTAATGAGAGTGGAGAAGGATAATGGTAGAGTTAAGAAATCTGCCTTTAACTTGTAATTGTATTGTTCCTTAGACACGTGTTAGTAATAAGTCCAATAGTTGTTAATTGTATAAGTATTGCTCGCACTCGTAGCACTGGCAGTGGATATAGTACGGAGGGCCAGGAGGTCCCCGATAGAGAGGTACCTTAACCTAATAAGGAGAAACAACAAAATCAAGAAAACGATGGCTGCAGTCCTGAACACTATGAACCAGATTCTGACCTCGATGATGCAAAATTTGGCTAACCCGTAGCAAGGAGTACAGAATCTGGTTCAACCATTGCCACACCTTAAGATGAGAGTACCTTTTGTGAATTTAACAAACAAAATGCGACTAGCTTTAAGGTGTCATTGGACCCTATGAAGGCAAAGAACTGGATTAAAGAAATGGAGAAATTTTTTTGAGCCATTCACTATAGTGAGAGACAAAAGGTTGAATTTGCCATCTACAACTGAGAGGTGAGGCCAATCAGTGGTGAAAAATGGTAGAGAGGAGTTTGACTTGTCACTGGTTGGATGAGATGACCTAGGAACAATTTAGGGAATTGTTCTTTAACCGGTATTTTTCGACAGGTTATTGTGAATAGTTGTTGAGAGAATTTGCCAATGTGACGCAAGCAGATCAAGAATCGGAAGATGAATTTGTAATGATGTTTTTGCACCTCGCCAGATTTTCAATAAGGATGTTGCCAACGAAAGAAGATAGATGCCGAAAGTTTGAGTGGGGCCTTAGGCCTAATTTGAGAGATGGAGTGATCTCTACTCAGTTGATGAGCTATATGAAATGTGTAGACTCGGCACGTTCTTTGGAGCAATCCAAGTATGACAATAGAAGGAGGTACGAGCAAAGGCAGGGTGGACAAAAGAGAGATAGGCAGGAACTTTTTCCGTATAGATCTACAGGGGCTAACAAATGTCAGCAATTTTTTAGCGCCAGCACGCCAGGGTGCCCAAGGTCCAAGGATAGTTAAAGGTATAGATTCAGGACCGCTTTGGCTGAGGGATTTAGATGTAGGCACAGTTTTGGGAGTCAACCTATGCAAAGTAAGAGATTTAGAGAAACGCAGGGCGAGGGAGCCGGATCAACCCAGAGTACTAGATTTGGACCATTGCAGAATTCTAGAGTTCGACCTACACAGAGTACTAGTCAGGGTGGTGGGTCAGCTTTTTCGGCCACCCAATATATCATGTGCGGGAGGTATCATGGTGGTAAGTCATGCTACAGAGTTACCGGAGGATGCTTTACGTATGGGAGTATAGAGCATCAGGTTCAGGAATATTCATTTGCTAGAGATAATTAGTTAATTTTCCGTCCCGCACCTACAACTAAAGTATCAATAAATAGTGTTTCTCGTCAGCAAAGAGGACAAGGCCCACAGGGGCAGACTCAGTAGTCTCAAGTTCAGCAAGGGTAGAGGCCCACGACATCTGTAACGCCCCAGAAAATTTGTTAACCTACCGGATCACATCAAACCTGTCCAATCTGTTCACTAACACATACTACAAAACACTTAATCTGACACCATCTTAAATTCTTCAAATACAAGCTCACAAGACTGCTTAAACTTAAATTATTAAAACCTAAGTTCTTTACGAACTCGAATCCTTATGAAACAAGGTGACGGTACTGACCCACGCAGGGGTCTCATTACATGGAAGTGGCGGGCCCGCCGGAAGCTCACACAGACTCTAACCCATTCTCAAATCTGTTACAGCTTATCCTCACCTGCAGAAGGGAGTCAAACGAAGGGTGAGCTTTTAAGAGCTCAATAAGGACGTACAAGGACCAACGAAAGAATTACAAATGATTCCAAGAATCAAACTGACGAAGATTTCCATAACACTTCAAACGGTCAAAAACTCAATGATTTCCAAAATGATCAAATTTCATTAGAAATAAATACCAAAATAGACAAATAACATCACGATGGGTTCCAAAACGACCAATAAAAGATTATTTCCAAAGTCATCATTTCAAATACAATGATGGTTTTCTAAAAGATTTCAAAACACATACAAGTCATCTGAAACAGTCCTTTCCAAAATACAATGATGACTTGTCAAGGGATTTCAACCCAAGTACAAATCATGGTACATATGGCGCGAATAAAATCAAAAATCAATGTTGATCATGGGCAGTTACAATGCGACTCAGGCAAAGTTAGTAGTGTACACATGCATGATGTACCCAAATACTAGTCCACTTGGGTACTAACCTGCTTTTCCTGCAGGATTCAAACCAGCCTTATTGCGGCCTCCCACAAAACGAAAACCCAGGTCAACACAAAAAAATCAGCAATATCAATGAGCGTTAACATAAGCTCAAATCTCTGAAATCAATTCGGATTCCAATAACAATAATCATAATGACATAAGTCCGCATTCGGAATTTTTAGAAGAAATCGGAATTTTAAGCAGAACATTCACAAATAAACAACAAAAACGATTGTGAATAATTATCAAACTTAAGCACAACAATTCGGAAGAACGGATACAAACAATTGTTAAATTTGCTTAACATGCAATAACAGGTAATAATCATATGATTTTTAAATAATCGATTCAGGTTCAATATTAGAATTTTCTGGGCAATAATATGCTGATATCAATGCATAATTTAGAGTTTGACATTAGTCATAAATATATCCAAGGAGTACTTATGAGTACGAGTTATTAAAACAAGGGTTTGGACGGAAGTCCTTACCCAGGGTTCAGATAGAATCCCTTACCTGGATCCGCAGCTAAATTATCTAACCGGAAGTCCTTAACTTTAACCTAAATGAAATAATTGAATCATTAGAACACAGACTATAACAAAATATTATAACTTAATACGAACTCACGCACACTCCTAAAATGAACCTCCCTTATCGCATATGTAAAATTACTGAAATGCCCTTAGGTGTAAAATCACCAAAATGTCTTTCTCAGACTTAAATCACTCAAACGGCCTTCTGGTAAGTATAATCACCCAAATAATCCTATTGTATGTCAATTTACACAAAAAATACCTTTATTAGGTTAAATTACCAAAATACCCCTTAGGGGTGGTAAATTACCAAAATATCTCCCGTTACACTTAAATTATCAAAATGATCTTTTTGTAAGCCAAATCACTGAAATATTATTACCGTATGTAAATTTACTGAAAAATTCTCTTTATGGGTAAAATTATCAAAATACCCCTTTCGGGGTGTCAAATTACCAAAATACCCCTGGGATTTTTCGGCATCGAAAAAATTCCAAAATATTTTAAAATGCTATTTTAAGTATCATGATATCATTTATGTACTAAAAACTATTTTAGAATATTTTCGTCCAAAAATCCCGACCCGTTGTCCTAATCGAGCCCTAAAAGGCCAATCCTGCAAAAAAATACCTATCGGCCTTAGAATGGCACGAACTTTCAGAACATGGAACATTTCAGTAAAATAAGGTTTTTCTAAAATTTTTAGATTAAAAGAACTTAATTTGCTATGTCAAATAATTTGATAATTCTTATTAACCGATACCTAATTTAGCGTCTGTCACGGGCACCAAAAATTCTGAAAAACTTCCAGGCCGTAGATATCGTAAAAATAATAGGGATTACATTTTGGAACTTTGTCCAAATAAATTTTTAAGCATGTTATAAAAATTCATAAAGAAAGTGCTGGGATAAATAATCTTTAGTGACACTTTTGAGTTAAAAATTTATTAAAACCAAGCTGTAATTACTGTTCACCATCCCTGTTCGGCAGCCCACCTCTTCCAGTTACATACACACATAACTCCACTTCAATGACACACTTCTCCCTTCCCTTTACCCACAAACACATATACACACTTACATATACACTAGTACACTAACAAAACACACACCTATGCACCTTATATACACATATTCACACACATACACACGACAATACCCACTTTCCCTGAAGATACACATATACCCAATAGATTCAAAATAAACATTACCATAAAGAAGAAGAAAATTACCCTTAAGATTCCCTAAATTTTGCTTTTCTTCTTCTCCTCTTCCTCCTCTTCCCTTCATTTCCCCTTGCTTTCCCCCTCTGCCTAGCTTCTTCTCCCTGTTTCCTTTCTTCTTTTTCTTCTCTTTCTTTCCTCTCTTTCCTTTCCTTCTTCTCCCTCTTCATCTCTTTTCTTCCCTTTGTCCCATACTCGTGACCCCCTGTTTTCTCTTCTCCGTTTCTTTCTTTCTTTCTTTCTTTCTTTGGTTCCGTTCTCTGTTTTGTTTCTTGCTCTAATTTCCCAAATTTATTTTCTATTTCTTTTGTTTAAATCTTATCCAATACATTTATTTAATATAACATCATATCACATAGTTGGAGGTGGCACCAATCTAGAGAGTTTCCTCTAAAATTTGACACCATGACCCAAACTTCCAAAATTTCAAAATAATCCTTCAAGTTTCTAAAAATTACAACTAAATTTTGTATAATTGCATTCAACCCCAAAATTAGTCAAATCATCACTAATTTAATTAGACCTCACTAAAATATACATTATCACTCATTTTACTATTTTCCATCATTAAAATCATAATTTACAATAATGCCTCCAAAGTTTTTTTTCAAAATTACGAAAAGGCCCCCAAATTTAAAAAAGGACTAATTACACCTATGTCCTTGAGGTTTGGAGATAATTACACGCGAGGACAATAGTTTGTAATAATTAAACTTATGTCCGTTGACCAAATAGAATCTTAAAAACCCTAACGGTTTTAATAAAAATACTTTATTGTCCCTAAGTTGGAACTTTATATATTTTTAATGCCATTAATTTCATCTTAAAAGAAAAGAAAAAGAAAGATTAATGTCATTACTCCCCCCATCCCATTGGCCATTTCTGTCTCAAACTCCCCGCATAACCCCTTCGCCGCCTGTCTGCGTCCGTCGTCGCCCGTCGCCCTCCCTGTCCCCGCACCCATCCTCCCCCTTCCCATTCCCCGCCATTGCCTCTACCCTCCCCATTCCCCTTTCCCATCCCCTTCCCCTTCCCCGTCTCCATAGAGAACTACTCGTGTCTCCATCTCTGTTGGTGACTCTGCAGAGTTTTCATATGGCGATCAGAGCGATATTGAAGAGGCTACCAGCGTGGGGCGATGGAAGGGACTGCCGGCGTGGGGCAGTGGTTCATGCTTTAGTTTCAGGTGGCATTAATTGCTTGTGTCTGTGGAACCTTAATTTGCAAATTAGGGTTTCAATGATGGCTCGGAATACTTCATAAAGATCAAATTGAGAAAAAGGAATATGGCTCGGAATAATTTTGATGAAATCGACTGCAAATTGAGAAATTTTTAAATGGGGAACAAATCAATTTTAGGGTTTTAAAACCCTAATCTTTAAATTAAGGCTAAAATTAAAGATTAAAAATTTTAAAAATATTCAGTAAATACAGCACAAGGGGTAGTATCGTCATTTTAAAAATACGTATTGATGACATCATAAAAAAATACACTTTTTGGACGGAACCCTGACGGATGGACACAGGTGATACATTTGAAACACTTTTGGTCACAGAATGTTACATTTTGAAACTGTGTCCTTGCCTGTAATTACCCCTAACCTCAGGAACATAGATGTAATTAGCCCTTTCAAACATTATATTTTTGTCCCAAAATCTTTTAAGCTACTATGCACTGTTAATACCCGAGCATTACTTAAATTTATCACCCGTTTATTTTTTGGAGCCTCAATGGTTATTTTAACCGGATCCCGAAGTTTGAGGTATTACAACATTAGCCCAACTTTATTCTATGTTTGGTTTCGGAGCGTCATATTCCTTTGTGTCTCTTAATTTTGCGTGGCAATTGAGGGTGAAAACCCATCCTTTAGAGACTAAACTTGTGATAGGCACTCTGTTAGGAGAGTCTTTGGCTGTTTCTATTATTCTTTATGACTGTATAGATCTTCTTAGAGATCTTACCTCAGTAGCGATTGGGGACTTTGATATCATGCTAGGCATGGATTGATTATCCTCTAATCATGCGTTCATGGATTGTCATGGGAAACCTTAGTAGTGTTTGATAATTTGTAAGGTATGAGTAGTAGTTTAAGTTAGTGATTCGATTTATGAGTGAGAATGGTGTTCTTCGAAAGTGATTGGTGTTCAGCCTAAACTTTTGGTTTAAGAGTACGATAAGAAATGTGGAATCCTACCTTGTCATCTCGTTCATTTCTTTGTATTTTGAATTCAATTGCGACTTAGTCGAATGCTAACTTGCTTTGAGATATCAGAGAAAATGTCATTCTTATTGAGTCTTTTTATTCTTTTCTAGGATATTTATCTGCTTCTTTCAAATCTATTTAAACTTGGTGGGATAGTATCTGACCCACTGGCCATGGGAAAGCTACGTATCCTATTAAGGACCAATAACTCTCACTAATTGTCTTTACATCGAGTAATTCGGTTGACCATGCTTTGTCATACCTACACTATTATTTCCGTGCTCGTCATTTTTCTGGAATGTCGTATATTTGTATTGTATATCTCGAGAGCCAATAGGTACGATTTTTTTAGAAATTTTCAGGTTTGGTCATTTAGTTACGATTGTAGTTATTATTTGTTGCCTAAATGCTTGATTGAATTTATTGTTGTTGTGATTAATGTTAGATTTTTTATTGTATGATCATTAATGTTTCTTTGTGATTGGTGATCGCTTATTGCGTTCTAAAATGGTAATATGTTGTGATCGCTATTCGTACCTAAGCTGATTACCAGATTTCTACTGTGATTTATTCTCAAGTGATTTTAAAAAATTGATAGCAAGTTATGTACATGTGTTTTTATCTAATATTAGGATTTCATAATTTCACTTGAGTTAATATGAGATTATGTAGATTCCTAAGCCTCAGATAATTGGTGATTGAGAGTAGACTTTGAAAACATGAATTAGATTTTGACAATTTATTTGATGTTTCAGTATAAGTTTGAGATTTTGGTAAAGCATGCAATAATAGACCACATGTTACATACCTTTAGAACTGAAAAATTTTAAACGTTTAACCAAAATAGATGATCAAAGAATAATACTATAGAATTTTTATAAATAATGTGATTGTGAATAATAATTGATGTGATAACTTAGAGCTTTAAATTTTAGTGGAGGTGTGGACATGCGTGTGCAGAAGCATATTTTGTGCCATTTTAAAGTAAACATTACTCTGGGACGAATTTGGTAACAGTTTGAACTCTTAGTTTAAGATATCATAGTGCACAACAAAAGTCTAGTTGTTACAATTTTTCTGTCATTTATAATGCATTAATGCTTATAGCAATTGGTGATCCATGTTAGCAACTGTAGAGCGCAAGTGATAACCTGATAGGTTTGATCTTAGTGTTAAAATTCGAAAGTAGATTGTTGCATCCAAGTATTCATGGGACATGAATTTGGGTGCGAAGATTAGATGTAGATCAGCTACTATATGGTAGTTATCAGAGTTACGCAGCGAAAGCGTAGTGCCTAAACGTTATAAGTAATAAGAAATTCGAAATTCAATTTTGAGGACAAGATTTTTATAAGGTGAGGAGAATGAAATATCCCGTACTTTTTTGAGCTGTTTAAAATAATCATCTGTGCCCTGAAAAATAAAAAGGTGATAATTAAGCAATACTCGGGTATACGTGGAGTATAAAATGTTAAATTAATTTTGGGGTCAAAATATAATTTTGAAACTTTTGGGGCCATTATGTAAATATGAGAAACTTTGGGGGTTATTTTGTAATTTTTTAAATTTGGTACTTATGTGTCAAATTTTTGGAGAGAATTCTCTTATCAGGTTCCACCTCCTACTTATTTTTGACTAATCTAATTAGATATAAACTAATGCTTATTTGGAAATTAAAGAATATATATATATATATATATATATATATATATATATATATATATATATATATATATATATATATATATATATATAATAGAGAAACAGAGGAGAGAAACAGTAACTCGATAGAAGAAAGAACTAGAAAACTGAGAAGACAGATGAGAGGAATCCGGGCGAAAAATCAAAGAGAGAGGGAGATTTTGAAAGAGTTCTTCAAGGATAATCTCTCTACCCTTTTAGTGTGTGTGTGTGTGTGTGTGTGTGTGTTTGTGTTTGTGTTTGGCAGAGTGAAGAAGAAAGGAACCAGGTGTTTCTAATATGTTATAGTGTGTGTCTTAATTTGAACAGTGAGTGCAATTGTCACCTAAAAAGGGGGGCTAGGGTTAGCAATTTTGTGTGAATTTTTCTAATTGATTTGGATCAGAATCTAACAAAGCACAAAAAAAAACTTATGATGTTATTTTTACAAGATCTACAGTGTAGAAAATTTGGAATTTTTCGGTGGTCGTGAAGAATGTTAAGTTAGGGTATCGATGAAAAGGAGTTCTCTAATTATTTAATATAGCAAATCAAGTTATTGTAGGCCCCTGTTTGTTTCAAGGAAAATATTTTTCGTATTTTCTGGTGTTTTACCATAAGAAAACAAGACAAAATTTTCAAAAAAACGATTACCAAAATTAAGACCGTAAGTCATTTTCCAAATTCTGATCCCGCCACTTTTCTCTTCACTACTTTTCTCCTGAAGCATGCCCAACTCCACAGCTCTTCCACGCTGCTGCCTACTGCACCATTGCCTATGCCACGGTCGCTTCTTTTTATGCCTTTGCAGCAATGCTGCTGTAAGACACAACACATCACATCAGTTGCACATCGCTTCAAGTACTCCTCATCTGCTCTGATATACCTATAGCTTCAGATAGTTTCAATCTATTGAATTTCACTCATTGGTTCCCTTTAATTGGTTTGAATTGAATTCGTGTGAGGTCTTTTTGGTTGAGTCAATGTAAAACTGGTAAACATTCGATTGCATGATTAGATGGTGATGGCTCTAAATCTGAGTCAACAGCAGGTGCTTATTGGTGGCGATCCATCTGTCGCTTGGAGCCAAGATCCATCTACCGGATTGAAGATCCACGATACTCCTTCTTGTTTCGTGACACAATATACTGGGTACATTGCTTTTGCACCTATCCTTAGTTTCTAACAGGCATCTAATTCTGATTTTTCTTCCATATTTTGAATAGGTAATTGTAGAGTAACGACAGACCATGAATCTTTCAAATCTTATAATATAGGCGTGGAGATAGACAATTTGCTAGTTTTTACTCACTTTTAGATTAGTTTGTACTTGCAACACAAATGCTGATTGTGTTTATTTGCCTTACTTGCTGCACTCATTTCTTGATATCTCGGACAATTGGTCTCGACCGTTCAAGATGATTGAGGGATCAAAAGGCTGATATGATAGAGGAAAAGGCGAAGAAAGGCATCAGTTATTTTGACAATTTATCGAACTAACCACTCAATATTTCCTTATTGAGTGGAAGTGCGCATGACTATCGTATTGTACTTGAAATTTACTTATGTGGGAAGGAAGTGTGCATGACTCTCATATTGTAACTAATGCACTTTTGAGGTCGAAAGATTTAAGCATTCCTGAAGGTATTAATAGAATTTGGAATATTTCAGTTATTTCTAACAAGTAGTGTGCCTTAAGTAATGTATGTTTTTTCATATTTGCAGGAAAATACTATCTTGGAGATGCTGATTATGGTACTAGAAATGGGATTCTCTCTCCTTATCGTGGTGTTCATTATCATTGGGAAGAGTTTGTGCGCATCCACCTTAAGATGAGAGAGAGCTTTACAACCTCTGCCACGCTTCTTTGCAAACAACTATTGAAAGAGGTTTTGGAGTATTGAAGGGGCGTTTTTGCATGTTAGATGTTGTTCCACATTGGTTATTCAAAAAACAAGTGGATGTAGTACTCACATGTTGTATCATTCACAACCACATTATGGGTGTGGATCCAAATTACTTGAGATGTTATTCGAGAGATAGAATCCCAAGGGCAACGTGGACGAGAACAAACACAACTAGAGCCAACTCAACGGGAGGAGAGGGAAGAACATAGAGAATGGCAATAAAAAGGGACCATATAGCAATGGAAATGTGGAATGATTGTCTTAGAAGGGGGGGGGGGACGTTTAGGTGTAATATAGCCTTGAAAATTCGGAGCTCCGCATCCCCAAACCACTGGGTTGTTAACCAATCAAATCACATCAAACCTGTCAAATTTTCTCAATAATACATATTCTAAATCAGCTAATGCACCACCAACTCAGATTTTTCAAAGTACTAGATTACAACTGCTTAGCTTAAACTATTACAGCTTATGTCCTTCGCAATTCAAATTCCTAAGAACCAACTAACAGCACCGACACGCGCAGGGGTCTTCCTATACAGTGGTGATGGCTCACCGGAATCTCACACAGACTCTAACCCTTTCCCGAACATGCTACAGTTGATCATAACCTGCAGAAGGGAATCAAATGAAGAGTGAGCTTTTGAGTGCTCAGTAAGGTCGTACAAGGACTAACAAAGAATTACAAAAGGATTCCAAAGAATCCAACTGACAAAAATTTCCAAAATACTTCGAAAGATAAAAAAAACTCAATGATTTTTAAAATGATCAAAATTCATCATAAATAAATACCCAAAATAGACAAAAGCAATCACGATGGGTTCCAAAATCGATCAATAAAAGATCATTTCCAAAGTATAATGAAGACTTGTCATGGGATTTTAACCCAAGCACAAATCATTTCCGCTAATACCTTCCAGTCATTTTCATAATAATCATGGTACATATGGTGCAGAAAAAATTAAAAATTAATATTGATTATGGGCGATTGCAATGCCATTCCGGCAAGCTAACATAGTGTACACATGTATGATGTACCATAATATAATTATTAGCCTTCTTCATCGATCAGGAACTAGCATGCTTTTCCGTATGAAGCATTAACAATCCAGCCTTATACTACCTCCCCACAAAATGGATACCCGATCAACACAGAAAAATCAACAATATCAATGACCGTTAACATAAACTCAAATTACCGAAATCAATTTAGATTCCAATAACAATAAACACATTGAGATATGTCGTCATTCGAAATTCCAGAAGAAAAATTCCAAATAAACAGCAAAAACGATGGCGAATAGTTATCAAGTTTAGGAACAACAATTCGAAAGAACGGATACAAATAATTATCAAACTTGCTCAGCATGTAATAACAGGCGAGCATCACAAGATTTCCAAATAATCGATTCTAGTTCAATGTTAGGTTTTCTAGGCAATAAAATGCTGATATAAAATACATAATTCAGAGTTCGACATTAGACATAAGTAAATCAAAGGAGTACTTATGAATACGAGTTATCAAAATAAGGGTTTGGACGAAAGTCCTTACCCCGGGTTCAGATAGAATCCCTTACCTGGATCCGCAGCCAAACTATCTAACCGAAAGTCTTTATCTTAAATGGAATAATGGAATCATTAGAACACAGCCTACAGTACAATATTACAACTTAATATGGACTCACACATGCTCCCAAAATGAACCTCTTCACTGAGTATGTAAAATTACCAAAATGCCCTTAGGTGTAAATTACCAAAATGCCCCTTCAGACTTAAATCATCAAACGGTCTTCCCATAAGTAAAATCACCCAAATAGCTTTACTATATGTCAATCTATGCAAAAACACCTTTTATAGGTAAAATTATCAAAATACCCTATCGGGCGGTAAATTACTAAAATACCTCATGTTACACTTAAATCATCAAAATGACCTTTCGTAAGCAAAATCACTAAAATATCCTTAATTGATATAAATTTACTCAAAAATACCCTTTATGACTAAAATTACCAAAATGCCCCCTCGGGGTGGCAAATTACCAAAATACCCTTGGAGGTGTCCGACATCGAAAAAAATCCCAGAAAATCTTAAAACGCTATTTTAAACATTCGGATATCATTTTCGGTCTAAAATATATTTTAAAATTTTTTTTGTCAAATTCCGAATTAATGTCCGGATCGAGCACTAAGAGGCTAGTTTTACGAAAAATACCTATTGGCCTTGGAATGGTATGAAATTTTAGATAATGAATCATTTCAGTAAAATAAGGTTTCCATAAAATAGCTTGGTTTGGTATGTTAAATAATTTGCTAATTCTATTTAATCGATACCCCAATTTAGCACCTTTTGCAGACACCGAAAATTTCTAAAAAATTTCTGAGCATAGGTATTGTAAAAATATTAGTTTTGTACTTTGTTTAATTTTGATCCTAACCATTCATAAAAAGTCATGGAAACCTGCCTAATTTAATGTCCTATCTTTAGCGACAATTTTGGTTATTATTTAGATTACCACACCTACTATTTCACCTAAATGCACACATCTCCTTCAACCTTCTGCCGAGACATTACACACACGATTCACATCCACACGCCATTGTCACCCCTGAATACCCACCAAAACACCTACAACCGTCATCTAAACACATTTATGCCCACACAATCAACACCTACACGCACAGTTATACACACAGATTACACACAGTCACGAACACACACACACACACACACACACACTCACAAACACACACTAATTCCCAACCAAACCCCCGCCAGATCACTCAAAATATCTTGCAATACACCCATATACACCATTAACACCTAATTACATTCAATTCGCACACTCTAAATATCACTGAAACACACACTTCATACGCACACACACGCGGCAACACATAGTGGACACTCTGCCACACCTGTAATTCTTTTCCTCGACCCTTTTTTTTTAGTCCAAAAATATTATCAGAATTAACCTACACATTAAAATTTACACAAAATCATAGCCATAAACCCACATCCGAGGCATCCAATTTTCAGAAAACACTTCTCTCACACAACCATGTTCATGGCCTCTACACTTACTCCAGCGTTATTAAAAACACACAGAAATCTTATAATTACACACTAGAATATGCATACTACAAATTTAAAGGCTTAACCCTGAAGAAAGAAAAAGCCCAAATTCCCCTATTTTCTTCTTGATTTTTACCCTTCCCGAGCTGCCTTGTTTCTGCTTCTCCTTCTTTGTTCTTCTATTCTTATCTTGTTCTTTAATTTTCTTTTGTTTCTCTTCTTTCCTAAATCCCCTTTGTTTTTCTTGTTTTCTATTTGATCTACTCTTCATTAATCACCACAAAAAAGAGTAGGAGGTGGCATTAATCAAGAGGGTTTTCTCCAAGAATTTGATGCCTAGGTACAAATTTTCAAAAATTGCAAATTAACCACCAAATTTTCCATAATTGCAAAATAGACCCCAAATCTTATGTAATTACAATTAAGCCCCAAAATTAGATAAATCTTTATTAATTTAGCTAAATGTCTCTAAAACATATACTATCACCCATTTTATTATTTTCCATCACTAAGAACATCAATTTACATTTATCCCCCCAAAGTTTTTCCAAAATTATGAAATGCTCCCAAAGTTTCAAAAATTATATTTTTGCCCCAAAATTATCACCTGTTTATTTTTTTAAGCCCAGATGGTTATTCTAACCGGCTCCTGAAGTTCGAGATATTTTGAGATATTACATTAGGAATCTATTTATTTACTTTTATGTTTAGTTACATTTATGTTGTGACATTTTTATTGTACTTGTTTGTTTGCTAAGAATATGAATGTAAATTGGACAAGGTCGTCATATCGTTTATGATGATTTTATCATGTTAATACTATTTTCTTTCTATATAGAATCTTTAGCATAGGACCATAGGTAGTTTTATTATTTTTGGTGTCATCCAAACAATAAAAAATGAATTTCAAGAAAACATTTTGATGCTAAGGAAAGTGGATTCGTGCCTACGTGGAGATGCCACAAAGGCTGCAGTCCGAGTCAGCTTCCAAGTATGCAAAGTGAGAGACAGCAAGGGCAGAGTAAGGGCAGAGGGCAAGACTTCCCATACATGCCGTGAGGAGTGGCAGTGCTGCGGAGATGAGGCTGAGACGAGTAGGGCTGGCAGTCGACAGTCCAAGTCAAGATCCGAGTCAGGGTCCAATGTTACGGTCCAAAGTTATGTTTCTCTCACTAGAATCCAAGAGCTCCTAAATTCTAGAATGAGAAAGTGGTTTTGTAAGAATGAGCCAAAAAGTCCCTTTTAGAGTCATAAAGTTCACTATTTATAGGAAACAATGTGCTTATGTCATAAAATGCCACATGTCGTTCCTTGGGAGTGACACGTCATCAGGGGGTCCCAAAATGCCAGTTCTATGTTGGGCTGCCAGTTCCCAAATTTGCGTCACCTGCCCCACACAACGTTGCTCTACATGTCTGAGAAGACTAACCATACCATGACAGCATGATCAGAGTAAGCCCGTTGCCCCAGCCACCTATCCAAGCCCTTACTGAATCCCACAAGGTGCGTCAAGAGATGCGCAGAGAACCTGACAGCTGTGAGGATTGCCTCTGTAGTCAATTGTCAGGTGGACTAAGAGCGATGCCCTCCGAGTACCTGCTCCCATCTCGGAGTGACCCATGGGTCATTATCCTGATGGTACCGACGATCAATGGTAGCATGAGTGGACATGCTTGCAACTCAGTGCTCAGAGTCCGTGGTGAGGGATCCTCATGCCAAAGCCCCCTGTGACTATGAGGGTGATAGCTTTAAGGTTATGAGCCCATCCCATGGCTACGATGACTATAAGGTTGTGAGTTCATCCCGCTACGAGGGGTCCTCGTGCCGAAGCCCCTCGTGATTGTGATGGTGATGGCTTTAAGGTTGTGAGCCCATCCCGTGGCGACGATGACTATAAGGTTGTGAGTCCATCCCACTGCGAGGGGTCCTCGTATTGGAGCCCCCCGTGATTGTGACGACGATGGCTTTAAAGTTGTGAGCCCAACCCGTGGCGGCGATGACTATAAGGTTGAGTCCATCCCGCTGCGAGGGGTCCTCGTGCTGGAGCCCCCCGTGATTGTGACGGCGATGGCTTTAAGGTTGTGAGCCCAACCCATGGCGGCGATGACTATAATGTTGAGTTCATATCGCTGCGAGGGGTCCTCGTCCCAGAGCCCCTCGTGATTGTGACGGTGATGGCTTTAAGGTTATGAGCCCATCCCGTGGTGGCGATGACTATAAGGTTATGAGTCCATCCCGCTGCGAGGGGTCCTCGTGCTGGAGCCCTCGTGATTGTGACAGCAATGGCTTTAAGGTTATGAGCCCATCCCGTGGCAGCAATGACTATAAGGTTGTGAGCTCATCCCACTGCTAGGGGTCCTCGTGCCAGAGCACTACGAACGGAGCCCCCCGAAATCATGTAACATGATTATGGCGCATGGTCGCGGTGCCAATGTCATTAGACAATACCTGGTGCCGTGGGCACCTATCATGGAAGTGGCAACGTGCGTGGCGACGAACATCACGGAGACAATACCTGGTGCCGTGGGCACGTATCATGAGAATGGCGCACGGGCGCGGTGACGAACGTCCTGGAGACGGGACACGGGCATGCATCGGGTGTCCTGAAGATGGGATGTGAGTTGAGTGTGCCTGTTATAACAAAATAATGAATGCAACATGTAGTAATGAAAAAATTGGGAGTGATGGTATGCAGTCATCGGTGACGGGCCATTCAGCGGTAGTGCGCGACTTTGGGCGATGGGTATTGTGGGAACGGTGCATGGTCACGGATGACAAACATTGTGAGGTTGATGTACGGACGTCCGTAAACATCGCGGAGGTGCAAAGACTCGAGAAAACAAGTGCGCGCGGAAGGGGAGGCCATAGGATAAAATTAGGGGAAGTCCAAGGCCACCACCCCTAGGGAGGCTGAGACCGACCCCTTAAGTAGGCCAAGGCCGACCCTAGGGGGTGGCCAAGGGCCCAAGGCCAATGGCCAACTCCCATGAAGGGAGGCCAAGGCCACTCCCTCTTTCGGTGAACTTCAGGCGCACCGACGCTAGGTGTTTTGATGGGTAATGACAGATCTGAAAGTTGCATTATGACGAGCGTGTCGACGAGAGTCGTACCCATTGACGAACAAGGTGCCAAAGTCACATACGAAGCGTATGGAGCAAACAAAGTGTGTAAAGGACCGTCCGCAAAAAGTGAACAACCAGGGGGGAAGGCCAAGGCCAGCCCCCCATGGAGGCCGAGGTCAACCCCCTATAAAGGTCGAGGCTGACCCATGGCCTTGGGAGAGGCCAAGGCCTTTGCCCCTTAACCCCATTACTGCGGTTGCGTCGTCGGTAGACATTTTTGATGAAAAGGTGTTCGGGTGGTCTCGGTGCGACGGTCGTGTTAGCGTGAGTGACGTTAACGTGAAGTAATCGTGCTTAAGTCGCGCATAAGGCACGCGGAGCAAAAAATACATGTGACTTGAGCGTGCCCGCGCTGACGGGTCCGATGCATTGAAAAATTAACTATTGCATCGTTCGACGTGTTTTCGTGAAGCGGGACCCCCAGTGTGCCTTTGGGTCCTACCAAGATAGGTTCGGAACACATTTTTAAGAGATTGCATTTCTACAAAGCATTTTCTAGAAAACATTTTTCATGAAGCATTTTCCATGAAATAAACATGGCCTTACTCCGAAAAACTTTAGGGAAACCTTATATTACTAAGATATCTCATTTTCTAAAATTTTGTGCCATTCCAATGTTGATAGCTAGTTTTGACGGAACCAACTTCTAAGTGCTCGATTTGGACACCAATTCAGGATTTTTAGACAAAAATTTTTTAAAATACTTTTTAGCTCAAAAATGACTTCAGGATGCTTAAAAGGATATTTTAAGATGTTTTTGAGATTTTTCGGTGCGAGGGGCACCAGGGAGTGTTTTGGTAATTTTTACCCCGAGGAGATGTTTTTAGTAATTTTACCTATTAAAGGTACTTTTGAGTAAATTCACATACACTAGAAATATTTTATTGATTGTATTTATGGGAAGGCTGTTTTGCTAATTTATGTATGAGAGGGGTGCTTTTGGTAATTTTAAACATAAGGGAGTATTTTGGTAATTTTATAGACCTGGTAAGGGGGTCATTCTAGGAATATGCTTGAGTCAGTATTAAGTTTATAATATCATAGTGTAGACTGTATTCTGATCATTTATTGTTTCGTTTAGGTGAAAACAAAAGACTTTCTGGTTAGGATAATTTAGCTAAGGATCCAGATAAGGGTTTCTATCTGAACCCTGGGTAATGATTTATGTCTGAAATTTCGATAACTTGTGTTCTTAATTATTCTTTCGATTCACTTACATCTACTATTAAACACTGAGATATTGCATGCTGAGCAGATACGATAATTATTAGGTTCAATTTTGGGGGTTTTCTTGGGAATAACATGCTGATATCAATGCATAATTCAATGTTCAACAATAGCCATAAGTAAATCAAAAGAATACTTATGAGTACGAGTTAATGAAATAAAGGGCCAGATAGAAATCCTTACCAGGGATTCAGATAGAAACCCTTACGTAGATCCGAATCTAAGCTAGTTAACCGGAAAGTCTGTTGCATTAACATAAACAGAACAATCCCATCATTAGTGTATAGTCTACACTATGATATTATAACTCAATACTGACTCACAAATACTCTCGAAATGAACCCCCCTCCCCCGGCTATGTAAAATTACCAAAATGCCCCTCATGTGTAAAATTACCAAAAACACCCCTCTCACACTTAAATCACCAAAACTGCCTTTCCTTATAAAATCACTAAAATACTCTTATTGTATTTGAATTTATTAAAAAGTACCTTTTATTAATAAAATTACTAAAATACTCCATATGGATGGCAAATTACCAAAATACACCCAGGGGGTTCCTGGCTCTGAAAAATCTCAAAAACACATTAAAACACTATTTTTAAGCATCTTGAAGTCATTTTTGGACTTAAGAAGTATCTTTAGAAACTTTTGCCCGAAAATCCAGAACTAGTGTCCGGACTAAGCGCTCAGAAGCCGATTCTGCTAAAAATACCTATTGACCTCAGAATGACACTAAATTTTAGAAAATTAAACATCTCGATAAAATAAGGTTTTTCTAAAAATTTTAGATTAAAACAACTTATTTTGCTATATTAAAAAATCTAGACTTTCCTTTAATCGATACTCTAATTTAGCGTCCTTCACGAATACCAAAAATAGCCAAAATTTTCACAGCGAACGTCTTTGAAAAAATAATGGGGGTTACTATTTTAGACTTTGTCTAATTTTGAGCCTAAATATTTTTTAAAAAAATAGCATAAAACTGCCTACCTAACCCCTCTTTTTAGTGACAATTACAAGTACTATTTAGATCATGGCACACATCAATTGACCCTTATACACAGTCATCTTCTTCTTCTTCTTCTTCATGAACACACTCTTCCACACTCAAACGCACACACTAAACACCTACATACACATTAATACTTCTAAAACACACTTTAACACACAATTGCACAAAAAATTCGCACACATTTACACACATGTAACACACACAAACACACACGAGTTCTTCTCGGTTGTGAGACACATTAAAATTCAATAGAAGTACTGCGGGTACATGTGAAGAAATGATAAAAAGGGCGGTATTTGCCAGAGAATTGGGAGTTCCTATTGTAATGCATGACTACTTAACGGGGGGATTCACTGCGCGCACACACAAACACACACACCAACCCCTCGACACCCACACAACCACTCTTAGTACACCTTTTAACATTAGACATGCCTAATTTATAGTCATAATCCCATAAATTTTACTCATTCAAACACATATATACACGGCAACACACACACGCTAACAGTTACGGTAAACACACTGTGAACCCCGTTCCCACACACACACACTCTGAAACCCTCCCTCACACTGCACATATACATGATTTCCCACACTTCACCAAAATTCAAACATAATCACCTACAGTCCACTCCCACTGCCCTGTAACCAACACTCACAGAAACACTCTAAAATACACACTGAAAACACACACTAAACATGCACAACACACACTAAATTACACAATATAAAGGGTAGATTACCCATTGAATTTCTCTCAATTTCCTCCTGTTTTTCTGCCCAAGCCACCCTTCTTCTCCTCTATTTTCTGCCTTTTTCTCTGTTCTGTTTTCTTTTCTTCTTTCTGGTTTTTTTTCTTTTCCGAATTTCCTTTTTTCTTTTATTTTAACCTTATCCCTTAGTTTAATAATAAAACCAAGTTAGTCAACATAAAAACCAAATAGGTGGTGGCATTCTAAGAAATAATCTTCTCTAAGATTTGACACCTATCATGTCCAACTTTCAAAAATTACAATTTGGCCCTTAAAGTTTTCATAATTGCAAAATAGCCCCAAATTTTGTATAATTATATCTGAGCCCCAAACTTATTCTAATCTTTATTAATTTAATTAGACATCACTAAAATATACACTATCACTCATTTATTATTCTTTATCACTAAAAAATTAATTTATATTTATGCCCCCAAAGTTTTTCAAAATTACAAATGACCCCAAAAGTTTTTAAAATAACATTTTTACCCCAAAATCGTTTTAAGCTCTCACACTCCACTAATACTCGAGCATTGCTCAAATTTAAAGCCCATTTTTTTTGGATCACCAATAGTTATTTTTTACCGCTCGAAATATGCAAGATATTACATTCTCCCCACCTTATAAAAATTTTGTCCTTGAAATTTGATCTCGGATCTCCCATCACCTATAACGTCTAGGCACTACGCTTTTGCTGCGTAACTCTGAATAAGTACCACATGGTAACTAAGCTATCTCAATTTTTTTGCACCAAATATTTCTTGTCGCATGAATACTCGAACGCAATGATTAAATTTCAAATCGTAATGCTAACTAAAAATCCTTTTAGGCAATCACTTCGCTCTAACTATTTTAGAACTTCACCAACGATGACTACCAATCTCAATGCATATGAATCGAACAAATCAAACTCTCACACCAGAGTTTCCACTGCTCTATATTGATACTATAGAAGAGGCTCTATCATTTGCACAATTTGCTTAAAGATGGTAAGCTCAACTTCAAGCTTAAGGTGTACTAAAATACCAAACAATGGTCATATGCCACTTGCAGTCTTCAAACACTAATATAGATAAAATTGCTTTAAGCATTCACACTTTACAAAGGACCAAAACCTGTAGCCACTAGGCTTTCGCTATGGGCTCTGTTGTCGTAAATCAAACGGGTCCAACTATTACCGAATTCATCACCGAGAGACGTGTTTCCTTAACATGGCACAAGATATAATTCTGCATATCTATGTATTGAACTTCAGTAAAGTGTAAGGCTCTAAGACTAGATTTTTTTACCAAAAATCTACAGTCTTATCCTTTGATCATCTGTTTCAGTTAAACGTTTAAAATATTTAAGGTTATAAAGTAACATACGGTCTACTATTGCGTGTTCAGTCAAATCTCAACCCTATGCTGAAATATCAAATAAGTTTTCAAACCTAATCCACATTCTCAAAGTCTGCTCACAATCACAGATTATCTGAGGCTTAGGAGTCAGCATACTCTTATAATAGAGCAGGTGAAACTATGCAAACCTTAAATCGGGTAAAGATGCACGGACAAAACATATTGTCATTTTTCAAATCATTTGAGAATAGAACACATCAGAATTATAACAATCAGATTAGATATGAAAAACAATCATAACATGTTGCCATTTTGGAACACATTAAACAAATATCAATCACAAAGAAACAGTGATGAATATACAACAAAACGTCTAACATTAATCATAACAAACAGAGAATCATAGAACCAGTCAAAGACTCTCTCAGCGGAGTGCCTATCACCAGATTAGTTCCTAAAGAATGGGTTTTTAACCTCAATCGTTATGTACAAGCAAAGGATACGAAGAAATATAACGCCCATAATCAAACACTATACGAACATATAATGAATTAATCTGTAGCGCACCTGACACCACATCACTAGATGTAGTAGCATCCTGAGCAGACATTGAGTAAAGTCTGGCTGATGTCCAGGGCCTCCGCCCCTATTGGACTAGAGATTGCTGAATCTGCCTCTGTTGACCATGTCCTCTTTCCCGACGAGGACCTCTGCTTGTTGATGCACTATATATAGGCGTGGGATGGATAGTTGATTGATTGTTTCAAACAACTAGATAGTCTTGAACCTGATGCTCCATGCTACCACACCTGAAACATCCTCTGATAAACTATAACATGGCTACCACCATGAACCCCCACACATGACACATGGGATGGCAAGAAAAGCTGACCCATCAGCCTAACCAGTGCTTGGTGTAGGACAAACTCCAGAACTCGGCGATGATCCAAATCTAGTACTCTGAACCGGTCAAGTGCCTACACCATGTGCTCCTCTAAATCTGATACTCTACCCAGGTCTAAATTCATGAGCCAATTCAAGCCTGAATTCCTGATTCTGCTCTATCCTGGGCATAGGTTTTCTTGCTTTGCTAACAGTATAAATTGCTCTTTTGCCTACCCCACCTCTGTTCGTACTATTCTCTGTTGTTAGACTTGGATTGCTCCAAAGCACGTGCCAAGTCTACACAGTCCATATAGCTCGTTAACCTAGGAAAAATCACTCCATCCCTCAATCTAGGCCTAAGGCCTACTCAAACTTTTGACACTAGTCTCCTTTTGTTGGCAACATCCTTACTACAAATTTGGTGAGGCACGGAAACCTCATCTCAAATTCATCTACGGTTTCTTGATCTGCTTGCCTCATATTGGCGAATTCTCTCAACATCTGTTCACGATAACTAGTCCAAAAATACCAGTTGAAGAACAATTCTCTAAATTGTTCCCAAGTCATCTCATCCAACTATTGACGAGTCAAACTCCTTTTTGCCATTTTCCTCCACTAATCAGTCTCATCTTTCAATTTATAGATAGAAAAATTCAACATTTTGTCTCCTCACTACAGTGAATGGCTTAAAAAAATTCTTCATTTCATTAATCTGGTTCTAAGCCTCCATAGGATCCAATGACCCCCTAAAGCTAGGTTGTTTGCTAAATTCATACAAGGTACTGTCATCTTGAGGTCATACATGTGGTTGGATTGGATTTTGCACTCCTTGCTATTGGTTTGCCAGATTATATGCCATCAAGGTTAGAATCTAGTTCGTAGTGTTCAGGACCACAACCATCAGTTCTGGATTATGATGTTCTTCCCTATTAGGTTGAGGTATTTCTCTATCGGGGACCTCCCGGCCCTCCGTGCTATCTCCACTGCTAGTACTACGAGCCATACTGACACAATGAACAGTTATCGATGTTATACTAACACATGTCAAAGAGTAATACAATACAGGTTCAAGGCAGACTTCTTAACTCTAGCCTCTTCTTACCCTGCTCTCATTAACCGAAATATGATTCTACAAAATCGTGTTACCTATACCTTGCAGTTACGTGCCTATAGAATTATATACCTATACTTTTAATACTACAAGATCGAACTGTCTTAATACCAATATAACATCCCAAAATTTAGAGCTCCGTCATTCCGAATAGAGGTGTCAAATGGGCCGGGCTTGGGCCGGCCCAGCCCAAGCCCATCGGGCCTCCAGAAAACAGGGCCAGGGCCGCTGTCAAACGGGCTGGGCCGGGCCAGGGCCAGAATGAGGGAAATCTGGGCCCAGTCCAAGCCCAGGCCCTAGGCCCAACATCTAGGGCCGGGCCCGGGCCCAAATTTTTTTTTGTTATTCAAAATAACAAATAAACCTTAGTTATTCTCACTAATAATCTAAAAGTAATATATTTCTTCTACATTTTAGTCATAGAAGGCAAGCAAATACACATTAGTTTAAAAAAAAACTGAAAAGGCCATTTTTTGGGCCAAAAGAGGGCCGGGCCCGGGCCTGTTTCTAAAAAAGTTAGGCCTGGCCCTGGCCCTGGCCCAAGCCCTAAGGGTTAGGGCCAGTCCAGGCCCAAAAAAGGGTCGGGCCGGCCCGGGCCAAAAAGGGCCGGGCTGGGCAAGCCCGCGGGCCCCCCGGCCCATTTGACACCTCTAATTCTGAACTCCAGGGGTGTTAACCTACCACATCACTTTAAACCTGGAAAATCCTCTTTACTAACTTGTACTTCAAAACATCTAATCCGAAATCAACTCAAATTCTTCAAAATACAAGATTACAAATTGCTTAAACTTAACTATTAAAACCAAGGTTCTTTACAAGTTTGAGTTCTTTTGGAACAAGTTGATAATACCAACATACGCAGGGGTCTGACTATACAGTAGTGGTGGGCTCACCGGAATCTTGCACAAACTCTAAACCAGATTCCCAAGCACGCTAAGATGATCATTACCTGCAAAAGGGAATCAAACGAAGGGTGAATTTTTGAGAGCTTAGTAAGGCCGTACAAGAATAACCGAAGGAATCACAAAAGGATTCAAAAAATCCCATTTGATGATGATGTTTTAAAACATTTCAACAGTCATGAACAGTTTGTTAAATTCCAAAATGAACATAATCAGTCATAACTATATCCCAAACGACCAAAGACAATCCTAGACAGATACCGAAGCAAACATTGACAATCATCCCAGTTCCAAAAACCAGCATTAACAATCATAGTCAAATACCAAAACGATCATTTGAGATCATTTTCAAAGTCATCGTTTAAAAATGAAATGATGATTTTCCAAAGGGTTTCAAAACAGACCTAGATACTTCAAGGAAAATAAGGGAAGGGTTTCATACGATCACAAACGGTTTGATCACAATCTGGGAAGGAGTTTCACTCGATCCCCTCCAATCAGATAACAAGATATTCATTTGAACATTATTCTCAAACAATCATTGTAAGATACAGCATAAATAAATCAAAGATGTTGATTCTGGGCTGAAGCAATGCCATTCAGGCAATGCACAGAAAGTGTACCCATGCAATGCATGAGGTACGATAACTAGACCTTCTCATTAAGGTACTAAACCTGCATAATTACACAGGTCCAGATCCCTTATAATGCCTCCCCACAAAATAGATTCTCATGCCAACAGAGACACAACATAATCAACAAGAAAATCACTACTTAAAATGTTATAAAATGAAACTAACATGAATCAAATAACCGAACAATTAAGGTTTCAATAACAATTAAGCATACTGATATAATTCATCACTCAGAATTTTAGAGTAACCACAAATAAATAGCAAGAACGATTGCAAATAGTTATCAAATCTAGGCACAACAATTCAGAAGAAGAATGCAAATAATTATCGAATTTGCTTAGCATACAATAACATGTGAGCACCGATAAAATTTTCTAAATAACCGATTCAGGTTCAATGTGGGAGGGGGGATTTTCTTGGCAATGATATGCTGATATCAATGCATAATTCAGTTAATTAACTTAGCTTACCTGGATCCGAAGCTAAGTTAGTTAACTGAAAATTCTGTTGCTTTAACCTAAACGGAACAATGCTGCCATGAGTTTATTGTTTACACTATAATATTATAACTTAATACTGACTCACACATACTCCCGGAATGAACCACCCTCACCAGGCATGTAAAATTATCAAAATACCCCTTATGTGTATAATTATCAAAAACACCCCTCTCAGACTTAAATCACCAAATTGCCTTCCCATAATTAGAATCACTAAAGTACCCTTACCGTATGTGAATTTACTTAAAAATACCTTTTACTGGTAAAATTACTAAAATACCCCCTCTAGGTGACAAATTATCAAAATACCCCTGGGGGTTCCCTGCTTCGAAAAAACTTGAAAACACTTTAAAAACATTATATTAAGCATCCTGAAGTTATTTTTGGGATAAAATATATTTTAAGAAATTTGCGTCCAAAAATTCCGAACTGGTGTCCGGACCGATTGCTGAGAAGCCCGTTCTGTTAAAAATATAAATTGACCTCAGAATGGCATAAAATTTTAGAAAATTAAATATCTCAGTAAAATAAGTTTTCCTAAAATTTTCAGGTTAAAATAACTTAGTTTGCTATATTAAATAAATTCAAAATTTTCTTTAATCTATACCCTAATTTATCGTCCTTCAGAGACATTGAAAATTTCTAACTTTTTTCACAACGTACGTCTCGTAAAAATATTAGGGGTTACTTTTTTGGATTTTGTCTAATTTTGATCCTAACTATTTATAAAAGATCACATAAAACTACCTAACCTAACCCTCCTTTTTAGTGACAATTACAAGTACTATTTAGATCATGTCACACACTAATTTACCTTATATAGACACACAGTCATCTTCTTCCTCTTCAGTACCAAGTCACCATTTTACACATACTTCACGAACACACACTCTGCCACACACACACACACAACACCTACATACACATTAATACTCTTAAAACACACTCTAACACACACTTCAACACACAATTATACATACAATTCACACATATTTACACACCCGTAACATACACACACTGCCACTGTAAACACACACTTTCTCACACACAAAAAAAACCCACGCACCAACCCCTCAGCACCCACACAACCACTCTTAGTACACCTTTTTAACATTACACATACCTAATATATAGTCATAATCCCATAAATTTCAGTCATTCAAACACATATAGACACGACAACACACACTAACAGTCACTGTAAACACACTGCGACTCCCTTTCCCTTACCCCTACACACACTCATCACACACATACACACATACACACACACACACACACACTAAAACCCTCCTTCACACTGCACCTATACATGATTTCCCAATTCACCGAAATTCAAGCATAATCACTTACCGTGCATGCACATTGTCCTGTAACCAACACACATAGGAACACTCTAAACACACACTAAATCACACACTGTAAAGGGTAGAGAGGTCACCCATTGAATTTCCCTCAGTTTCCTCCTATTTTTCTGCTCGAGCCACTCTTCTTTTCCTCTATTTTTTGCCTTTTTCTGTGTTCTGTTTTTTTTTCTTTTTTCTAGTTTTTTTTCTAGAATTTCCTTTTTCTTTTATTTTACTTTGTCCCTTAGTTTAATAATTAAACCAAGTTAGTCAGCATAAAAACCAAGTAGTTGGTGGTATTCTAAGAAATAATTTTCTCTAAAATTTGACACCTACCATGTCCAACTTTCAAAATTTGGCCCGTAAAGTTTCCATAATTGCAAAATAGCCCATACTTTGTGTAATTACATTTGAGCCGCATACTTATTCTAATCATTATTAATTTAATTAGACATCAATAAAATATATACCATCACTACTTTTATTATTCTTCATCCCTAAAAACACTAGTTTGATTTATTACCCCCAAAGTTTTCAAAATTACAAAATGACCCCAAGAGTTTTCAAAAAACTTTATTTGCCCAAAAATCGTTTTAAGCTCTCAAACTTTACTAATACCCGAGCATTGCTCAAATTTAACCCCAATTTATTTTTTGGGTCACTGATAGTTATTTTTAACCTGCTCAAAATATGCAGGATATTACACAATACCATCCCCGGTCCTAGGCTAGTTTAGAATACCCGATCCCGCCCTGCTTCACCTTACTCTTTCCTTACTCACAGCCACAGCCAGTGTCTCTTGGAGACTTGAATAGAAGAACAAGGTAGAAAAATGCCTAAAGAACCACACTTTGATGCGATTTAGAACTTGTAGAATAAAATCAAGGGTTCAACGGCCATCATGGGTCTCATAACAAATTGTGTACTTTTCATCAAAAGTTTCAGAACTTAAAAATTTGTGCGTAAAAGAGCACTATCGTCACACATTCAATTTAGCATACTCTGGTCACACTTAACAAGCTCAGTAAGCATCAGCACCCTCTACCCAATCATAGCTATGATTGACTTTGATCAAGATCATTAGCTTGAAGCCATGGTGGAGGTGGTCATGACAGTGCACCATGGACAGTGGAGGTGGACAACTGGTGTAGGAGATATGATATTATTTTGTCAAAGTGGACGGTCTTTGGTCAACTGCTAAGTGGTGGGTGGTCAGTTAGGTAGTGGCAATGTGGCGGTGGAGGGTCGAACGCTGACTACATGGGGGAAAGAAGGCAGCGACAGTGGCTTTGAGTCAACATAAAGAAGAGAAGAAATTGTACGGTTTTGTCAACAACTATATATATGTTAAGATGGACTGCTGAGATTGGCTGCTAAGTAATGGTTTAGAGTTAGTATACCAGGCGGGTAAGAGTCGTGGAGCAGGTCAGATACGGGGGCGGGCAAGCCAAAAAACCATTCCTGACCCTAACCCATTACGGGTTAAAAAAATAAATACCATACCTGCCCCATAACATGGTCAAAGTGAAAATAATCCACTTCTATTGTGGTGAAACCGGTCGAAGATCTGCCAGTTACAGATCTAATTGCCATCCCTACTACTAAAGTGGGAAATGGTAGAAAAATGAAGCAACAAGAATAAAGTGTGTAAACTCTTAATCGATGCCTGACTAGCGATATCTTGATTGAATAGGTTATTTCGCTACTAAAAATCAAGGTTTGAAATTTTCTTCCACTAAAAGCCAGTCAAGGTAAGGATAGTGTGGTTCTGTCATGCTTTTCATTGCTTTGATTAGCATGCCTATGTTTTATGATGCTTGTGTTGAATCCAATTGTTTTTTGGGGATGCCAGTAGTTATTGAGAGCTGGTATTCCCTAGCTTGAGATAAGTCGTTGAGGACATATGGTGGAAATTCTCCTCAAGTCCATCCTGTTGATGAAAATTGTCTCTTTTCAATTCATGTGAGACTGAGATGAACATATCGTGCTGGGGCATCAACGAGATGATGGCCAGTGAAAGTGGGATAACTGGTAAAAGGATGAAGCTTACTATAGTCTGTCGTGTCCAGTAAGGTCAAGTCTGAGTCTGCACTATAATTGAGTTCATTTCCTGTTTACTTAATTTACCGTGTGATTTTGGGGATTAATGCTTGCATTACTATTTTCTTTGCATAATGTAGACACCCCATTTTTGTAGTTATTTTTAATTAAATAAATATTTAGCTTCATTAGTAACCAAAGTTTATTATAAAGCTTAGGCCTAGTAATATAACTTAATTAATTAATTTGGTCCGACCCAGTCCAATTGCCAAGGTCATAGGTTCATCAATATAGTCCAGTTGTCAAAGTCATAAGTCTAATTGGTAAGCCCATTAGTCAAGTCTAGTGGTCTAGTATTGTAATACCCTGATTTAATCTAACCGAGAACTAGATTAATCGAGGGCATTATTTCTATTGATATTATTATTTTAATCGATAATCGGCTAATTAGATAAAATGGGAGGTTAGTTTGGCCTGCGGGGTCAAAATATAATTTTGAAAAGTTAGGGGCAAGAGTATAATTTTTGAAACTTTCGGGGGTTATTTTTGTAAATTCTAGAATTTGAGGGGCTATTTTGTAATTTTTGAAAACTTAGCCTTATGTGTCAATTTTTCAAAAGTCCTGGATAAGGAGATGCCACCTCCTGCTATGCTTAGATTGACTAAGCAACTTAAAAGTTTTAATATTGGGTCTTGGGGAGTTTCGGATAAGAAGAAAAGAAAACAAAAAGAGGAAAAGGAGAGAAGCAGACTAAGAAATAAGAAACAAGAAACAGAGAGGACGGAAGCAAACAGAGAAAGAAAAAAAGAGGAAGAAGAAGAAGCTCGGCTATGGGAAAAGAAAAAAATCACAGAAAGGAGGAAGCTTGAAGCGGTAAGACTCTCAATTTTATTCTTGTATTTCAGTGTGTGATTTTAGAGTTCAGTATGTGTTTTAGTGTTATGTAGGTGGGTAAACAGTAAGGGTGTAAGTGTGAAATGGGTGAGGTTGGTACAGTTGTTAGTGTAGCCGAAGGGGTGTTCTTACATGAAATGGTGGGTGTCGTGTAACAGGGTATGTAGGGTGTGATTTTGGTGTGATCATGTGTGTGTGTGTGTACAAGGGTGAGGGACGAAGAACACCAACACAAGGCTGTTGTGTATGCGTTCTATGTGAGTAAGTGCACAGCTTCAATACACGGTGCTCTGTGTGTGTGTGTGTGTGTGTGTGTGTGTGTGTTGATGGGCTGTGAATGTGTATATTTGCGATAAGGTGATGGTGCAGAATGTGGTGTAGTGCAAGGGGGAAGGCTGCTGGCGTGCACGGTGAGGGAGATAGTGCCCTACGGGAGCTTGAAAGGGGAAAAAGGAGAGGAAAAGGAAGAAGGCAGCAGCTGGTGCTACTGTCGTGTGGGTGCAGGGGGCATGTGATGGAGGAAGAAGGGAGGGGGAAGGTAGCATGGAGATGGGGAGGGTGTAGATAGAGTTTATGGGTGTGTTTGTGCGAGAAGTGGGTGTTATGGGATAGTGCAGTGTGCGTGCTAAGTGACTGTGTGTGTGGGTGTGTTATGGATAGGTGTAGTGTGTGTGTGTGTGTGTAATGGTGTAAATGTGTGTGTAATGGTTGGTTTTAATGGGATTAAAGAGGTTGTTAGGGGTTATGGGATAATGGTGGTGTGGCTGTGTGGGTGTGCGTGAGTTGAAGGTAGGAAATGAAGCTTTGGTAGAGGGAGAGAGGGGTTGAAGAAGGTGTGTGTGTGTGTGTGTGTGTGTGTGTGTGTGTGTGTGTGTGTGTGTGTTGAAGGTGAGGTTGTGTGTGTTCTGATGTAAATAGTGACTGTTTTTGTCACTAAAAGTGGAAATTAATTAATCAGTTTAGAATTTAACTTTTTAAAAATAGTTAGGGTCAGATTTAGTCAAAGTGCAAAAAAAGACCCTAGTTATTTTTAGGAGACCTATATTGTGGAAAAACTTCAGATTTTTTTCAAGGTTGGGAAGAGGGTTAACCACTACGGGAATTTCAAAACCTTGAAGTGGAATTTAAAATATCAAACAAGTGCGGTTTCAAGTGAAAACTTTATTAGAACTCTAGGATGTTGGGAAGTTCCATTTCCCAAGATTATGGGTCATTCTGAAGTTGTTAGCTATTTTTGGCTGAACAGGCTTTTATACGCGCAGTCTGGACGCCACTTCGGAATTTTTTAGCAAAACTTTTATAAAATACTTTTTAGCTCAATAATGATTTCAGGATGCTTAACATAGCGTCTTAATGGGGTTTTGAGATTTTTCTAGTACCGAGAACCCTCAGGGGCATTTTGGTAATTTGCCACCGGAGAGGGGGTATTTTGGTAATTTTCTGGTAGAAGTTTTCGAAGGACTTGTTAGTCCGGGAGGGTTGTAAAATGCCTGAAAGGTTGTTTTGAAGTTGATTTGGGGGTGTTGTGGTGGTAGTGAACCCTTAGGGGTATTTTGGTAATTTGTCATCTTGGCGCTAAATTTTTGAAACGCACATAATTTAGCGTTCGGAGTGGGGGGAAGCGAGGAATAGTGGCAGTATGTCTAAAATGAGGGTTGTTATCGATCATAAGTCGATAAGGCTAGATTAAGGATCCGGTTACCAGATCTGATTAACTAGGTACTGTAAGACATAATGAACGGTTAAGTGGGAAGGGGTAGAATAAGGAGTGCGTATATGTGGAATGATTTCTAATGAGAAGAGTATTATTTGACTAGGTGATGCAGCTCATTACGATCAGAGATTGCGAGTTGCTTCGGCTATAAGCCAATCAGGTAAGGACAATGCGGTTCTGTTATGCTAATTCATTGTTCGGTTAGCATACCATGTCGATCACGTTTATGTTGTACTCTTGTTGTTATGAGTTGACACCGGTAGTCATTGTGACTGGTATACATATATTTGAATTGTGCTATTAAGGGCTTAGGGTAGAATAATTCCCTTAGTCCGCCTTGTTGATAGAATCTAATGAGGATGATGTGTGTCCTAGTATGCTATGATTCGATTCAATTAGCATACCCAAAGTTGATGATGATGATGATGATGATGATGATGTTGTGTAGGGGTTATCGTGTGGTTGTTGTGAGATGTCGGCAGTCATTGATAGCTGATATCTCTTCTCTTTGAGAACACCATTGAGGACTTATGGCAAACTTCTCCCGAGTCCGCCCTGTCACGACCCGAACCCACGGGCAGGCTCGCGAGCTAGGCACGTGACCGGCCGCAGACCAAATGGACTCCAACCAAGGGCTCTGCCAGGCCTTACTATAATCTGTATACAAAAATTCTATAACCATGTAATTTAAATCTTTATCCTTAATAATATTTCTAAAGTCAATCTCCAATGACATTCTTTATTTAACAACTAACATAGATTATCCGGTGAAGATCTAAGCTTCAAAAATCTCAAATTACAAATCCAGTACTAGCATACCACCTAAGGATTTGTTAAATAATCTAAGAGGACCACAACTCCTCTAGCAGTCGTCTACCATAATCCTTGTGGCCTGCATCAGTTCGGTGCCATCTAGATCATTGCCTGAAAAATATTTAAAAGAATGAGCTTGGGGCCCAATAAGTACACATACCATATCCCTAAAATAGGTATTGGGATTCGTAAAAACATGCCAAGGCTTTCTTCAAATTTAAAACTGATAAATATTTTCACAAGAGATATTATACATATATCTACTTTATGAAAGCAATTCATTCAAGATTCAGAGTAACGAAGTATGACATCAAGAAGGCTCATTAACAACTATCACAGTTCATCATAACATAGGTATGCTGCGGTCAGCGTACATTCCCACTGACTAGGGCCCACAATTCCTACTCCACCCGGGATAAATATTATTCAGTTAGGGTATGCGCCCCCCCCCTGACAGGGCCCACAATCCCTCCTTCGTCCGGGATACATATTGGTGTGGATTCAAGGGAGCACCACAAGCAATAGTACTGTGCGTCAACGTATCGTCCCGTTGACCAGGACCCAACAATCCAACTTTCCCCCGTGGATATGGGGCGCAACAACCAAGCCAGAATACCGTCTCATTCAACATATATGAGCCAACTTTAAAATACTACTCATAGAAAACATTCCATGGCATTTTGATGTATTTTCTCATCAAACAATTTACACAAAAGTAGTAGCGTGCAAAAGGCTTTAAACTTTTAATTGAACAATTCATTTGTACATGTACATAGACGGAAAATAGGGTATACGGAGGAATATGGCAAGAGTACTTACCTGGATAGCTAAGCGGTTCTGGTTCTTGTTCCCAAACCTGCCCTAGCTCTTGTATATCGAAACCTAAATAATAAAGAGATGTTATTTATTTCCACTCAATCATACCTAAACATTAAGTTTCTCTTAAGTGAGTGAATTTACCAAACCGCCCCTAGACTACAGTAAATTCCTATTTATCCCCGACCTCAAACGTACCGTTACTTACCCTGATATAACCCAAAAGAATAATTTAAACTGCTAGGTGGAATTATCGGACCATAATGGCCTTTCGGGAAATTTTTCGCTCGGAACCCTAAGTCGCTCTTTAAATCGGGTGTTAATGCACATGATTCAAATATATGTCCAACGGCACCGGAATGCCACGAAATTTAGGACACTCAAGCGTCACAGTGATTTTAGATCACTATAAAATTCTAGGCTCAAAAAAATCTTGTTTACTATGTTAATTAATTCAAAAGTCTGTTTTAAAAATAAAATTGTTTGAGACACTTCCCATGCCCAGAAAAATCTAAGAAAATTCCACGTCGAAGGTTTCCCAAGAATAAAGAAAGTTTTAATTTTATATTTTGCCTAAATCTATTTGGAAATGACCTTTAAAATAGTTTAGTAAACTATTGCAATAGTAGTGCGTTACGCGATTGCCGTTCAAGCGTTACACTACTAACGGTGCTAAAAATAGCAAACGGCTTTAAAAACTTCTAAAACTTTAGAAAATACCTTATGTTAGCTATATGAGATTACTGTAGAAGTTTCAGAATTTAACAACTTAATTTACAATTCTAAAATACACTAAAATATCTTTTACGAATAAAATTAGTTAGCATGCTTCCCAAGCTCCAACAAATCTAAAATTGTTACTGTGTGTAGGTCTTGAAAAATAAACCTAAGTTACTTATTTGAGTTTTGTCCAAAAGATTTTCTAGATATATATTAAAATTTTGAAAAGAGACTGCTGGAATAAGATAGCTTTTTAGCGACACTTTTGAGTCTAATTTTAAAACATAACATTTCCCTCTCTCGTTACAGTCTTCTTCCTCATGCAAAACCCAATCGTCCTCTTTACCCAGAACCACCTCACCTCTTCATTTTCCCTCTCACTTACCACCTACTTTAAATATGGTTACACACATGTTTAACCCATATACAATTCTTAAGACACACCCACCACAATACATATGCAACCCCAACACCCACTAACTCCCATACGTCTTCTTCTTTCATTATACCTACACATCTATATATATAAACACTCACCATATTCAGCCACCCATTTACTCAGCCATATACATATATGTATACTCTTTTATATATACCAACTCACATACCAATCTCACAGTACACACACACCCACATAATGCACCTCGCGTACACTCACACTACCTGCACTTATTCCACTGAAACCCCCACTTACTCATAACACAACTCACAACATGCTCACAACACAACTCACACCCACAGCTCTTCTCTTGCACTTCATTCATTTTACCACAATTTACACTACACAAAGGTACATCATTATATTCTTCTCCAATCATGAGGTGTAGACCCATAATCCCAAATGAAAACTTGGTGAAAGGTCTTATTTTCAGGTTTCTCCAACCACATCACACATCCTCAACACACAAAACACTTAATTTCATCAAACTTATTGCACTCATGGCAACCACCATGGCTGTTCTCTCTCTCTAATCTCTCTTCAAAACCAACACTTCCACGGCAGCTGGGTTGCCCACTTACAAACCCCTCCCACTTGTACCCAATAATAGGCATGCATTCCACCTGCAGCCCGCACACAACCCATGGTACACAGCTTCTGCACAACAGTAGTAACCCTCTATCCCTTTTCTTTTTCTTTTTCCGCATGGCCATGGCAGCCTCCCAACTAATTCATGGCAGAAGCCCCCTCACAGCTATTTTCTCTCTAAGCAGCCCCTCGCGGCTGCTTCTTCCCATGGCAGCCATCACCCCAACGACCATCGTTTCATCCCTTCAACGCACCCAAATAGGTACATAGACACATCTTAATTCTACATGAATCAAAGTCCCACGGCAGCCCCTTAACAGTTACTATAAATCATGAAACGATTTAGAAGGAAAAGGCTAGAAACTTACCAAAAAGTCTCGCCCCAAAACCCTTCTTCATCTCCTTCCTTTGTTCTCTTTGCCGCAACAAGTCTCCAACAAAAGCCAGCGATGGCTGATCACTATTCAATTATCTATATATAATAACCATAATTTGGAACATAACAAAAAGCCCCCTCTAATTTTTGCTAGTTATTTTAAATGTTACCCGAATCTTTTTATTATTGCGAAAAGGTCCAAATCATTATTTACAATAAGTTAACGTATTAGGAAAAATATTAATGAGTTGTTATGCTATCCCGGTTCCCAAATTGTCGCTAGAAGTACACGTCGAGACTAAGTGTTTAAAAAATATTGTGATAAAAATTGTTAATATAATTTCAATGCTAACGATAAAGTACGCAATTCTCGCTAAAAACTTCTAAAAAAATCATTAACGCTACTCGTCAGTAATAACTCAATCAAAATCACTTGTATCAACTAACATTAAATTATAATTTATGATTCTAGAATTGTAGCTAAAGATCATCATCATAATACTCCCTAAATTCGTCGCTAAGAAGTATATCGATGTTAAGGGAAATAATAGTAATAATTCATAGTTAAAAAGTCAAATTAGCCTATAAAACTATATCGAAATTTTTGGGGTATTACACGCCCTGTCGTTGATGATGATGTTGTTGAGGTTGTTGTGAAATGTCGGCACTTATTGGTAGTCGACATTTCTCTTATGTAAGGACGTTGTTGAGGGCTTGCGGTAATCTTCTCCCAAGTTCGCCCTGTTGATGATGTCACGTTAAACTCTTGTTGTTATGTCTGAACACCGGTTGATATGTTGATCCGGTATTCCTTGTTGAGCAGTGTTGTTGAGGACGTAAGGTGAAATACATTTTTCCTTAGTCCACCCCGTTGATAAAGTCTTGTTGTTTGGCTGTAACGTGGTTAAGGAAAACACTATAAATGAGTTCACTGCCTGTTGACAGCGTCTCTTTTAATTACTTGAGACTGAGATGAACATCCCGTAAAATGGGACATGTATATGAGGAGGATGGCCTATGAAATATGATCACCGGCAAAGAGGACGTAGGGTGCTCGAGTCAAGTCTGTCAAGTCTGGTCAACTCTAGTCTGTCGTATCTGGGTTGCATTGCATTTGATTTTCTTTTGATGTTAATGATTTTAATGACTTGTATTTCTTTGATGTTTATCTTTTCAATTTCCTGTTTTAGTGTTCACTTGCATAGTCGGTCAGTCAGTCTTGTCCATGAGGAGGTGGCAATAATGCTGTTCTGTTGGGCCTTAAAGCCGCTAAGTCTAACGAAAGAAAAATTATCATTTGACAAGTTATGTTGATGCTGAAATTTATTGACTACTCTTGATTCATTGTTATTGTTGAGATGATTATTATTTTTCCGAGTCTCTTGAATCATTTGTTCGTGATACTCCTTGTGTTGTCTTTACTGGGCAATTTGCGCTCATTCCTTATGTTGTATTGTGCAGGTTATAAGGTTGATCAAGGAGAACCTTCTAGAAAGGAAAAAGAAACAAGCTAGAAAAATTGAGCAAGGGGATCAGTTGTGTGAGGTAAGACCAGCTAAGAATGGTGGAATAAAGATTGAGTTGCAAGATAGGTTATTAAGAGTCCTACGACTACAGTCGTATATTAGGTTGTAAACATTCATGTTGTTTAAAGACCTGAAAGTCTTCTGCTGCAGTAAGATGTATGTTTGTAAGAAATTTTTTGTAAGGACGCATTTTGGAGCGTCTATTAATGATGTATGAGTAAGAGGATATAGTTGATCTGTATTCAGAAAGGGTTTTGAATATGATTATGATTGATAACTCAGCCCGGTGATGTCACCTGGGTTGAGGGTGTCCAAAGTATAGTCCAGTCTAGCAGTCCAGTCCAAGAGTTTAGATTTATTTTATTTTTCTCTAGATAATTTAGGGAATTTCTCTGTGAATTATTCCTGATGGAAGAGACTAAATCCTGGATTTATATGAGTCAGGAAGATCAATCCCTAATCTGGCACATCCTGTCTACAAAATTAGAGATAATTATCAAAATAAGGGTCAGATAATGTCCCAAATATAAGAGAAAAATATTTTAAAATTATGGGATGAACAGACCAGTTTTCGACAAACTGACGATTAGTTAACTTTTATCAATCTATGATTTTTATCAATTATTTTGTCTTATCTCCAGCTCATACCCAATCTTATCAGTTCTGCACCCTAAAACTCTAGGCCCCCTTAGCCTTCATTTTCAGGGTCTAGAATTTGAATTTCAATTAAGCTTACTCTCTCTAGAGCGTTCATACCATTTCTTTATGAAGTGGCATATCATCTCTCTCAAGAATTTAGCCCTCCATATTTACTTAGAAGTCTCTTAATCTCTTGCATTGTAGATCCTTTGGAGAGCGTTCCCGAGTCATCCTGACAAACAAATTCTCGAGGTTACTTTTAAAGTTTTTTTGTCTTAGTTCATTAGTGATTATAGAATTGTCTCCAATTTCCCCCAACTAAAATTCTATTATAAAAATGAAAAAGAATCTTTTCATTTCTCAGTCCAAGTCTAAGGCTGAAATGTAGATTGCTTCTTGTAAGACAAGAGTTGAACTATAGTGGTTTTGATTTTGATTTGTCCGACCTGATACATAGGCAATTTGACCCCTGTACAAGCCGAAAATATAAAAATAACCTTAGGGTTAGTGTTATTACACATTTTACATGTTATATGTTTTAAAGGCCAAAAAATAATAAAAATGAAATAGAGACCGAAAGGATGTGGTGAGTGCCTATATTACCTTCCCGCTGCATAACTTAGTCGACCTTGAACCCAATGCTCTATTTTTGGTAGATTAGTTTTCCTTTGGACATTTTTAGAGTCCTTTTCTATTTTTTTCTTTTTTTTTCCTATTTTTAGTTAAATAAGTGGAGAATCCCAAAAATTCTTCCTGAGAAATTTTTTCTAAGTCGGTTAGCTGCAATGGCGATTTTGCTTATGACTAAAAACTAAGGGAACTAGACATGAAAAGTTTTATATTGATCTTTGGCCTTGCTGTATTTTCTTTGTATTTTGTGACACGTAAAATGTGATACAGTTGTGGTACTTGTGCTTTATTTATATACCTCACTCACGCGCACGTCTTTCACAACTTGAGGACAATGGTTGAAGCCTTTGGACCTCCTGTTTTCAAGGCAATCTTTCAACTGTACCCTTAGCTCCATGACCTTGTACTAAAGAAACTTCCTAGTTTCTTGGTATATTAAATGACTTGTACATATACTGGTGATCGCTCATTATAAACTACCTAAGTTACAGGAAGGAGGTATATGGTACAGTCAAGCCGAGAGTGACTTTTACACCAGCTTTGAGAGGAAAACCACACACCTGGAGCATTCAGTGTACTACCCTTTTTGGGAGAATACCTGTTTTGGGCTATGGCATTTTGGAGAAAAATCAACCAATAGTCTTTAAGCTAACTGGTAATTTCACAAAGGAGGAAAGACTCTGTTTATCTGACCATTTTACCGTGCTCCTAATCTAACGGTTAGTCAGCAAGCGAATTACTTGAAAATTTTTAAAACTGGATGGTTTATACCCTAATCCAACCCACTAACCAACCGGCCGATTTATCCACCAGGACAACCGGACGGTTAGTCAGAATCTTTCCTTTCCCAAAAAGTTGATATACCCCAATCCCCTTAACTAATCGGCTAGTTCATCCACCTGGATGACTGAATGATTAGTGAAAATTTTCAGAAACAAACTCTAATCCCACTGACCAACCAGCCAGTTCACCCAAATGATTGAACGTTTATTCATAACCTATCTTTCCCAAAGTTTTCAAAAACAAAACCTGATCCCACTGAATCAGCCGGTTCTCCACTATGTATAACCGGATGGTTAGTCAGTCCTACTCCCTAACTTTTAAAAATCCAAAAAACACCCCCATTGACCTGAAAAAACCTACTTCCCCTTTCCCATGTGGTATAAACTAGCCAGCTCGATCTATGTGGTATGTGTGATTAAATTTTAAAAAATTTCTCTGTACAGTTAAGGTTAAGTGTGGTTAGTATTGAGGCTCATCCAAGAAGCTTACACGAACCCCAATGGCCAAAGAATTCCCAACAAATGGCAAACTTAGTCCATATTATCAGTGAGTTATAGAGTGATTTATTAACTCATCTTACAACCCTGGGAGTTCAGCAATCTCAAACGGCTAAGGAGATAGACCACATTAAGAAAAGAGTAGGGAAGAACATGAAGATGGGACAAAGATGGAGAAAAAGAAGGACAAAAAGAAAGGTCCCAAGTTTGGCAATATGAGTCTGAGGATTAATAAGGGATATATATGTAGTCCTGGAGTGGAATGATAAATTGGCAACACTTAAATTCCAAATCACCCTAATGACGAAAGCCGATGACCCACTCGACCTCAACACCCTGAAAATAAACATCAAGAATAAATTGCCCCCAAAGTTCAAGATGCCAGAGATGGATAAATTCTATGCAACCATAAACCCTAAGATCCACGCCAAGATGTACATGCGTGCACTAGCGCCCTATGGAATCAATCAGAATGAATTGATATACCTTTTCCATAGTACCTCACGGGAGTAGCCTCTCATTGGTTCCTCACCTTCGACGAAGCCCGAGTCCAAGCCTGGGAGGATGTTTTGAGGGAGTTCGTGAACCAGTACAAGGCCAACTTGGACATTTCCCGAATAGATCCAAAAACCACCATACAAGAGAATCAATGTCTGCATTTATCCTGAGATGGAGAACAAAGCCACTTAGATGGTGAACTGCCTTACGAGAGAGAAACATGTGAATAGTCAGGAACAATCTGCTCACAGATCGAAACTACAACAACTCGAAAATTCAGAGCTCTGACGCCCCGAATCCCCGTAGCGTTAAACACATCAAATCACATCAGACCCTGCTCTCTGACAGAAATAATCTCAAGTTAAACACAACTTCCAACATATACTGGAGCTTCTAAATAGACATTAACTCAAATTCCCCAAAAGTAAAGTTAAAAAAAAATTAACTTAAACTTAATATGAACAACTAATAATACTGACCCCTGCAAGGATCCTACTAAACAAAATAGGGGCGGCAGTCCTGAATCTCACTCAAGCTCTGATACCAAGTGTAAAGGTCGGGGGGTTCGGGGCATCGCAGCAAGCCATCAATAAAGGGACAATCTCCCATGAGTTGAAGCAGGGTATATCGAGCAAGACAACAAACTCCAATTTGCAACCAAAGCCAGCCACCGCCAATAATGTCAACTATGTGCAAGCACCCCAGGTACCCAAGGTACTTAAACAATTGTTGAGAAGGGTATGATATCCAAGCTACCGCCTATCCCTATTCCAGCAATGATACTAGAAGGATACGACATTTAGGCTTCCTGCGCTTATCATCAATGGAAGGGACATCCTACAAACAGATGCATAATGCTTAGGCATGCCATGCAAGACCTTATCAACAAGGGCGAAGTCTCTCCTCCCGCAAAGCCTAATGTCCAAAAAGAACTTTACTGCCTCATAAGGTTAATTTCATTGATGATAGCCGACTAGCTATGGATCCGACCTCTTTTTTATCATTCCAGCCAGTCAGCAACTTCAATCAGTTTCAATGTGTGATTCTTTACCACAGTTTTAAGACGTTATTACATTGAAAAAGCTAATGAAAAGCGAGGCCTTCACTACCGAAAAAGATTATAATGAAGAAACATGCTTTATCTTTAGGCCCAATGTACCAAACTGTCCCTCAACCAGCCACATCTGAGCATTGTTTTCTCAAGACTCTCCAGACGATGAAGTGTTGAAGAAAGAAAACTTAGGCAATTTAATATCCCACACTTTTTGATAGGTCTAAAAAAATTATTGGTGACCCAAAAAAGATAAACAGGCAATAAATTTGAGCAAATGCTCAGAGATTAGTAGAGCATGAAATGCTAAAATGATTTTGAGGCAAAAATGTAACTTTTAAAACTTTCAAGGTCATTTTCTAATTTTTTAAAACTTTAGAAGTTAAATTGCAATTTTGAAAAGTAGGCATTATGTGACAAATTTAGAGAAATTGGTCATAATATGGCCACTCTATTTCCTAGTTTGTGACTAATGTAATTATATTATAAACAACTAAATGGATAAAATCTTAAGGGAGATAAAAAATATATAAAAAAGCTAAAAAATTCATAAAAAAAAGAGAAGAAGAACAAAAAACAAAAAACAAAGGAGAACAGAGCTTCGAGGGAAGAAGAAACAGAGTGGAAATCAGAGAGAGAAAGATTGAGAAGGATTTCACAATGGTAATTCTTCTACCCTTTATATTGTGCATAATTTAGTGTGTGTTTTCTGTGTGCACAGTGTGTGTGTGTGTGTGTGTGCGCGCGCCCGCACGCGTTCTTTTGTGTTTGTGTGTGTGTTTTCACCTTATGTTCGTGTGTGTTGGGTTGTGTAGCGTGTGTAAGTGCATGGTCAGTAGGTCTGTATATGGGTAAGGGTAAGGGAGAGTTGCTATGGGTGTGTGTATTTGTTGTGTGTGTTTATGTCTGTCGTGAATGCATTTTTGGGTATCGGGTGTAAAGTGTGTGAAATCGGTAGGTGTTGAAGATGGTGGTTAGTGTGTGAGGTTGTGTATGTGTGTTAAATCACAGTGGGTGTGTGTGCACGCGCGCCTGCAGTGATGTAATGCGTGTACGTATTTTGATTTCGTGTAATTTGTGTATTAGAGTGTGTTTGGATGTGTTAGAATGTGTTTGTGTGTGGCAATGTGTGTAAGCGTGTGTGAATTGTGGGTGTGTGTTCAGTAGAGGTGAAGTGGGGGAGAAGACAAGTGTGTGTATGTTAATGTGTAATACTAGGTGTGTTGATCATGAACAGTGTTTGAAAGTGTTGATAAAGATGGGGATTTTTAGGTAATTTATATTCTAATTTTTAAAGCATGCTTAGAAATTTATTTGGACAAAATGCAAATTAGTAACCCTTACTATTTTCAAGAGACCTACGATTTGGAATTTTTTGGGATTTTCTATGTCTGTGAAGAGCGCTAATTGACCTTATCCAAAAAAAAAAGGTTTTAACATATTTCAAAATAGTAATTTAGGTTATTAAATTTTGAAACTTTTACAGTAATCTTATGTAGACAATATAGTGTGTTGTCTAAAGTTTCAGTGGAGCTTTTAATGTCGTTACTATTTTTAGCACTGTTAGTCGTGTGGAAAAGTTTGGATTTTTCGGTGTCTGTGAATGATGCTAAATTAAAGTATCGATTAAAAAGAGTTCTCAAATTATTTAGCATACCAAATTAAGTTCTTTTAATCTGAAAATTTTAGAAAAACTTTATATAACTGATATGTTTCATTTCTAAAATCAGTGCCACTCTAAGGCTGATAGCTATTTTTAGCAGAACCGGCTTCTGAACTCTAGGTCCAAACACCGGTTCGGAATTTTGGGATGAAAGTGTTTTTTAACCCAAAAATGACTTCATGATGCTTAAAATAGTGTTTTAAGGTGTTTTTCGGATTTTTCTAGTGAAATCCTTAGAGGTATTTTGATAATTTTATGCATAAAAGGTATTTTTGGATAAATTCACATACGATAAGGGTGATGCTATTTATAGAAAGGTTGTTTTGGTGATTTAAGTATGAGGGGTGTTTTTGGTAATTTTACACATAAGGGGCATTTTGGTAATTTTACATACTTAGTGAGGAGGGCCATTCTGGGAGTATGCGTAAGTCAGTATTGAATTCATAATATCATAGCATAGACTGTATACTAATTATTAGATTATTCTATTTAGGTTAAAGCAACAGACTTTCTATTAGACTAGATTAGCTTTGGATCTAGGTGAGAGTTTTCATCTGAATCCTGGTAAGGACTTCTATTCGAATCTTGATTTTGATAACTTGTTTTGTAAGTATTCTTTCAATTGCTTATGGCTATTGTGGAAACTAAGATTTGCATTGATATTAGCATGCTATTGCCAAGAAAACCCCAACATTGAACCTAAATCTATTATTTAGGAATCTTATCGATGCTCGCCTGTTGTTACATGCTAGCAAGTTCAATAATTGTTTGTATTCTTTCTTCTGAATTGTCGTGCCTAAATTCGATAACTATTTGTATTTTTTCTTGCTATTGGATTGAGGCTATTCTAGAATCATGAATGATGAATTGATATCTGCACGTTTAAATGTCATCAAAACCCTAATTGATATCGGTTATTTAAATTGATGTTAATGCTCATTTTTATTACAAGTTAAGCATTGAATCTCTTGTTGATTCTATGTTTGTGTCTTATGTGTTGACTTGGGGTTTGTTCTGAGGAAGGCATTATAAGGAAGGACTATTATTGTTTCCTACGAGGAATGCAGGCTAGTTCCTTGATTGATGCAAATGGCTAGTTATTGTACATCATGCATGTATACTCTGTGCATTGCTTGAATGGCATTGCCTCTGCACAGGATCAATATCTTTGAATTTTCTTACATTGTATCTTACAATGATTATTTTGAATAACGATGTTCAAATGAACGACTTATTATCTGATTGAAAGGAATTGATTTGAAACTCTTTCCCATATTGTGATCAAAGTGTTTATGATTGTATGAAACCCTTCCCCTATTACCCTTTCAAGTATTTGTGTTTGTTTTGAAACCTTTTAGGAAAATCATCATTGTATTTTAAAATGATGGCTTCGAAAATAATCTTCAAATGATTGTTTTACTATTTGGTTATGATTGTTAATGTTTGTTTTGAAATATGTCTATGATTTTCTTTGGTCGTGTTTGGTATATGCTTATGACTGATTATAATCATTTTGGAATTTATCAAGTTGTTTATGACTATTGAAATGTTTTGAAAAACTATCATCAAATGGACTCATATGAATTGTTTTGTAATTCTTTTACTTATTCCTTGAATGACCTTACTGAGCTCTCAAAAGCTCACCCTCCATTTGATTCCCTTCTGCAGGTAATCGTTTACTGTAGAATGCTCAAGAATGGGTTTAAAGTCTATGTGAGAATTTGGATAGTCCACCACTACTGTATAGTAGGACCCTGCATGAGTCAGTATTGTTAAATTGTTCTATAAGAACTTGAGTTTGTAAAGAACATAAGTTTTAATAGTTTAAGTTTAAGTAGGTTTGAAATATTGTATTTTGAAGAATTTGAGTTGACGTCTAGTTGGATGCTTTGAAGTATGTATCAAGTAAATAGGGTTGACAAGTTGACAGGTTGATGTGATGTGGTAGGTTAACGTTCGGGGAGTTAGGGGCGATGGAGCTCCAGATTTCTGAGACGTTACAAGAAAACATCTCCATTTGGAGTTGATATCAGCTTCATATTCCCACAAACAAGCCCTTATCAAACTACTCAGCAAGGCCCAGATACTTATCCAAACCCAGTCTAAAGACCTACCCCAAGTGCTAAGGGCTATCTATTATGGGAATGTTCTCACCTTTTCTAAATCAGATTTGCCCAAATCAAGACCCAACCATAATGACTTACTCCACATCACAATGTAAGTACTTGCTAAGAGGGTTCCATTAATTCTTATGGACAATGGTTCTGCCTTGAATGTTTGACCCCTACGCACTATCCAAGCCCTCAGCATTGACCCCTCAAAGTTTACCCCTCCCAACCAAGCCGTCCAAACCAATGACAATACCCAGAGAGAGGTGATTGGTACATTTAAGCTCCTATGCCTGTTGGAACCACCAGTTTTATAAGTTGAGTTTCAAGTGTTGGATATACCTGCAACTTTTAATCTCCTGTTAAGAAGGTCGTGGATACATTCCGCAAGTGTAGTCCCTTTTACATTGCACCAGATTGTTAAGTTTGTTTTGGATAAGGCTGTCTTCACAATCATGGGTTATTCAGAGCTACCTATAGTGTTGAGATTCCTCATGACTCATTGGATGGTCTACTCAGCTAATTCAAAATTAATAGCCAGGCAAAATTGTCTGTAGTATGAGGAAATTTTATCTTGTGGAAAACTTCCTCACCTTTGCCCCTTTTAGTAACACAACGGTACTCCTTACATTGCAAAAGCTCCACTATTTCCCAGGAAAGGATTTGGCTGAAATTGTCAAGACTTTCCAGTTTTCCAGTTTTAGAGGACAAGAACAATCAGTTTGGGTTAGGGTATAAGCTGACCAGAAGAACGAAGCCATCAGAAAGATGGTCTGGGCCAAAAGGGACAAAGAAAATAGACAGTCTATGAACTTCAATTCCATGACTAAGATCCCCACTCGGAATAGATGCTTTGTTAAGGAAGGAGAGAGGGGACCCTTCTACAAATTTTCCCAGCTTGTCTACAAAAAAGGAAGCTGATCAAAGGATGGGAAATATTCTATTACTGTGAATGGGTTGAAGATGAGAAAATGTTGATCCTAACTGAGCCAAGTATAAAAGATGTTTCTGACTAGATGGACTTCATGGAGCCTGAGGAATTGACATCATGCTTCAACAATATACATGTCCAGGTGCTTATCTTTGAAGTGGACAACCATATTATGAACCCAGCAAGCCTAATCACTCTAGCACATGATGACGCAAATTGAATGATCGAATACGGATCATGATTGTGGTAGAAATTACCAAAGGACGTCTTACTGCCGAAGCTATTCCGAAATAGGAAGACCTAGATGCTTTTGTCAATCTGAACTTGCTAAAGTATTATGTTTTTCCAAACTTTTTGATTGATAATGTGATGTGGATTTTGAATACTCCTTGGTTGTTGATCTACGTTATGATGAACTAATTAACACGGTTAATTATGAGTCCCAACTAATAAGCCCAGAAGAGAAAAAAAATAAAAGAAATCGAAAATCGAGAATCTAGTCAAGTCAAGCCAGTGACAGAAGAAACAATCAGAGTCCACATAGGTAAGCCCAAAAATGTAAAAGAAATTAAAATATGGGCTAGCCTAGATGAGAGATAAAGAGAGGAGATCATTGCCTCCTAAAGGAATTTATAAATGTATTTGCTTGATCATATAGTGACATTCCCAGTATCGATCAATCAATCGTAGAACACCACCTAATTACCCTACCCTGAAGCCAAACTAGAAGCTTCATAAGTTGAGACCAGAGTGGTCCCTCCAGGTTAAGGAAGATGTTATGAAGTTACTCCACATTTGATTTATCAGAGTAATCAAATACCCTTCCTGGTTAGCAAACATCGTACCAGTCCCTAAACTAACCGGCCATGTCTGAATGTGTGTTGATTCCCAAGACCTTAACTAAGACTGCCCTAAAGACAAGACTTTGCGGGGTACAACCAAATAAAGATGGCTCCTGAGGATCAAGAGAAAATAGCATTCACCATCCTCTAGGACACTTTTCGTTACACTGTGATGCGTTTTGGATTGAAAAATGCTGAGGCTACATATCAGTGAGCCACTACTACTCTTTTCTATAATATTATTCACAAGGAGGTAAAAGAGTATGTGGATGATATGATCATCAAGTGTAGGAAGCGTGAAGATCATTGCACAGTCATGAGGAAGTATTTTAAGAAGTTAAGACGATACAATGTGAGATTCAACCCCCAGAAGTAAGTGTTCGGGGTTACAACAAAAAATTGTTAGGATTTGTGGTGAGCAACTGGGGTATAGAAGTTGATCCGACTAAAATCAAAGCCATAGTTAAGATGCCCCCACCCAGAAGTGAGACGGAAATTCAAGGATTCTTGGCTAGAATCTAGTTTATTAGCCGGTTTATATCCCAACTGACCATGATTTGTGAGCCTGTGTTCAAGTTGTTGAAGAAGGATTTAAGCAAAGAGTGGAACCCTTCATGCCAAGAAGCCTTCGACAAGATCAAGCAATACTCAGTAACCCTCCAGTTCTGAGCTGAGCCATCTGATACTCGGTAGTCTCGTTGTTCCTATACCTAACCGTAACCAGAAACACAACCTAGACTATGTTAACTCAACATTTAGAGAATTCTTTGGTTGAAAGAGCCATCTACTATGTTAGCAAGAATTTGACCTAAAAGGAGGTGAATTACTCAACTTTATAGAAGACGTGCGTATCTCTGGTTTGGGTAACACAGAGACTAAGACATTATGTTGTGGCTTACCCTTTTAGACTTTAGTCATAATCGATCCCATGAAATATCTATTTGAGAAGCCAATCCTATCTAACCACACAGCCAAGTGGCTTCTGTTGCTTTCATAATTCGATATCACCTACATCATCCAAAAGTGAGTTAAAGTGAAGGCACTGACCGACTTCTCAGACGATTGTTTGGCAGAGGATACCAATAAACAGGAGGCAAAATTACCGGATGAAGGAGTTTGTGTCATGGAATTGGAGATAAGATGGCAATTGTATTTTGACAGAGAAGCAAATAATAAGGGAATTAGAGTAGGAATATTGTTGGTCTCACCAGACGGAGCCCATTCATCCATAGCAATCATGCTGACTTTCGACAGTACTGACAACACCACCAAACCCAAAACTTGTATCATCAGTTTAGAGATGGCTCTAAGCCTAGGAGTTAGAGAGATTATAGTGTATAGAAATTTAGCGTTGATCATGTACCAGATTCAAAGGATGTGGAGAATCAGAGATGAACGTCTACAGGCACACCATACCCATTTAGATAAGATTGTGGATCAATTTGAGGATATAGAATTTCATTACCAACCCAGACTTGTGAATAATTTTGCTGATGCTTAGCCACACTGGCGTTGATAGTGGATATACTCTAGGGACAGGAGCTCGAGTCGTTTGTGGTACAGAAAAGAGATCGACCATCTTACTGCTTTATGATTATGCCCATAGAGGAAGACAGAGTAGCCAAACTATGTTATATTGACGTCCAAAACCTTATCCGGGATGGTAAATACCCTGATGGATATTCCATGAAAGAGTGTGTATCTATGCGAAGGTGGGCAGTACAATTCATTATATGCGACTGACAGTTATAGAAGAGACAATACAATGGACAACCCTTACTATGTGTAACCGAGAGAGAAAGCAATTAGGTCATGGGAGATATACATTCAGGAGAGTACGGCCTGCACATGAACTCTCCTAAAGGGATATCCTTGGAGTACAATGGAGCAAGAATGCATCGAGTATGTAAGGAGGTGTCATAAATGTCAAATGTATGCCAATCTATAGCATCTCCCTCTCAAGAGTTATATAACATGACATCCTCATGGCCCTTTTCAGTTTGGGAACAGATGTAATAGGGAAGATCAATCTCAAGGCTTATAATGGACATGAGTTTATACTGGTAGACATTGATTATATTACGAAGTGGGTGAAGCCACTTCGTATGTCATGCTCAACGCCACGATGGTGGCCCAGTTCTTTCGGACTAACATCATCTATCGGTATGGGGTACCGTAAGAGTTGATTTCAAACAATGGGTTACATTTCAAGTGAGAAGTCATAGAGTTAGCTGAGGAGTACGCTATCATCTGACTTCGCTCATTTCCATACCATTCCCAGACCAATGGGGCTCTTGAAGCGTCAATAAGAATATCAAGAACATGCTGAGTAAGATGGCGGATTCCCATAAGAGTGGGCAGGATAATCTCCCCTATGCCCTCTAGGGATATAGGACATCCATAAGAACATCAACCAGAGCTACCCTCATTCTCTAGTACATGGCATGGAAGTCGTGCTCCTGGTAGAATTGGAGGTGGATTCTATGAGAATATTGTTGGAAAACTAAGTAGCTGAAAAAAACTGGGTGTGATACAAATTTGAAGAGTTAGGACTGGCAGATGAGAAGATGTTGAAGGCTTTGTACCACATTCAGGGTTATTAGAAGTGAGTTACAAGTGAATTTAATAAGTGAGTGAAGGAATGCAGTTTGAAAGAAGGAAATTAATACTAATGAAAAACATTGGACAAATCTGGAAGCTGCAAAAAATTTTGAAGCCGACTGGTCAGGTCCCTATATGACCAAGCAAATCATGACTGGTGGTCCAGCATTATTGGTCAAATTAGATGGAATCGAGTCTTCACAACTAGTCAATATAGACTGACTAAAAAAAATATTATGCTTGAGTGAAATTTGCAAATAAACTATGAATGACATGATCCTCCTTAAGAACATTATCCAACACACACATGTCAATGTAACACATTAAGGGAGGTACATAGGCAGCACGTAACTTTACGTCGGGTGCGGTCAAATTTTAATAGAAATGTCTTCTATTCCACTGGCTATGATATGGACTAACATTTTCGAGAAAAATAAAAAATGCTCGCTAGGGCGAAAACCCTCTAAAGAGCAGTCTAGGCAAAAATTAGGGCAAAGAAAAAAATCAAAATCAAAATACTACAAAAAAAAGAGCCTACTACGAAAAACCCTGCAAAGGGTGGCATACACAAAAATTAGGGCAAAGAAAACTACTAGATCCTATCAGCAATCTAAGGATGATTTACCACCACATTTATTTCTTCTTCTTTAAAGAGGGACGATCATCCTCACCGATGATTTAGATCAACTTAAACTTCTCCATGTCCCTCTTATGAGTAAGCCCCAAAGATATCAAGATCACATCTTTCAGAACTTCTGCCCCAGCCACTGAGTTTTTGTTCCTTTTCTCAATCCCCATACCTTCGCATGCCTATGATCAAACTGGACCTCGATATAAGCATCCATGTCATCCTCTCGGTCCTGCGCAGCTTTGATAGATAATGGCCTTTTTTGTTGTTTCTTCTTAGGAAGCTAGGAAGGCTTTTGCCGAGGCTTATAAAGGTGTAGATACTGTATTGGATTTTGGTCCACATCAAACTTCTTTTCAAATAGTTGGGAACCGATCCAAGACCACCTGATCTATGTGACCCGAATTTATCCTTCGGGTTGAGGATGATAGAAACTCTACACTATACTCTGAGAAGATCTACTGGAATCAAGTGCTTCAGGCCCTAGGCCGATGGCAACACGAGCTTATTCTTTAGCATACTTTAGAATCTTGATCTCACAAGCACTCAGGAAATCCTAATTTAGCTCTGCCTTCCAAATCCAGTACCTTCTCTGGAATCTTAAGCCAAATCCAGCGGATATACTTCTCAGACAATAATAGAGCAATATGATCGATACAATCGACAAAGGTATCACTCCATATGAAGCGATCAAAGTAAGGAGGAGGCCACCAACCTTTAGAAACGGCTTTAATTGGTGAAGGGCTAAGGTCATTCACCACAGCAGCAAAGTTACTGTAAAAATCGGGGATAGCCTGTTTGTAATTGAACTGCCTCAGAATTCGACAAGTGAAATTGAAGGATGAATAGCACAATCCCAGAAGGCAGACACAAAAATATAAAATTCTGTAGAATAGACTCGTGGATTACCCACCAGTTACAGGATTAGCGAATATCCTTGGACTCTCGAACACAGAAAAATCGAGTCCAATCATCTATGCCAAAACAACTTTCGAAGAACAAAGGCTGGGAACGGACAGAACAAGGGCGATACTTCCCCTTAGTAGGAGCAACTATCAACTGCATGTGATCTAAGAGCCACATATACAAAAGTAAGAGGCTACCCGTAAATGCAGTACTTGGGTCTTCATGCACATTGGTAATGCCATTTATGGTCTTAGCCACTACTACTGGAATCAGCGTTTTTCCTTTCCCTTTCGTGGAAACCGGACTAGCAACTCAGCCAGTCTCACATCAGCAACACCAGGGCCAACAACAGTGGGATATATATTTGGCCACCAGACATAACCCTAGAGACGTCAGCCGACCATATGCATACCTCATAGCACAGTTATATGGTTTATCATAAAAGTCTTCTGTTATGAGATAAAGCAGAACATCCTCACCCCAAATAAAAGACCTAACACGCTCTTCTCTGAATCTCAACAAACCCATGAGGGCATTAACATATTTGTCTTGGATAATTGGAATAGAAATGGATAAATTGCAGGGATGTCTACCAGAGCGAAAAATTCTTCATCAGTCGATCTAAGCTCATCCAAAGAGAATTGGAAGACAAGATCATCAATATCCTAAAATTTGCATGCCACCAAGAGAATATCTTCATGAACAACCATAGTCCGCAGACTCATGATGGACTTCAAATTGAACCACCCATCGAAATTAATTAGTTCAATCTTCTTGAAGGAATTGAAAAAATTAGTGCTTGAAGATCATGGGATTGTCTTTGGAAGCTATTGGGAGTTCCTCAAAGAGAATGAAAGTCAAATGCCATCTAAAGTGATGACTTCTGAATTTATAATGAGAGAGCCCTAGGCTGTATAGAGATAGGATTTGAAATTTTTCAAAATCAGAAAATTTTATCGAGCAAACTGGCCTATTTTCCTATTTGATTTGAATATTTCGATAGTCACTTTCTGATCAACCATTCGATTTTACCAGTAAATTGGACTTTTATTCCTAATTAATTGTCCGGTTTTACCATTAAGTTGGAAAGTTGTTCCTTATCAACCATCCGGTTCTACCACAAAATTGAATTTTATTTCTAATGGACAATCCAGTTTTATCGTAAAAGTTGATTTTTTTTTTCTGACCAACCATTCTGTTTTACTCAAAACTTTTATTTTCCTACTGACTTACCAGCCGGTTAGTAAGTGCTTATAAAATTTGATGATGTTTGGCCAAACCCTATACATGTTTAAGTCAACTCAATTTAATCTTAATTTTGTAGCGACCCAAAAATCTGAAGCTCTATCGCCCTGAACTCCCAGAGCGTTAACCTATCACACCACATCAAATCACATCAAACCCTATTTACTGATAAATACAAACTCTGCTCAAGTGCAACTTTAAACGCATTCATCTTTCTCCAAAATACAAAGTTACAAAAAAAATGCTTAAACTTAAACTATTAAAACTTAGGTTCTTTACAAAAACGACAAGCTAATAGTGTTGACCCACGCAGGGGTCCTATCACACAAAATAGTGGTGGGCACTCCAGAATCTCACACAGTCTCTAAAGCCATTTACGAGCAATCTACATTTGATCATTACATGTAGAAGGGAATCAAACGAATGGTGAGCTTTTGAGAGCTCACTAAGGTCCTTTAAGGAACAACCGAAGGAATTACGAAACGACTCAAGAGTCCTTTCGATAACAATTTTTCAAAACAATTATAAACAGTTTGATGATCTCTAAAGCGATCATCATCAATCATAAACAGATACTAAAACAATCATGCACAATCATAAATAGATACCAAAACAATCATAACAGATTCCAAAACGATTATTTGAAGATCACTTTCAAAGATTCCAAAACGATACTAATAATCATAAACGGATACCAAAACGATCATTTGAAAATCATTTTCAAAATCGTCATTTTAAAATGCAATGATGATTTTTCAAAATGATAATAACAATCATAAATACACACTAAAACGATCATTTGAAGAACATTTTCAAAGCCATCATTTTAAAATAAAATGATAATTTTTTAGAGGATTTCAAAACGAACACACATACTTCAAAGACAACATGGGGAAGGGTTTTAGATAACCACAAACAGTTTGATCACAATATGGGGAAGAGTTTCAACTCAATCCCCTTCAATCAGATATCGAGACATTCATTAGCAAAACAATCATTGTAAGATACAATGTAAATAAATTCAGAAAATGTTAATCCTGGGCAAAGGCAATGTCACTCAGGCAATGCACATAAAGTGTACACATGATGTACAATAACTAGCCCTTTGCATCATTCAAGGACTAGCATGTATTCCCCGTAGGACGCAGGAACAGACCATCCTTACAACGCTACCCTCAGAATAGATCCCAAGGTTAACATAGAAGACAACAATCATAGAATCAACAGGAAATTCAATGTTAGACTTGTAACAAAAATAAGCATTAACATGAATTCAAATAGCCGATTTCAATTAGGTTTTCAATGACAATCAAACATACTGCTACAAATTGATCACTCAGAACTCAAAAATAGCCACAAACAAATAGGCAAAACAAATACGACTAGTTATCAAATTTAGGAACAACAACTCAGAGGAAAGAATGCAAACAGTTATTGAATTTGCTCAGCATATGATAAAAAGCGAGCATTGATAAGATTTCCAAATAACTGATTCAGGTTCAATGTTAGAGTTTGCTTGGCAATAACATGCTGATATCACTGCATATCTAAATATTCGACAATAACCATAAGTAAATCAAAGGAGTACTTACAAACACAAGTTATCGAAATTAGGGTTCGAATAAAAATCCTTACTCAGGGTTCAGATAGAAACCCTTATGTGAATCCGAAACTAAGCTAGTCTAACCGAAAAGTCTTTTGCTTTAACCTAAACGAACAATCAAATGATTAGAATATAGTCCACACTATGATATTACAAAATCAATACTGACTCACACATACTTCCATAATGAACCTCCTCACCGGGTAGATAAAATTACCAAAATACCCCCAGTGTAAAATTACCACAAACACCCCTCTCATATCTGATTTACTAGAACAGCCTTCTTGTATACAAAATCATTAAAATATCCCTACAGTATGTGAATTGCCCCAAAAGTACCTTTTATAGGTAAAACTATCATAATAACCCTATGTGTGGCAAATTATCAAAATACTCCTGGGGATTCCCGCACTGGAAAAAAACTCAAAAACTCTATTTTAAACATCCTTAAGTCATTTTTGGGCTAAAAAGTATCTCAGAGAATTTTGCTCGAAAATTTCGAACCAGTGTTTAGACCGGGTACTCAAAAGCCTTCCACAATATAGATCTTGTGAAAGTAACATAAGTCACTTTTTGGTACTTTGTCAAATTAAACTATTGATACAAATTCGTACATAACTGTTAAGCCCCCCCTCCCCCTCCTCCTCCTCCTCCTCCTCCTCCTCCTCCTCTCTAGTGACAATTATATTTAGTATTCAAATCAAGACACTTTACCTTCAAAACACATATTCTCTTCTTCCTTACTTCACTGCTAAGCCATATATGCACACACAAAATTCTCCCACCAACTGCTACACCTTTAAATACTCACTACAACCTATAAAACACACACTAACACACAATCAAACACATGCCAAACACACACACACACAACATCACAGCAACACTGCTGTCATAGCAGCAGTATGGTTCACCCACACACACCGTGCGTACAACACATGGCAAACACACAATTCACACACTAACCCATTGAAAACACACACACCTTCCACCTACACACGCATACACTCTCGACCCGTCAAATATACTGTTGAAAATGACCCATTCATCATCTGTAATCCAAGAAAAAATGGGTTTTTATAAGAAAGATGTTGAAGCTGAAAGCTCAACAACATGACCAAACTCGATTTTAATGCATAACCAGTCGATAAGAATCTTTAGCGATATCATTAGGTATTTACTACACTATACATACCCTTAACCACACACACCCCACTGAAATTTTTCACACACTCAGCGCGAAACACACACACACCCTGAATTCACAAACACACTAAAAGGAGTAGAGAACTACCTTAGAGAAACTCTCTCTCTCTCTCCCCGCTCGAAGTTAACCTCTGTTCTTCTCTGTTTGTTCTTTCTTCTTTTCTTTCTCTCCAAAACTTCTTTCTATCTTATTTTGTTGTACTTTCTTTTTATTTAATTTCCTTTTTAAAATATAACTTTTATTTTATACAAAATTTTGGTTACTTAGCATGTAATCAAGTGGGTGATGGCTCCATATTATGACCAAATTCTCCCAAATTTGATACATAGATGCCTTTTTTAAATATTGCAAAATAGCCCCCAAAATTATTCAAAATTACTAAATGACCCCAAAAATTTTTAGAATTACATTTTGACCCCAACATTATTTTAAGCTTCTTTACTCTACTAATATCCAAGCATTGCCCGTTTATTTTTTCGATCACAGATGATTATTTTAAACAGCTCAAAAAAATACAGAATATCACATTCTCCCCACCTTATAAAATTTCGTCCTCGAAATTTAATCTCAGATTTCTTATTACTTATAACGTCTAGGCACTAGGCTTCCGCTGCATAACTCTGACAACTACCTCATAGTAACCGAGCTACGCCTAACCTTCTCATCCAAATTTGTGTCTCACGAATATTCAAATGCAACAATTTAATTTCAAACTTTAACGCTAAGATCAAACCTGTCAGGTTATCACTTGTGCCCTAACCATTCCAGAAATTCACGAACGATGATTTAGCTAGTATAAAACTCACTGAACTAAATGCACACTACTCCAAATTTAATGCATTTAAAATAAAATAAATCAATCTCTCATACAATAGGCTTCCACTGTGTTATACTGATAATATACCAGACTATACCCTTTGCACAATCTACTCAATAATAACGAGCTTAATTTCAAGCCCATGGTGTACTAAAGTACTAAGTAATGGTCACGCATGACTTGCACTCTACAAAAGCCAATTTGAATAGGATAACCCATTCCTATAAGTAAGTACACCTCATAGAAAGACGGAAAAATTGTAACCACTATGGTTTCACTACGCATTCTGATGTTTTAAATCAAATGAGTTCAAACTATTACCGAATTCGTCATAGAGAAAAGTGTTATCTTAAAAAGAATGCAAACATTATAATTCTACACATGCATGTATCGCACTTCCACTAAAGTTTGAGATTCTGAGTTATCACCATACTTATGATTCACAATCTATGTTACATGGGCTTGGTATGAGTGTCCGAGTCAGATATGTGTCCAAGTGTCAGATTCGTCTACTTTTCAAAATCCAAGACACAAGGATGCGACAAAATATTCCTACCTACTCTTGTTTCTTTCTTATTCCTTAGTTCACATAGTGTTTTATGATATGAATATTGTTTTAATTTAACATTGAGATCATCTCAAAGTAATAACGAACCAAAGGAAACACTATAACATAGTGTTCCTAGGGTATACCCTATGGGATGTGTCAGACACATATTCTATACTTATGTCCAAGTGTTGAGTGTCCGACACGGGTACTTCATGTATTTTGAAGAGTTCATGTAACATAGTTCATAATCATATTATTTTTCAAAAATATATAGTCTTATCATTCAATCATCTATTTCAGTTAAACATTTAAAATCTTTCAGTTCTAAAGGCTGGTAAAATGGGGTCTACTATTGCGTGCTCAGCCAGAATCTCAACCTTATACCAAAATACCGAATAAATTGTCAAAATCTAATCCATATTCTCAAAGTCTACTCTCAATCACAGATTATGTGAGGCTTAGGAATGTACATAATCTCATATTAGGGCAAGGGAAAATATGCAGATCCTAATATTACGTAAAAAATACACATGCATAACATACTGTCAATTTCAAAATTATTTGAGAAAAGAACACAACAAAATTTTGATAATTTGATTAGGCTTAATAGCAATTATAACATGTTTTCATTTCGGAATAGCAATTACAAAGAAACAAGGATGATTATACAACAAAACATTTAATGTTAATCATAAGAAACAATGATCTTAATCAAGCATTTAGGAAACAAATAATAACAATAATTTCAACTAGACTACCAAAATGCAAAAATCTTTAACGAAATCATAGCTATTGGCTCTCGAGACTCACAATACAGTTTTATAACATTGCACAAAAATGACGAGTACAGAAATAATGGTGTAGGTATGACGAAGCAAAGTCAACCCAATGACTCAGACTTTCGATGCTTAATAAGATTCGTAGCTTTCTCATTGCCTGTAGGCCAGATACTATCCCACCAACTTCAAATAGGTCTGAAAGAAGTAGGTAAGTATCTTGGAAAAGAGATAAGAGGACTCAAGAAGAATGACATCTTCTCCGATGTCTCAGAGCAAGTTGGCATTCAATTAAGCCGTAATTGAATTCAACATACAAAAGAATAAACGAGATAATAAGGTAGGCTTCCACATTTTTTATCATACTCCCAAACCAAACTTTCAAACTTAACACTAATCACTTCCCAAAAGTACCATTCTCACTCAAAAATCAAGTTGCTACTTAAGTATTACTCATACCTTACATATTTTCAAACACGACAAGGGTGTTCCCCTACAATCTATGGATGCATGATTGGAGGACAACCAATCTATGCCTAGTATGATATCAAAGTCTCAAACAACAAATGGGATGAGATCCACAAGAAGATCTTTATTCCCAACATGGACAATAGTCACATAAAACTGTAGAAATAGTCAAAGACTCTCCCAAGTGCGTGTCACAAGCCTATAAGAGACATGTTTCACCCTCAATCGCCACTCAAAATTAAGGGATACAAAGGAATAGGAACCTCTAATGGGTTAACATGTATTGTACCTAACACCACATCATCAAATGTGGCATCACCTTGAGCAGACATAAAATAAAGCCTAGCTTATGTTCAGTGCTTATGCTCCTATTGAGAATGATTTTGCTGATCCTGGCCCTGCGGGCCTAGTTCTCTTCCCCGAATAGGAACACTACTCGCTGATGCACTAGCTATAGTTACAAGACGAAAAGTTAACTGATTATTTCTAATAAATGGACAGTCTCAAACCTGATGTTCCACACTAGCACACCTAAAACACTATCCGGTAAATCTATAGCATAACTTATGTAATATCCTTGTTGTTGGTTATTAAAAAAATTAAATATTAAAAAAATTGGTCTGATTTTGTGGTAGCCAAAGACAGCCACAAACAAAAGGGAATGACACCATTCATTTTCAAGAGGTGGAGTGCATGCATGAAGAAATAAGTGGAGGGTGAGGTGGCATGTGGGAATGCTTACCCTGGACAACTATTTGAGGGAGAATCACGGAAGATGCAAAAGAGATTACGAGATACTTTGAATTGAGAAGTCATAGATAAACGAGAGTGGAAGAAAACCCAAGAAATGGAGATTGATTTGGAGACCAATTGAGGAGGTTATGAACCACCAAAGTCGGACAAAAAAATTAGCTTGCAGTGTGCGAAGTTGTGCGAGGTAGCTGATTAAGGGGGAATTTGAGGAAAACCCAGGATGAATTTTGTGAAAGACCAAACAGAGAAGTTATAGAAAGGAGAGAAAGGAAGAGATTACAACAAACATAAGGTATTTTCGTCAAGAATCGAAGGAGTTACGAGCCTTTAGAGTGAGGTAAAAATTAGCTTTGTGTGTGTGTTCTTGGTGTTTTAATATGTATTGTTGATGGAAATTAGGGCTGAAGTGATTATATTATGATATGATTCCATGTTAAATGAAGTTAAAGAGTTAAATAGGTGAAAACAAAGTGAGATTAAAGTGGTTTAAAGGGAATTTGAAGTGGAATTCAATAGGTAATGAGATAAGTTAGTATAAAATGCATGTATAAGTGAAGAAAGGGAATTACTTCTGGGCATGCAAACCTGAAGAATGCAACTTGGAGTGTGAAAAGAGATGAAAAAGTGTAGATTTGATCCAAAAGTGATAAATATTGATTGTAAATGTCGCTAAAAGTCTTAGTCTCTAATTGATTTCAAACTTCATTTTTGAAATATGGTTTTAATCTAGAATTTGGCCAAATACAATAGAAAAACTCATATTCTTTTTTAAAGATCTGCATGCTGTAAATATTTGGGATTTTTCTGAATTTTCTAACAGTGTTAAATATATTTATCCTTAATATAGGATTTTGAATTTTTTTAAATATCTAATGAATGTATTATAATCTGAAATTAATACTGAAACATCATTCAGCTGGGGCAGTTCAGGATCTAAAATTTCATGACATTTATAAGCTGATTAGAATTTTTGAAAAAATTAGTTCCTTAACGCTCGGTTTGGTTATTCGGGTCAGGTTTCCGAACAAAAATTTTACCAAATGACTTTTTAGTACAAAAATCTTAAAATGGTATTTTGAGCCAATTGGGAGTGTTTATTGGTGCAGAAGTCGACAGAGGGTGTTTAGGTAATTTTACCTATGGCTAGGGGTATTTTTGTAATTTTTCACACCCAGTGACGAATCTTGTAGAAACTCATGGTTAAGCAGATAAATGTATAAAGAGTGAGAAAATTGTGTTTAGATGGGCACAAGATAGACGGTAGTGTGGGTAATGCACCTTATGGGTTAGGGCAAATCCAGTTAATGGATTTGTCGTAATAAGTGGGAGACAGATAAGCGGTAAGGGAAGAGGGAGGCAACGTTAGGTATGTTTTTGTATTTTAGGGCAATTTAATGAGAAGAATTTTATTTGATAGGTGATTCCACTGCTGAAAAAATCCGGAAGCGAAGAGTTCATCGGCTATAAAGCCAACAGGTAAGTGTCATACGGTTCCGATATGGCATCTGTTGTTTTGCTTGGCATACCACATTGATGATGCTTGTGTTGAACTCCTATATTTAATTAGAATATCGGTTGATCTTGTGAACCGATACTTCTTATTGACTTGTTCTGTTGAGGACTTAAGGTAGAATGAATTTCCTTAGTCTGCCCGATAATGAGCCAGAGAGCATGGTTGAGGACTTATGATCGAAAATACTCTTTAAGTCAGCTCCTTCATGAAAATCGTTCCCTAATCTGGACAAGACTTAGATGAACACCCCGTATGAAGGGGCATCATTAAGTGGAGGGCCAGTCAAGTGAAGTAACTAGTGGCGGTCAATGAAAAAGAGAGTAACTGACAAAAAAAGGATGAAGCGCGCTAGAGTCTGTCGTGTCGAGTCAAGCATGCATTGCAATTGATTTCATTTGATGTGGTTGAATTTATTGTCTTGTTATTCTCATGATGATGATTTGCTTTAGTGTTTATTTTGCATTAAACTTGCATAGTCCATGAGTCTGTTCAAGTGGAAATGATGATGTTCTGTTGGGTTTGAGCCGCTCAGTCTAAACAAAGGTGATGCAGCAAGATGGTTGTAAATGTTCGTTCTTGGCATTCTTAAATTCTTTGCCTTCGTTAAAAATTAATGATCAATTCTCCAATAGTTTTGAAAGGGTTGTATGTTGTACTCCTCATACTATCCTTACTGGGCGATTTGCGCTCATTCCTTATCTTATGTGTTTTTCAGGTACTAGGTTTGAACAAGGAGAGACCTCGGGTAAAGGTAAAGAGAAATTATGTTGAGGTTCTATGAGGAAATATATAATGCCATGATGATGTTGGTGTAAATATTAAGTTGTGTTATGTTGAGGAGTTTCAGCCGCAATACAATGTGTACTCAAGATTTTTTTTTTGTAAGGACATGTTGCGTCGTTCCTCCATGATCTAAAGGTTGTAGTTGCTCAGTGTTATATTTAAAGTTGTAACATTGACAAGATTGACATCTCAGTTTCGGTGACATCACTTAAACTGGGGGTGTCACAGGCAGTATCAGAGCTTAGGTATTACGATCTTGTAGACTATTGGGGTGCTTAGAATGACGTGTAAGTCTTGATACGAGATTAAGAGGAGGCATGTAACGGGATGGCGGAGGTGTGTAAGTCGGACCAATTATGGCATAACTGATTTATAAGAATTTTCATTCTATCATTGTTGCAGGAAATGGCAGGTGCACCAGCGAATATGGGATGGTGGATTGAAGATGACATGATGGATGTGTTGAACCCTGATGTGGACAGTGAGGAAGACCCCGAAGAAATTGAGGAGGACTTAGTGGATTTAGATGAGAAGCCCTTCGTCATGAACTTACAGGGCCCGAGATAGAGGAAATAGACGATGATCAACCTTATCGAGCTGATGTGGAATTGAAAGAAGAAGGACCGAGTGAGTGGTCTAGGAGAAAGGTCATGAATTTTTGAAAACGAAAGTATATAAAGGTCTTCGGCAAGATGGATAAATTGTTCAATCAGTTAGAATCCCTAAAAGTTAAAGCAGACAGTGAGATAAAGAGAATGGAGATAGAGTATCTTAAGGAAAAGAAGAAGGCAGATAGGTTGGTTGAGGATACAGTAGATGCTAGCTCGCGGGTTGTCCAAAAAATGCAGGAAGTAGTTCGTGAATACCCTCTAGGCATAACCTTGTCGGGTAACGAGCGAAAAATGTTACTAGATGAAGACTACTGGAGTGCGCAGCTGTTTAAAGAACGATATGGGTTTGCTTGACTCAAATGTTGTATGTCTAGGCGTACAATCTATCGTTGTATGATAATCGTAGCATGAGACTTATGTTGTACTAATGTCATTATTTTATGAAGTTGCGTTTGTTATGTGTGAATCTAACACTTGTTAAACTATTTTCGGAATGGCACATAATCTACGAAATCGAGAGATCCCAATACCAAAAGAACAGGAGAGAGATCCTCCACATGAGGCACCCCAGACTGAAGCGTCTTTGGCTAACATTGAAAGCGCCAGCGTAGGGAACAACAATGATAATAGGGCAGAAATTAATAGAGAAAACTTGAGAAGGGAACTGGTAGGACTTCTGCGAGAAGTTGTAGCAACACCTACTGTAGAACCAGTTGCTCCTAATGCAACAAATGCAGTAGTGGAAAGGCGGGAATGTAAGTTTCGAGATTTTCAGGATGTACGACCTAGTGAATTCCATGGAGGAAGCGATCCAATAAAGGCGGTTACTTGGTTAAAGGAAATGGAAAAGGCATTTGAAATAACAGGTTACGGAAAACATGAAAAGGTTGCGGTTGTTAAGCATATGTTGCGAGGGGCAGCAATTTATTGATGGGACATGCATAAGCAAGTAGAAGAAATGAGGAAAGCAAATCAGGCTAATATCAAGTAGAGCCGATTTAAGTGGCTATTTGAGGAAAAGTATTTTCCTTTGACTGTACAAAATAGGTTGGAAATAGATTTTCTTAGATCAAAATAAAAGGACAAGACTATGGAGGAATACATCTGGGAATTTGACGAATTAGCGTGTTTCACTCCTTACCAGGTGAATACGGAGGATCATAAGGCCAGATGATTTGAAGAGGGTCTGGAACAACCCTTGAAGAGAATAGTGAAAAGCTTTCAACTTCAAACATTTGCTAAGTTGGTAGAGAAAGCATTGTTGGTGGAGGCAAAAGTCAAGAGGTGTGGGAAGAAAGAAGAGAACAAGGAAGGAAGCAGAATAGAGGACAAGACAAAGGAAGAGATAGCGGAAGAAAATTTAGAAAAAGCACAGAAGAAGGAAAATCTGGACAAGGTTTAAGGCAAATGAGTGGAACTCGAGAATGTCGTTGGTGTGGAACGAGGCATGAGGGCACCAACTGTGTAAAAGTAACAGGGATTTGTTTTAAGGGTGGCAAGCAGAGCCACAGAGCAAATGACTGCAGGTTGAATCAGCGGGTTTGCTACGAGAGCCAACCACCAGGACATAACGCGAAGGAGTGCCCTCAGTGGAAGACACTGACTAGAGAAGAAAGACCAAGAGTAGTAGGTCCTACAAATGCGATGGAATTAAAGGAAGTTATAAAGTTCGAAGATGTGGTGACAGGTACTTTCCCTGTCTGCTCTCATAAAGCCCTTGTATTGTTTGATTCTGGTGCTACCTATTCCTTTGTTTCATTGGCATTTGCAAAAAAGTTAACGATGCCCTGTCAGCCACTTAATGCCATACTTGCGGTGAATATACCCAGTGACAACTCCCTTCTAGCCACTAAAATATATAAGGAATGCCCACAAGTAGTTGATCAGATCTTACATGCTAACCTTATACCCTTAGAGTTAGGGGACTTTGACGTGATCCTCGGAATAGATAGGTTAGCTGCTCATCATGCTAACGTAGATTGTCGTCGTAAGTTGATTAAGTTGTCGATGCCCAATAGACCTCAAGTTGTCATACAAGGGGATAGGGTGGTAAAGCCCCCTTACCTAATATCAGCCCTACAAGCTCGTTGTTGTCTTCGTAGCTAGTGACGAGGCTATCTAGCCCACGTATACGATATTCGTGTTAGTGAACCACAACTAGAACAGATGCCCGTAGTCAATGAATTTTTAGATGTTTTCCTCGAAGATCTTCCAGGGCTGCCACCAGACCGAGAAGTGGAATTCAATATTGATTTAGTTCTCGAAACTGGCCTAATATCCAAGACACCTTATAGAGTAGTACCTTCTGAAATGAGTGAGTTGAAGGGACAATTGGAAGAACTATTGAAGCTAGGATTTATTCCTCCCAGTGTGTTGCCATGGGGAGCCCCAGTATTATTTGTAAGAAAGAAGGATGGCTCTATGAGGCTATGTATTGATTATTGAGAGCTGAACAAGGTGACAGTCATGAATAAGTATCATTTGCCACGTATAGATGATCTTTTTGATTAGTTGTAAGGAGCAAAATATTTCTCTAAGTTTGACCTTCGATCAGGATATCATCAACTGATATCTTGATATGGGCACTATGAATTTTTGGTAATGCCTTTTGGGTTGAATAATGCCCCGACAGCCTTTATGGATTTGATGAATCGGGTATTTTGAGGATATCTCGATCATTGTGTTATCATTTTCATCGCTGACATTCTGATATACTTAAAGAGCAAAGAAGAACATGTTCAACATTTGAGACAAGTTTTACAAACATTGAGAGATCACAGGTTATATGCCAAATTCAAGAAGTGTGAGTTTTGGCTTGAAAAGGTGCAGTTCTTGGGCCACGTCATGACAGGGGAAGTGATATCGTAAATCCCAAAAAAGTTGAAGCTGTGTCAAATTGGGAGCGCCCAACATCAGTTTATGAGGTTTATAGTTTTCTAGGACTAGCCGGGTATTATCAAAGGTTTATTAAAGCCTTTTCTAAGATTGCCTACCTACTGACCAACCTAACTCGAAAGAATGTGAAGTTTAATTGGACGGAGAAGTGCGAGCGTAGTTTCCAAGAACTGAAGGAGAAGTTAGTGACTGCCCTAGTACTCACCTTACCATCTGGGTTTGATGGGTTTATGATATATTATGATGCATCCTAAAAGGGATTATGGTGTGTTCTCATGCAAAAGGGGAAAGTGATGGCCTATGCGTCAAGGCAGCTGAAAACCCAAGAGAGGAATTAATCAACACATAACCTAGAGCTAGCAGAAGTAGTATTGCCCTAAAATTTGGAGACATTACTTATATGGTGCAACTTGTGAGATTTATACGGATCACAAAAGTTTAAAGTATATTTTCACGCATAAGGAACTTAACATGTGGCAGAAAAGGTGGTTAGAACTCCTTAAGGATTATGATTGCTCTATATTGTACCACCCTGGGAAGGTGAATGCGGTAGCAGATGCCTTGAGTAGAAAGAAAACAGAGAATTCAGCTTCCATGATGACCCAACAAAAGGTGATTGTAGACGACCTGAACAAGCTCAAAATTGATGTGCAAGTGAAAGGAGAAGGGATCAGTAGCCTATTTCAGATAGAGATTCGACCTACGTTACTTGGTCGAATTAAAGAAGCCCAAAGTCAAGACGAGAAGTTACTTAAGATTCAAGCGGGGTTCAAAAAGAACGACAAAGAGGATTTCAGTTGTGATGGGGGAAGAATTTATAGTTATGAAGATCGGGTGTATGCTCCACCTAAGGATGAATTAAGAAGGGAAATTTTGACAGACGCACAAAATTCCAAGTACTCAACCCATCCAGGAGAGACGAAGATGTATCGAGACTTACGACAAAATATCTGGTGGCAAGGCATGAAAAAGGAAATATCAGAGTTTGTATCAAAATGCATGGCCTGTCAGCAGGTAAAAGTTTATCATAAGAAGATGGCTGGACAACTACAACCATTACCTATTCCCGAGTGGAAGTGGAACCATATTACCATGGACTTCATATCCGGATTACCCCAGACATTTAATAGGAATACATCTATTTCGGTGATAGTAGATCATTTAACCAAGACAGCTCAATTTATTCCTATAAGGGAAGGTGATACGGCGGAATGACTAGCCCGAATCTATATCAAGGAGGTAGTTAGCCGATACGGTGTGCCAGTTACCATTGTATCTGATTGAGATACAAGGTTTATCTCCAGATTTTGGAAGAGTTTCTAGGAGGACTTGGGGACCAGGCTGAGCATGAGTACAGCATTCATCCGTAGATGGATAGACAATCCGAACGAACGATCCAGATTTTGGAGGACATGTTAAGATCTTGTGTCGTAGACTTTGGAGGAAATTGGGATGAACAATTACCCTTAATTGAGTTTTCGTATAACAATAGTTATCAGACAAGTATTTGTATGGTCCCGTTCGAAGCATTCTATGGTCAAAAGTGTCGTACACCGATTTGCTGGGATGTGGTCAGAGAGAGGCAGTTATCTCACACCGAGTTAATCAAGGAAATAGAGGATAGGTTAAAATTATACAAGACAAGCTTCGTACCCCACAGAGTAGGCAGAAAAGCTACACTGATAAAAAATGGAGAGCATTGGAATTCGAGGTAGGTGACCTCGTATTTTTGAAGGTTTTGCCGTGGAAAAGAATTATGCAGTTTGGAAGAAAAGAAAAATTATGCCCTAGATTCATCGGACCATTCAAGATCTTGTTGAGGATTGAAGCAGTAGCATATAAACTTGAACAACCCTTGGAGTTAGGACACTTGCACAATGTGTTCCATATATCTATTCTAAGGAAGTATGTTCCGGATCCGGCACATGTGATAAGAATAGAATCAGTAGAGATTCATAACAATCTATCACACCAAGAGATATCTATAGAAGTGGTTGATAGAAAAGAGCAAGTGCTCTGCTCTAAAGTAGTACCTGTGGTCAAGGTGATTTGGAAGAACCATCCAGAAGAAGAGGCCACTTAGGAGCTTGAAGCTTTGATGCGGCAAAGATATCCTCACTTATTTGTGGATTAAGGTGCGTTAATTTCAATTTCAAGGGTGAAATTTTTGTTTGGGGGGGGGGGGGGAGGGTGTAATATCCTTATTGTTGCTTATTAAAAAAATTCAAAAAAAATAATAATTAAATATTAAAAAAATTGTTCTTATTTCGTGACTACCAAAGACGGAGCCACAAACAAAAGGGTGACACTTCTCATTTTCAAAAGGTGGAGTGTGTGCATGAAGAGATAAGTGGAGGGTGAGGTGGCACGTGGGAATGCTTACACTAGTAGCTGTTTGAGGGAGAATCACGGGAGACGTAGAAGGAATTAGAGATACCTTCAACTGAGAAGTCGTAGATAAATGTGAGTGGAAGAAAACCCAAGAAACGGAGATTGATTTGGAGACCAATTGAGGAAGTTATGAACCACCAAAGTCAGGAAAAAAAAAAATTAGCCTGCAGTGTGCAAAGTTATGCGAGGTAGCTGATTGAGGGAGAATTTGAGGAAAACCCCGGACTAATTTTGTGAAAGACCAAATAGAGAAGTTATAGAAGGGAGAGAAAGAAAGAGATTGCAACAAATAAAAGGTACTTTCGTCAAGAATCGAAAGAGTTACGGGTCTTCAAAGTGAGGTAAAAATCAGCTTTGTGTGTATATGTGTTCTTGGTGTTTTGATATGTATTCTTAATTGAAATTAGGGCTGAATTGATTATGTTATGATATGATTCCATGTTAAATGAATTTATGGAGTTAGATAGGTGGAAACAAAGTGAGATCAAAATGGTTTAAAGGGAATTTGAAGTGGTATTCAATAGGTAATGAGATAAGTTAGCATAAAATGCATGTATAAGTGAAGAAAGGGAATTACTTTTGAGCATGCAAACCTGAAGAATGCAACTTGGAGTGTGGAAAGTGGTGAAAAAAGTGAGATTTGATCCAAAAGTAATGAATAGTGACTGTAAATGTCGCAAAGTCTTAGTCTATAATTGATTTCAAATTTCATTTTTGAAACATGGTTTTAATATAAAATTTGGCCAAATACAAAGGGGAAACTCCTATTCTTTTTGAAAAGTCTGCATACTGTTAAAGTTTGGGGTTTTTCTGAGTTTTCTAACAGTATTAACTATATTTATCCTTAATATAGGATTTCAAATTATTTTAAAATATCAAATGAATGTATTTTAATTTGAAATTTTTACTAAAACTTCATGATTCTGAGGCACTTTAGTGTCTAAAATTTCATGATATTTAGAGGTTGATTAGTATTTTTGACAAAATTGGTTCCCTAATGCTCAGTTTGGTTATCCGGGTGGGATTTCTGAGCAAAAATTTTACTAAATGACTTTTTAGTATAAAAATCAGTTTACATTATTTTAAAAAGGTATTTTAAGCCAATTGGGAGTGTTTATTGGTGTAGAAGTTGGCAGGGGATGTTTAGGTAATTTTACCTATGGCCAGGGGTGTTTTGGTAATTTTTCACACCCGGTGACGAATCTTGTAGAAACTCATGGTTAAGCAGAAAGAAGTATAAAGTGTGAGAAAATTGTGTTTAGATGATCACAAGATGGACGGTAGTGCGGGTAATGCATGGGTTAGGATAAATCTGGTTAATGGATTCGCCGTAATAAGTGAGAGACAGATAAGCGGTAAGGGATGGGGGAGGTAAGGTTAGGTATGTTTCTGTATTTTAGGGCGGTCTAACAAGAAGAATTTTATTTGATAGGTGATTCCATTGCTGAGAAAATCCAGAAGCGAAGAGTTCATCGGTTATAAAGCCAACAGGTAAGTGTAGTAGGTTCTTATATGTTATTTGTTGTTTTGCTTGGCATTCCACGTTGATGATGCCCATGTTGAACTCTTATATTTATGTTGGAATATCGGTTGATCTTGTGAACTGGTACTTCTTATTGACTTGTTCTGTTGAGGACTTAAGGTAGAATGAATTTCCTTAGTCAGCCCGATAAGGAGCCTGAGAGCATGGTTGAGGACTTATGATCGAAAATACTCTCTAAGTCCGTTCTTTGAAAACCGTTTCTTAATTTGGACAAGACTGAGATGAACATCCCGTATGAAGGGGAATCATTAAGTGAAGGGCCAGTGAAGTGAAGTAACTTGCGGTCAGTGAAAAACAGAATAACTGACAAAAAGAGGATGAAGCGCGTTAGAGTCTGTCGTGTCGTGTCGAGTCAAGCATGCTTTGCAATTGATTTCATTTGATGTAGTTGAATTTATTGCCTTTTTATTCTCATGATGATTTGCTTTAGTGTTTTCTTTTGCATTGCGCTTGCATAGTCCATGAGTCTGTCCAAGTGAAAATGATGATGTTCTGTTGGGCTTGAGCCGCTCAGTCTGAACAAAGGTGATGCAGCAGGATGGTTCTAAATGTTCGTTCTTAGCATTCTTAAATCCATTGCCTTCGTTGAAAATTTAATGATCGATTCTCCGATGGTTTCAAAAGGGTTGTACGCTGTACTCCTCGTACTATCCTTACTGCGCGAGTTGCGCTCATTCTTTATCTTGTGTGTTTTTCAAGTACTAGGTTTGAACAAGGAGAGACCTCGAGTAAAGGTAAAGAGAAATTATGCTGAGGTTCTGTGAGGAAATATATTACACCAGGATGATGTAAATTTGGTGTAAATATTAAGTTGTGTTATGTTACATAATTTTTGCCGCAATAAAATGTGTACTTAAGGAAAATTTTTGTAAGGACGTGTAGTGTCGTTCCTCCATGATCTTAAGGTTTTAGTTGCTCTGTGTTGTATTTAAGGTTGTAACATTGACATGATTGACATCTCAGCTCCGGTGATTTCCCTTGGGCTGGGGGTGTCACAACTTATCACCATGAATTCTCCCACACATGACATATAAGATGGCCAGAAAAGCTGACCAACCACCCTGACTAGTGCTCTGTGTAGGTCAAACTTCAAAACTCTACGATGGTCCAATACTCTAAACTGGTCGAATGTCTTCACCCTACGCTCCTCTGAATCCCATACGTTAACTGTGCCCAGGTCTAAATCCCTAAGCCAATGCAGGCTCGAATCCCTGATTTTGCCCCATCCTAGGGCCTTGGGCACCCTGCTGTGCTGGCTGTAAATATTTCTGACATTTGTCAGCCCATAGATTTATCGTAGGAAAACGCTTGCCTATCTCTCTTCTATCCACCTTGTGTTTACTTATGCCTTTTCCTATTTTCTAACTTGGACCGCTCCAAAGCACATGCCAAGTAAACACATTCCATATAGCTTGTCAATCAAGCCAAGATCATTCCATCTCTTAGTCCAGGCCTAAGCCCCCGCTTAGACTTTCAGCATCTATCTGCCTCTGTCGGTAACATCCTTACTGAAAATCTAGCTAGACGAGAAAACCTCATCTTAAACTCGTCTACTAATTCTTGATCTGCTTGTGTCACATTAGCAAATACTCTTAACACTTGCCCACAATAACTCATTGAAAAAAAACCAGTTGAAAAATGATTCCTTAAACTATTCTCAAGTCATATCAATCAATTGTGATGAGTCAGACTCTTCTTTATTATTTTCAACCATTAACCAGCCTCAAGCCCCTGTTTATAGATAGCAAATCCAACCTTTTAGTTTTCACTACAATGAATTGCTCGAAAAACTTTTTTTATTTCATTAATCCAACTTTCTGCTTCCATAGGATCCAATGATCCTATAAGGTTGGTAGCATTTTATTTATTGAACTCCCCAAGGTACTCTCTTCTTGAGGTTATGGCTGTGGTTGGACGGGATTCGGTACTCCTTGCTGTTGGTTAGCCAAATTTTGTGTCATCAAGGTCAGAATCTGATCATAGTGTACAGACACCACAGCCATGGAATTCACTAGTTGCTCTCTGATCATAGTGTACAGACACCACAGCTCGTTGACAGGAGGTGCCTCTCTGTCGACGAGCTCCTGGCCCTCCGTACTTTTTCCATTGCCAGTGCTTCTAGTGCAAGTCATACCGATTCAATTAATAGTTATCGCTGTTATACTAACACGTGTCTGAAGAACAATACAATTACAAATTAAAGGCAAACTTCTTAACTCTACCATTGTCTTACCCCGCTCTCATTAGCTGACATACGATACTACAGAATCGTGTTACCTATACTCTTTGGTTACATAACTACGGAATCAGATAACTATACTCTTAATACCACAAGACCATATTACTCTGCTACCAACTGTAACGGCCCGAAAATCCGGAGTTTCATTGCCCCGAACTCCCAAAGCGTTAACATACCACCCCATATCAAATCACACTAAACCTTTTTTACTGATTAATACAATCTCTGCTCAAGTGCAACTTGAAACACATTAATCTAAATTCTCCAAAGTACCAAATTACAAAAAAAATTGCTTAACCTAAACTATTAAAACTTAGTTTCTTTACCGAACAACAAGCTAACAGTGTTGATCCACGCAGCGGTCCTATCACTCAAAATAATGGTGGGCACTCCAGAATCTCACACTGTCTCTAAACCTGCTCGTGAGCAAACTACATTTGATCATTACCTGTAGAAGGGAATCAAACGAAGGTGAACTTTTGAGAGCTCTATAAGGTCGTTCAAGGAACAACCAAAGAAATTACAAAACGACTCAAGAGTCCTTCCGATGATAATTGTTCGAAACATTTCAAACAATTATAAATAGTTTGATGATTTACAAAATGATAATAATCAATCATAAACAGATACTAAAACGATCATAAACAATTATAAATAGATACAAAAACAAGCATTAACAATCATAACAGATTCAAAATGATTACTAACAATCATAAACGGATACCAAACCGATCATTTCAAGATCATTTTCAAAGCCGTCATTTTCAAATGCAATGATGATTTTCCAAAACAATAATAAACAATCATAAAATGATCATTTGAAGATCATTTCGAAAGTCATCATTTTAAAATAAAATGATGATTTTCAAAGGATTTCAAAAGGAACGCACATACTTCAAAGACAATACGGGAAAGGTTTCAGATAACCACGAACAATTTGATCACAATAGGGGAAGAGTTTCAACTAAATCTCCTTCAATCAGATATCAAGACATTCATTTCCAATCATTTTCAAAATAATCATTGTAAGATATAATGTAAGACAATTTAGAAGATATTGATCCTGGGCCGAGGCAATGCCACTTAGGTAATGCACAGAAAGTGTACACATGCATGATGTACGGTAACTAGCATTTTCCATCGTTCAAGGACTAACCTGCGTTCCCCGTAGGATACATGAACAGACTATCCTTATAATGCCTCCCTCAGAATAGATCCCAAGGTCAACACAGAAGACAACAATCGTAGAATCAACAAGAAATTCAATGCTAGACTTGTAACAAAAATAAGCATTAACATGAATTCAAATAACCAATATCAATTAGGTTTTTAGTGACAATAAAACATGCTAATACCAATTCATCACTTAGAACTCGAAAATAGCCACAAACAAATAGCAAGAACAAAAACGAATAGTTATCGAATTTAGGCACAACAACTCAAAAGAAAAAATGCAAATAGTTATCGAATTTGCTCAGCATACGATAAAAAGTGAGCATTGATAAGATTTCCAAATAACCGACTCAAGTTCAATATTATTGTTTGCTTAGCAATAACATGCTGATATCAATGCATATTTCAGTGTTCAACAATAGCCATAAGTAAATCAAAGGAGTATTTACGAACACAAGTTATCAAATTTAGGATTCGGATAAAAATCCTTACCCAGGATTCAGATAGAAACCGTTACATAGATCTGAAGCTAAGCTAGTCTAACCGAAAAGTCCTTTGCTTTAGTATAAACAGAACAATCAAATGATAAGATTACAGTCTACACTACAATATTACAAACTCAATACTGACTCATGCATATTCCCATAATGAACCCCTTCACCGCTTAGGTAAAATTACAAAAATATCCCACGTTATAAAATTACCAAAAAGACCCCTCTCATATCTAATTTACCAGAACAATATTCTTGAAAATAAAATTACTAGAATATGTCAATTAAACCAAAAGTACCTTTTACGGCTAAAATTACCAAAATAACCCCCTTTGGGAGGCAAATTACCAAAATATCCCCTGAAAATTTCCACGCTGAAAAAATCTCAAAATATATATAAAAAAAACACTATTTTAAGCATCTTAAAGTCATTTTTGGGCTGAAAACAATCTCATAAAAGTTTTGCTCAAAAATTTCGAATCGGTGTCTAGACCGAGCACTCAAAAGTAGGTTATGCTAAAAATATCTATTGAACTTGGAATGGGATGAAATTTTAGAAAATAAAACATCTCAGTAATGTAAGGTTTTACAAAAATTTTCAGATCAAAAGAGCTTTACATACTATATCAAATAATTCAAGAATTCTTTTAATTGATACCCTAATTTAGCATCCTTCGCGAACACTAGAAAAAATCTCAAAATTTTTCATAGCGTAGATCTTGTGAAAAGAATATATGTCTCTTTTTGGTACTTTATCAAATTATGATCCGAACTATTTATAAAAGTTCACAGAAAACTGTTAACCCGATTCCCCCTTTTTAGTGACAATTATACGTACTATTTAAATTAAGACACACATTAGTTCAGCTTCAAAACACACATTCTCTTCTAACTTACTTCACTATTGAACCATATGCACACACACAATTCTCCCATCAACTGCTACACCTTTAAAGACCCACTAAAACCCTTAAATATACATTATACCACCTATAACACACACACACACACACTATAAAAAGAGTAGAGAATTACCATAGAGGAATTTTCTCCAATCTCTCTCTCTCTCTCTCTCTCTCTCGCTCTCCCCCTGCTCAAATTTCTCCCCTGTTTTTCTCTCTTTGTTCTTTCTTCTTCCTTATGTTTCTTCTTTCTCCCCCCCCCCCCCCCGATTTCTTTCTATTTTCTTTTGTTATACTTTCTTTTCATTTACGTTCCTTTTAAAAATATAACCCTTATTTTATAGTAAAATGTTTTTAGTCAACATATAACGAAGTAGTTGGTGGCTCCATATTATGACTAATTCTCCAAAATTTGACACATACATGTCATTTTTAAAAAAATTGCAAAATAACCCCCAAAATTATCCTAAATTACAAAATGAACCAAAAAGTCTTTAAAGTTATATTTTAATCCCAAAATCATTTTAAGCTTCTATAGTCTACTAGTACCTGAGCATTGCTCAAAATTATTGCCTCTTTATTTTTTTGATCACAAATGATTATTTTAAATAACTCAAAAAAGTATGGGATATCACAATTTTCAGTATTGTTTTTATCCTAATCTTCTTTCTTTCTGTGCAAGTGTGTGAGCAACATTTAAACTAGGATTAACATAGGAATTACTAAACAAAAAATAGTATGAAATACATCAAAATTTGAATTAGTCCCTAAGGGACTCTAGAGCCTACGCTAGCTAATCCAATGTCCGGACATCAACTTCTTCGGGTCTTCTTCGGGCTGGCCTCTTCCTCATCGCTGGTCTCCAAGGATTCTTCATATTCCTCACCTTTGGGATCGGGGGATGACTTTACCACCACGGTCTTGTCTAATTGGGGATTCTTGTAGGTCTTACAAAAGACCAAGGCAATTCGAGAAGACTTGTGTCTCAGTTTTGACGGAGAGGCTAAGGCTTTCCTTTATTTGCCCAGACAACTTCTTTGCCCTTCGACGGTGCCGGCTCTTTTGGCTAACCTTCTCCAAGAAATTTTGACTCATCACATTTATCTTCGCTCAGCTTCCCTTCTGAAGTAAAAGAGCCCCTTTCTTAGGAGTCTGAGTGGCAGCAAAAGGGATCATGAGCTCAATGAAGCTCTGTCGTCCATTCAACCCACCTCCCGAAGATGGCATCGAATTAGTAGAAATAGGTGCCTTAGTCATCTCGGCAGATGGCATGTACACCTCTATCAAGTTTCGATAGGTAGATACCATGTCCTTAAGACTATGTATCATCCAATATGCATTATTTAACACTGAGCACGAGACTTACAACCAAGAAATTCATAGAATCAAAATAATAAAAAAATGACAATTTATGCTCAGTTAAAGTTTAGGTTTACCATTTTGACTTGTGCGAGCTCTTTCAGCCCAAAGACCTTAGAGTCCTTCTTCGGCTAGGGGATCGACTCCTGCTCCTCACTCCTTCTCTTTAAAAAGATCAACACCATCCAAGGAAGGAAGGGGATATCATCTACGGACTCTGCCTTCTTCTTTCCCTTTCCCTTTCAATGTCCGGTAGCCCTAGCCCTTTGTACCCTTCTCAGCCACTCCATAGTCAATAGGACGCTAGGTCCTCTCTCAAAGAACACTTCTCAAACACAAGAATCGTTTGGCTATCTCACGGAGGATACATTAATCCCCCTAACCAAGCTCTACAGTAACCCCCGGCCTAGGGTCCTCGATTGGTACATCTCAAGAGGAGGAATAGTCGAAATACGAACCTCAATCTCCATATGATGGTAGATAGAACTTCTCCTGTGAAAGTCCCACCAGCAACACTTGGCATTCGGTGAAGGCTAACTCCTCGGCATACGCCTCAGCCGTCTCCCAAATGGATAGAGACACCTGAAATAAAATTAACAAATTATGAGTATTCATAAATGTAAGAAAATTCAAAAATCAAAAGAATCACTTACCCAGCACTGCGTCTACCCATTGAAGCTCTCCCCGTAGGCCCCCACTGTGGCCCCTACCCTTTCAAAAATCCATGGCATGTTTTGGGATTTATAAAACATGCCATGGATTTTCTTTTTCAATTGTAAAAATCACATATATATATATATATATATATATATATATATATATATATATATATATATATATATATATATGCATCCTTGTGTGAAATGCATGAATGTCTTTTATGTACCCGTGTGCCTGTGTGCCTTGGGTGCTTACATGACCGATTTGTTACCTGAGTTTGCATGTTTTGTCTGCATGATACCTAGCTCATTCCTCCTAGGACCTTTTTTTTATCTAACATTTGCATGCTTTCATGTGCATATCCGCTATCATATCCTCAGATTGTTTTGCAATCCGAATACTCAAATTGTTGCTTAGTTCCTAATTTTTGTATGCAGTAAGGCCAGTGCAAGATCCCCCTTTTGTTGTTAGAAGCAACATTTTTTTCATATCAAGTAAATTAATATGTTCGACACTCAAAGATCAGCTGTCCTTGGACATTGTTGGCTCTGGCTTTGTGTGATATTTCCAAAATTATCTAAACGACCAACTGCTTTGCTGCGTTGTTGGCTCCGGCTCTTAGATATAAGTTTGGTTTTGAGTAAGCGACCAGCCAATATGATGCATTGTTGGCTCTGGCTCTTAGTCAAGTGTTTACTTTGTCCGTTGACTTCTCAAGTCGATTTGGTGGCTCAGATAACGACCAATGTTATTCTTGTGTTGTTAGACGACCATTCAAATTGATTTTGTGGCTCCGGCAATAGGCAAGATTCCCTCCCTTATACATCTAAACAATCCTTTCAAATCGATTTGGAGGCTCCGACATCTAGATGTACGGCTCCATCCATCGGCCATTCAAATCGATTCGGTGGCTCCGACGATGGATAGGGTTATTACTATTTTTACATATCTGGACAACCTTTCCAAATTTTCATTATTATATCGCTCGATGACTAATCGTTGTTAGTGTTGGCTCCGGCTTCGAACAATATGTAACATCCCGAAATTTCTTTGTGTTTTGTCAGAATTTTATATTTTAATCTCAATCTAATTAAATGGGGGTCAATTCGTTATATTGAAAGTCGTGGATAAGCTTGGGAATAATAATTAAAGTGCAAGGGGTTTAAAGCAAATTTCCCCTATTATTGTTAATATATAAAGCCTAGCAACGTCTTTGGCCGCCCAAAATATTTAGCCTCTTTTACGTGAAACCAGAGAGAGAAAAGGGAAAGAAGAAAGCATCTAGGGCAATTTTTCCAGGTATAATCCCTAAGTATTTCTCTTTAATTTCAGCCCTCTAATATGTGTATAACGTGTGTTATTGTGTGTTGTTTTGCGGGGTGTTAATGGATGAAGGGGAGAGCTGTCATGGTGGGCAGTCGTGGTGCTGCATGTGTTGATATGGGTGAACGAGTGAGGTAAAGTGGGGGCTGCCGTGGTGGGCAGCCATGGTGATTGGATGGTATGGGTATTTGTGTGGTGTTTAGGTGGGTGTAGAGGTGGAAAAGAGAGAGGGAAGGGGTTGGTATGGTGGGCAACCGTGTGGTGGGGCTATGTGTTTGTGTTGTGTTTATGAGTGAGGGAGAGGGGAAAAGAAGGGGCTGCCATGGTGGGCAGCATGGTGGTGGTTATGTGTGTTTATGTGGTGTCTGTAAGTGAGGGAGGGGGAAACAAGGGGCTGCCATGGTGGGCAGCGTGGTGGTGGTGCTTTGTGTTTTTGTGTGGTGTTTGTGAGTGGGGAAAGGGAGAAAAAGGCCACATTGTAACATTCCCGAATTTTTCAGAACGTTAACGCTCAATCAATCAGTGACACTAAGACAATGATAACTTCATAACCAGATGATCAGTCATCATCAGAGCAAGTAAACCTTAAATCAAACAATATTCCCCGTGGACTGTCGTAAATGATACATCAACTAAGTCAAAAAAATTCTTAGATAACAATCACTACCCGCACAGGGGTTCTAACAAATAATACCAAAAATTAAATTCATTTTCTTTCGCTCGCTCTAATCCATGTTCGGTAACCTATGGCTGGTTATCACCTACGGAAAGGAAATCAAGGAAGAGTGAGCTTTCGAGAGTGCAATAAGGTCAATCAAAGACTTAAAATCAATAAAGACGATCCAGACGACTTTATATTTAAATCAAATTGTAACGCCCCGATTTTTTTGAAGCGTTAATTTTAAATAAACAAAGCAGAAAATCTCAAAATATCCAAAAGTCTCCCAAATTGAGTAATCAGGGCATCTAAGAACAAGTATCCAAGAAACATCAATAAATGCCACTCTGGCTTAAAATAATTACATTGATCTCAATTATTCCTACATGAGCTTCAAAATAAAATCTAAAGTAAAATCTATTTGAAAATAAATATAAAAGAAAATCCTTCCCTAAAAGCCTTTTTAATTAGCCATGCCTTATAATCCTTTGCACAGTTCCGAACACTGGCTGATAACCTGAAAGTAGGGGGTGAGCACTAAGCCCAGTAAAGATAATCCAACACAAAACACGCTATATCGATAATAGTACTTTGAGGTGATAAAGTACGATACCAAGGTGCATGGCGAATACGAAAACCAATGCACTAACTTTCAATTCAGAAATCAGATTAGCAACAAGATCAAATAGCTCGTATCAGAAGACAATACAACCTTAAAGTAAGGAATTACCATATATAACTAAATTTACAGCGGGTCAAAAGGTGTCGATGTATTTAAAACAATACAAATTTAAGTTCAAAATGTTTTCACCAGTTCTGATAAGGATATCTTATATTTCAAAATGACTACAGTGAATTCAATAATACTTCAAATAAGTTTGAAAACTTCTTCAAATAGATCAGATATCAAAATCCAAATGTTCAATGAGTACAAAGACAAAGACCACTGGAGCCATTCAGAAATGTGTCACGCATGCCATCACTGACACGTGAGACAAGGTTCAGAAATTAAGATCGCGATCTCTAACTCATCCCGCTGAGCTAGCCCACATTCCAATCTACGTGGGTAAGTCAGAAATAGATAAGTCACATACACTGTGACATGGCTCGCCAGCTTATAAAAACATATACCAAATTAACTTAATAAACACCAAGAGTTTGAAGCTGGCAAAGTCATTCTCGTTTACACGATTCTACGCAAAATAGTTTTATTCAAGGGCTAACTTCAACAAAAAAATTGATGAATTCTAAGAAAACTCAAAGGAAGAGGACTTGTTACTATTTTTGTAACGTCTAAGATCATCAAAAACGAATAAGAAATGAATAAGATGGAGTAAGTCAAAGTAAGCTGATTTGCAGTGTCAAGCAGTAACTTTTGCACTAATGAATAACTTTCAAACTGAATTTTGATTAGAAGATAGATAGATTTTGATGAAACACAAAACTATGAAGTTTAAGAGAACTCTTTAAGGTTTCTAGATCGTCTAGAATCATGAAAAACCAATGAGAAACAAAGGAGATAGAGTAAATCGGAGTGGGCTGATTTACAGTGTCAAAAACAGAAAAGTCTACACTGATAAATAACTTTCAAACTCAATTTTGACCAAGAACCAAATGGATTCTGATAAAACCTTAAACTACAAAGTTGAAGAAGACTCTTCAAGAATTTCAAAATATTCAAGATCATTAAAAACCAATGAGAAACAAATAAGATACAACAAATCAAAATTGGATGACCTGAATTGGCAGAAATATAAGCATAACAATGTTCAAGTCTATTTTTGAATATGGATCACTTGAAATTTTGGAAAACCTAAAACTACAAAGTTGTAGTAAACTATTTGATATTTTTAAAAAGTGTAAGAACACTAAAATTGGCCCAAAAACGACAAAGTTATGGACTTTTGAATTTGCTATAAAAGATTTACAACAAAAAGATCACGAATCAAAGTCAATAATCGGAAGTACAAAGAACTATTTAGTGTAACGATCAAGAATGTAATTAGGGTTCTAAAGAATCAATAAATCTCTTTAAACAATAAATCAATTTATGAACGGATCGATAATCAGAATTCAGATGGGGTAAATGCGTGAGAAAACCCTTACCTCAGTTGCATAAATCAACTCGAAATCTTGATATTCTCAAACAAATTATATCAAAACCCTAGTATAATAATACCCAAAATTTCTATTAGACTCTATCAATCACATTAGCTTATGTAGGTTTTTACCACAAATCTCAATCCCAATATCAAAATAAGATCTTACCTCAATGTAATGACCAAAATCTGAAGAGTATTCTTCCTAGAGATTCTTTGGAGGCTCTTCTGAAGTTTTGTGTGCTCCTAAGAATTATATTACACATAAGTCATGAGCCTAAAAGGAATGTAATTATATTCCTAACAAACAATAAGTAATGAGCAAAAACGATTTTTCTATATACAATCAAACAATAATTTTAAAAGGGTTTTCAAAGAAACCCATAGCATTTCAATGTAAACATAGGGATGAGTATCAACTCATTTCCCTTAAATAAATAACCATTTTTAAAACACTTAAAGTGCAATAAACATAAATAGGAAATGTTCAACATGAGCAGTACAGAAGCAAAGTCACCCCGGTAGTGCTCGATACGCTTACATATGCATATGTGCACTGACTAGTCCATCTAGGTACTAGTTAAACCCATCTAACAGACCATCCTTATAACGCCAATAATACAGACCATCCTTATGGCTCCCAAGTTACTAATTCATGTCAATATTGAGAAGTAATAAGTAGAATTCAAAAATGCTTTACGATGAGCAATCAATAAACATATCAAATGAACAATGGATTACAAGATGAGATGAAACAGAATTCCAAACGATCGTTATAAGGCTCAATTTAGGGTTTCATGGATAATTTAAAAATATTTTTATATCAATCAATAAAAATCAACATTCAATCTAGTTTGTAAAGTTGTTGTTATAAGCATTTAAAATCAGAATAATGAAATAGGGTTCAGATAGAATTTCTTACCTCGGTCCAAGCTAAGCATTGCTACCAACCTCGATCAATATTTTGTGAATAAACCTAGATTGACAATTTACTTGTTAGAACATAATTTATGTAAAATACACTATAAACCCTAATATCAACTACCCATTGCGTACCCCACTCACTCTGAAATCGCGCACTCAAAACGGTTTCTGCACACGGCTAACCTAACCTAAAATCCTATACAGTCCTTAACGTGTACCGACACTCTAAAATTTATAATAATTTACATTAAAAACTTTTATAGCTTAAAGCATTTATAAAAGTCAAAATATGCATTTTCTGAATTTTTGAATATTTTTGAATTAAAATAATTTCTTTAAATACAATAAAAACTCAATAATATCCATAATTACTTCCAGCTGCCAAATAAGCCCCATAATTTTTTATAAGAACTTTAAAAAATATATATAAATTATAGATATTGAGATCAAAATTTAAAAGACATAAAATTATTTTTATATTTTTCATTTTACTAAAACCCATGCAATATGGAAAACATAGCAAATAAACTCCAAAAATTATCAAATTCAAACTGAGTCTTATTTATACCATAGAGACATCACTAAAAATTTTCCAAAAACATTTTATGGGTTTAAAGGCTCCAAAAGAATTTTCCAAATCTGAAATTACAGAAAATACTAAAAATTCATACGATCTCAGAAAATTATAACATTTTGCCAAGAATTCTATTATGGTCTAATGTATTATACTGCAAATTTTCGCGTACTAACAATAAGTGTGTCTAACATATGCATGTACCGAATTTAACGTGAACTCAAATTCCAGCTCCGTACTTCTCTTCTTCTTCTTTTTACTATTTCTCTCCAAACCAAAACACACTCATCAGCTCATGGTAACTGTTCACGCAGCTTCCCCTGCTCCCTATTTTGCATCTCATAAGCATGGCTATCTCTCTCATTTCCCTTTTCACACACACACACACACAGACATATATATATATATATATATACACACACTTTAACACATACAAGCTGGCACAAGAAAACACCCAGATGAAATATTCAAACCCAGTGCTAACTCTCACTCCTCCAACACACACACACACACACACACACACACACACACACAGGCACACTCTAATTACACGCCTAAACCATTTCGTGTACACACAGCACACAGCAAAAAACTTCACATGCATTTACCCATTTGCACACCCACAATCTGATACCTCTACGCATCACTCCATGTAACACCCTATTACACATAACGCACTCTCGCACATAAACACTCAGTTAGGTCAAAATGCACACACCTACAACAATTCCACTGCACACACGAAACACTCACATGTACCTCATTCTCATGGCACCATGGGTGTCCACACATCAGCCCTCACCATTTCATTTATCTAGCTCCAAGAAGAACCTGTCCAACGAGCCCAGAACCCACTCATACATAAGCTGCCTTGCACCTATTTTCTATCCCACGAAGACATCTCCTCACACACATACACACACTTGGCTGCTACAACTACACGCACTATGTTGTGCACCAATCATCCAAACACACACCAACCACTTCACGGCAATGGCTGCTCCAGTCTTGCTCCTTTCCATTTCTTTTTATACACACTCAAAACCTCACATTGTGACCCATGCACAATCACACATCAAGACCCACATTTTTACACTCAGACGATTCCCTCTTCTAATCCCTCATTACATAAACAGACATATAAAACATGAAAAGAAACAACCAATACCCACTCACTCCCACAAATTCTCCTTGCTCTTTGCACCCATATGTACACTCTCCCATGCATGTACACAGCCATGGCGGCAACCCTTCCATGGCTGTCCTCTCTCTCTCTCTCTCTCTTCTTCTCTCATATACTCGCATATACACACGTGCAACACACTCATGGCACACTGAAATTCATAACCCACATTATATATATGCACCATTCACTCACACATCTCGCAAGCATTACGACAGCCCCATGACTGCTCTAACTCCTCCCCTTCACTCGGCAACTCTCTCTCTCTCTCCAAAATCCACAGTCTCGCATGGCTGGTTACCCTTTGTCGCATGGTAGCATCACCCATGACCACCCTATTCACAGATTTTCAAAAAACTGAGACCCATTTATATGCACATCCTAACCACCTATATATATGTATATATAAATATCACGCATATCAATTTTTAAGCTCACCCTTACCCTATACTCATGGCTTCCTCACACAAAATAGCATACGTCCCTCACTTTAGCACATATGTCCTTTAATCCCATAAAATGCTGAATAAAGTCGAGATAAAGGGGGAGCAAACTTATCGAAAAACCAACTTGATCGCCGGAATTCCATTTCCGTTCTCTTCTCTCTTTAAATATCTCAGAAACTCCTTTCTCTCTCAAAGAAAGCCACCCGGATGAGAAATGAAAGTTATATGGCTACCATCTCATAACCAAGGATAAATATAAAACCCTAGAAGGAAAAATGACCAAAACCCCCTATATTTTTGTTAGTTATTTTATAAGCGTTACCCGAATCTTTTTATGATCGCAAAAAGGTTCAAGTAATTATTTATGAAATATTAGTATACATGAAGAATTTATTTGGGTTGTTACCTCACCCCGATTCACTAATAGTCGCTAAAAATTGTTAAACGGAAATATCAATGCTAACGAAAATTTTTGTCACTGAATAAAATATCGGTGCTAAGTAAAAAAAAATTTCGCTGCCAAAAAATCAAAAAAATATCGAGGTGTTACACACATGGTGGGGGAGCAGTCGTCGTAATGTGTCGTGCAAGGTGTTTGGGTGTTTATGTGGGTGTAGAGGGGGAAAATGGAGAGAGTTGCTGCTGCGGGTAGCCATGGTAGCCGCGGGGCAATAGTGGCAGTGGTCACCATGAGGTGGTGGCAGTGTGATGTGGAAGGCGAGAGAGCGAGGCAAATTTGGGTTAGGGTTAGGATTTCTTAGGGAAGAAAATGATGAATAGGAGTAAAAAAAAGGTCTCTAAAACTTCATTTTTCCCCTATAGTCTTTTGTCTACTTTTTTAAGCATGTCCTGGACATATTTGGGTAAGGTGCGAAAATAAAGCCCCCTTATTTTGCGAAACCTACGTGATGTAATTTTTTGTAATTTTTTTTGGGCATGTGAAAGGCATGAAATGGTTTCAATTCGAAAAAGGGCTTTTAAATAATTTGATACAGCAAAGAACTTATTTTAGCTAGAAATTTTAAAGTAATCTTATTTTATTGAGATGCGTGACTATCTAAAATTTCGCTGCATTTCGGTGCCGATTGCCATACTTTTGAAATAGGGCCCGTAGTGCTCAAATAAAGGAGCAGATTAGAATTTTGAGCGAAAAATCTCTCGAGGGACCTTTTAGTCTAAAAACCTCACCTAGTCATTTAAAGAGATGTTTTGGGTTATTTATGGGTGTGTAAGGGTACGTTACACGTCGAGGGTATTTTGATAATTTTATACAAATCATATTTTGATAATTTCACTTATTTGGGAGAGGATTTAGCAGTCATGCATGATTGAGCGTTAAGAATTAGAACCCTTGTGGCTTTAGATGAGGGCTAGGACGACAATTCGAGCAAGTAAAAGAACCGGTTATCGAGTCAGATAAATACTCATGCCATGTTTTACCATATACCCTACTTTCCATTATAAGTATATGTGTACATGAGTTCTACCAAATGGAAGCCTTAAAGTCTTTGATATGCTACTACATTTGTGCTAACTTATTTAGCGAGAAGATGAATTAAAAGTTCCATGGGATGTTTTTCTTTGTAGTTGTTTGAAATTTGATTTATGTTGAATGAGATGGAGATTTTGATTTGGTTGTTGTGCCCCATATTACAACTGGAGAAAGTCAAATTTCGGGCCTAGGTCAATGGGACTTGTACGTTCACAAATACCTACGTTATCACAAAAATATGAAAATTGAACAAAAATTATGGTACTACCCTACGACTCTTCCTATAATGTTTTAGCATTTTTTTTATTATTATATGATGTCTAACATTCACGTGGTACACCCGTGCATAATTCCTTTTTGCCGTTAAGTTAACCCACTCTTCTTATTCCTCTCTGTCACAACCCCATTTAAACAAACCCCACGCTCAATTCACAGCAACTCACCTCCATTCCTCCCACACTCACATGTTCATATATTTAAAATACACGTATAACCCAACTCACACACACATCATATGTAAACACCCCCCTCCCCCAATTTCATATATCACTCACATGCTTACACCCAGAACAATTCTAAACCCACATAAACGCATGACCATGGCAGCCATCTTTCCATTCCATCAGCCTCACGCACACCCCAATTGCAAACCTACAGCAGCCTCCTTTTTCTTTATTTTCATTTCACTCACACACACACACACAAGATATGCACACACCTTCATTCTTCACACACACACACACACACACACACACACACACACACACACACTAGCTGCCTTGGCAGCTTTGTTCCTTCACCATTCCACAGCTTTACACACGCACATATTCCTCCTCACAATATCACGACAGCCACCATTTGCCTTCACTTATAACACCTATAATCACACACTAAGGCACACAACCTTATAGGATGTGGTTCTGAGAAACTTTAAAGAAATAAAGTTGCACCCTTGCTAATAGCTATAGCTTTTGGCCGAGTAGTAAGCGCTTGATCCAACAAGTGGTATCAGAGCAGGTCACGAGTTCGAGTCCCCCAGGGTGTATATGGGGAAGGGATTGTTGGCAGATCAGAGGTTGACCGTGTGCGCTGGCTGCTATGCCAAGACTATAAGGAAATAAAGTTGCGCTCTTACTAACAACAATTGCTTTCAGTGCAGTGGTAAGCGCTTGATCCTAACAATTGGTATCAGAGCAAGGTCATGGGTTCAAGGAGATTGTTAGCCTTAAAAATTAGTCAGCATCTTCCTTAGGATTCGATGGGCTTAACATCCTTGCCCATGGCACCTATTATGGGATGGGTGCAGCCTCTTATGCTAGATGAGGTTATGAGAAACTTTAAGAAAATAAAGTTGTACCCTTACTAATAGCTATAGCTTTTGGCCGAGTGGTAAGCGCTTGATCCAACAACACACATTAGAGCACATAACACACACACCCTGGACTACATGCACCCACAACAGGTTCATATATTTTCCACCAAATCCACATCACCCTGCTTCCCACACCCACTGCCTCACAGTAGTGGGTTCTCTTTACTCATTCATTTTTTTACACCCCACTCACACAACGCTCTTAAGCTCATAAACACTCGACTGCTGCTGCCATATCGTTCACTCCCTCACCTCATACATAACATATCTTTACATATACGTATCACGCAGGCACCCATAAAACATCCACTAAATTCACACATAAAAAGAAAATGGTCATGGCAGCCTTTAACCCATCCCATCATCCTCACAAAGAACTGTAAATTACAACTATGGCAGCCCATGGTGCCTAGCCACTTTCGTCTCTCATGACAGCCTTGACTACCACCTCCTTCACTCAATTTTTTAGCCATGACAGCCCAAGGCTGTCACCCGTACATCCAACCCCTCACAACTCCCTTGTCTCACGGAGGAAAAAGGTAATGCTTGCCCCTTGAAAACCCACAAATTTATGTACCAACAACCATCACTCATGCTATATGTGTGTGTGTGTGTCAAAAAGGTACATAGCTTTTCAAGATATCTCACCAAAAAGTTTCGCCGGAAAGAGAATCCTTCAATCCCTTCTTTGAAGACACCCCCCTTCTCTTTCTCTTTCTCTCTCTCTCTCTCATGTTAGTGGGTATGACAGTTGGACTGTGAGTCCTTGCACGGCTACTAGAGAGTTACACACACGAGTTAGAGTTTTCTTTTGTCTAACTAGGGTTTTATTTTAGACACACACACACGTATATGTGTGTATGTGTGTAAAATAAAACCCTAGTTAGACAAAAAGAAAACTCTACCCTATCATTTGTTGCTAAATCTTCCTACCCAACCTTACTATTGCGAAAATAGCCTAATAATAGAATATTTGTGATGAATTTTATGTTAGGAAAATTATAAATGGGTTGTTACGTCATCTCGTTTGATGAATTGTAGCTAATAATTACACCGCTACTAAAATTTTAATTGTCACTAAAAAATATTTCAATGCTACAAATTAAGTCGTAGCTAATATACATGTCGACGTTAAATGATAAAATATATCGTCGCTAAAATTATATCATCGTTAAGATAAATTTAAATTTGTCGCTAATAATACCAATTTAATTTATGAAGAGTATTTTAGGGTTCAGGATATTACAGACAGGGAAGGAGAAAAAGATAATAATTAATTTGAATATCAAATTTATGAATAAAATTGTATATAGTTTAGAGTTAATTGAGTGATTGGTTTATAAAACTAATTGTAAACTCAAATTGTTAAGAAAATATTAGTATTTTAGATCATAAATAAAACGTTGGAGATAGGAGGGGTTAGTTTACAAAATTGAAATGTGAGGCTTTTTGCTTTTAAATCAGAACTATCAAATTAGCTTGGTTATGTGCAAATGGCATTAGTGAAAGTATATTGTCGTTAGAAATTAAGAGTGAAGTGGAGATAAAAGATATGCTTGTCTACAAAATTAGATAAAAAGATAGATATATGAAGTATTTTGTGTGTGTGGGGGGGGGGGGGGGGAATTTAAATCAAATTGAATAGATGAGAGAGAGAAAAGAAAGGAATCCAAATCATAATTAAAAAAGTTGAGTAAATTCAAAACAGTTTCAAAATTTTAAATTATAAAGTTCACAATGTAAGGGTTGGTTTGACAAAATTTTTTTTTTTGGTTTTCAGTTTTTAAAGAGCAGCTTAATTTTTTTTTTTTTAACAAAAACAAGTGGGTGTTTGATAACCCTTTTTTTTTAATTTTTTTTTGGTGTTTGGTAACCCTTTTTGTTTTGATTTTTTTTTTGTGGTTTGAGGTGGCAGTGGTCGACGGTGGCGGTGGTCGCCGGCGGCCGGCAGTCGCCGGCGGTGGTCCCCGGCGGCCGGAGGTGGTTGCCGGCAGTCGCTGGCGGTAGTCGCCAGCGGCCGGGGGTGGTCGCCTGAGGTGCCTGCCGGCGGTGGGAGGGTGGTGGTGGTCTAAAAAAAAAAAACCAAAAGTGAAAAAAAAAATAGTTTTTGGAGTTTTTTTTTTTACTCTTCAGTTTAAAAACTGATTTTTTAAATTGGAGAAGAAAAAAAAAATGGTTACCAAACGCACTTTTTTTCAATTTTCAAAACTAAAAAAAAGAGGAAAAAAAAACCACGTCAAATGTGGCCTAAGTTAAATTTGTGTCCAAATAAGTGGGAAATGTACAATATCCTTTCAACTATATATATATATATATATATATATATATATATATATAAGTTAGATTTAACAAAAATGTATTTCAGAGTGGTTACTTCGATTGAAAATTTTGGCCCCTCAAATTCCTATTTTAAATCTTTCATAGAATTTACAACATTAACTTTTGCACTTACCAAACAATGATATATCATTCATGGTGAAATACTTCAGTTAAAATAAAATTTGCTGTTAAAATACTTCATTCAAATACATTTTAGAGGGTATCGAAACATGCAATTAAAGATCTTCAACAAGAAAAGTGAAGTAAAATGCGACTTCTCAAAAGTAATTAACCCGAGTATTTTTCCTAAATAATACTATTTTAAAATTTAATTACTTATTTACTCTATTTTGAAACCGCATACTACACTTTTGAAAATCGCGATTTAGAAACACGACTTTAAAGCAGAAAATGTGATTTAGAATTACGTTTTTAGTATGTGCGTGTGTGTGTGCGTTTTCTATTTTATTTGTCTAATTTAAACAAAATTGAAAGAACATTTGGAAAGAACAAGATATTGAGGTTGAAAAATAGAAGCCGCATTTTGAAACTACATCTTTAGAATAAATTGTGATTTATAACAACGTTTTGAGACCAATGTTGATTAATATAAATCGCTTTTGAGAATCACGTTCCCATAGAAATTGTTGTTTCTAAAGGCGCTTTCTTTTGAAGTCATGGTTTCTAACCACGATTTATGTTGAAATAAAAACCAAATGCACGCCTTTTTTTTTCCCTAAAGTTTCTTCTTTTGTTAAGTTTTCTTAGATTTTGAGAAATTATGAAAAAAAAAAAAACAAAACGAAACGAAAATGTAGTTCTAAATCACGTTTTCTACTTTAAAGTTGTGGTTCTAAATTGAAATTTTTAAAAGTGTGGTATGTGAATAAATAAGTTTTAAAAATAGAGTAAATAGATAATTAAATTTAAAAAGGGAAAAAATTCTAATCAACCCCGTGCATTGCTCGTTAAGTTTTCGTTTGCCACTGCAACGATCCATAGGACCACTTCTTTGCCCCCCAAATAAAAAAAAAAAAACAGGTTGCAGTACGTTTGGCTACCGGAGACGCCAGTGAGAGTGCTCAACAGAGAAATGGCTATGATGTTATCATCGGGGTCTATAAATCTACTGATACTGACAAGAAGGGTCTTCTATTCAAAACCCAATATCCAAGCAAAACCCGTGTCCTCTCTCCTCCTCAAAGGTCGAACAGTTGCGTCTTCAATGTCGTATGACAAGGAACTCGCTGCTGCCAAGAAAGCCGCTTCTCTTGCTACTCGCCTTTGCCAGGCACTACCACTCACTCTCTGCTTTCTCTCCTGTGTAAATGTATTGCATGTGGCCAATTTTAGACTGTAGGTTTGCCTCTTTCTTTGGTCTGGGCGCTGGGCTGGGGTTCAGATTATTTGCGTTAAATCTCTTAATCATCAACCGTGTGATCTTCAGTTGTATGGAATTGGTGGCAGATCTATCATGTTAACTTCTAGTCCAATATACTTATGTTTCTGTTGACTTTCGAATCTGGTAGTTTTGGTTGGAGACAAAGGGCCGCTCACCCCTTCACACCCGCGCACACTATTAGAAAGAGGAAAGTAAAGTATCAGGAGAAAACGCACGCAGTCCCATTCCACTTGATTTCCAACAGTATGACTAGAGTACATAGTAGAAACTACTAATGCACTTGCAACATAACTACAAAATGCGCACTTACATAATCTTAGTGACCCTCTAGCCCAACACTATCATCTTATTTTAGTAGCACTAGAATACATCAAGTTTAGTTCTCCAACTGTTTTCTCTGTTGCGTCAAGAATATAGGAACTAAACAATCTTTTTGCATGGTTAGTGTGACACGAGAAGAAATTTGTTGGAAGAACAAATCTTTCTGGCAATACAATTCTGTAGATAGAGAATCTCTGTGTTTCAGGAGTTCCAACCTGAGAGTTTTAACCATGCGTCGCGGTGCAACGTTCATGCCGCTCACTAGTTATTTCATGTCTAGGCATATACATGCATATGAGACAGCACACCATCCCGGAGTTTGAAAAGCAAAAGGACAAGGTTGCCCAACATTTACAGCTAGGTTATGGCAAGGCATTCCAATAGGGATATCCATGTGACATTAGGATGTAGAACAGCCTGAAGAAGGATTTCTAATGGCTGTATCTTGTTGGATTTGCTGCCAATGACTGAGGAGGTAGTTGAAGAGTTTTAAGTCTACTAATGGCGATGGTAGAGGGCTTGAGTTTTTGCCATTGTTTTGGCTTTCATATTAGTATATTGTCTGCTGAAAAAGACTGACATTAGGTCTGGTTGCAGTATACAGATGCTAACAAAGAATAAAGAAAAAGGAAGAAGAAAAGAAAACATAGGATTAACTCCTAAAATTCCTTGAGCATCTGTTTATTTGTACATGAAGAGATAATAACTCTGTTTTCTTGTTAGTATGTTTTCTTCTCTTTCTCTATTCTTTGTGTGTTTGTAAATAATTACGATATGTTTTGAACACCCCCCCCCCCTCTCCTCTGCCTCCACACACACACAGAAATTTTTCCTTATTTCTAAAGTGCTATTCCCTGGGATGCATGCCATGTGTTCACTTGGTGGAGTATCCACTGCCTTAGGTTTTTAAGTATGTAGTTATTACGTCACAATCATTTTTTTCATTGTTTTACGTCCCATATATTCTTAAAATGGCAGTTATATATATAAATACACAACACGCATGTATATATACATACGTATACATGCATAAACATATACATATAAACATGTGTTTGTTCTTGTACCAAGTACTTAGCTATTGGTTATTTTTGGCAGTCAACAGCTTGAGTTGTTAATCACATAATTCACGTCCTTGATCAAAGCTTAATGCTCCAGTTATAATAGTGGTCTATACTTTATGACATGTTGCCTTACTTGAGTGCATTGGTATGGCTCTAGGTGCTCTTGTGGGTGTTCATTTATCTGTTCTTCAAATGTAGACTGACGTATGGTTGACGCTTCACTTTGTAGAAGGTGCAAAAGGGATTGCTGCAATCTGATGTCCAATCAAAGTCCGATAAGAGTCCTGTCACTGTAGCTGATTATGGTATGTTAGAGCACTGTCTTTGACCTGTCCTGTTGATTAACTTTAGGTCTCTGTTTGTGGATGACTGTGCATGCTTGCATGTGTATGTTCCCGGGGCACAATGTCTTTTAGAACACATAATGAAGATTATGAGTTGCAACTAAATCGACCTTTTTTAAGGAAGTTATAAATACACCCTCTAAGTTCTCTGCTACACTTGATGGCTTTATTTGTGTCAAGAGATAAACTTTTGAAAGGAAAAAGTATCGAGATAACACTCCAATTAATAGCATTGCACACCCAGAATTCTGGTGAATGTCCACTTATTTCTTTTATTTTGTTTACCTTCAATTGGACTACACAAGTTGAGATTCTTTTTCTCCTTGGAAGAATTCGTATTTGAAAATCCTTGCCAAAAAATATCAGATTGGTCCACTTAATATACACTTGCACATATTAGATAGTCATGCTGTGCAAGATTCACACTTACGTTTGTTGTGTTGTGCAACCTTGCGTCTTAGGAATTTAATAATGGTTATCTTCATTGCATTGTCATTTGTATAAGGATTAGTCTTTGTTCAACAATGGAATGACCCACAGTTGTATTAATGGAATATATAGCTTATTTTAAAACTTTTATGGAAACTGCAGAAGTTCTCTTTCCCTGTCTCAGCAATCTCCCCCCCCCCCCCGTCTATTCTTCTCCACTGCATCTTTCTTTTGCTTCAAGTTTCTTTGTTATATGATTAAACTTGCAGCATTACTTTTTTTATTTTTTCATTATAACAACATTCATAGGAGGCACTCATTGCATTCTCCATATTTATCCTTACCTTTTGCCATAGCCGGGTACAGTCATTTAACACTGCACCATATCTTTCACGACGATGGCTTCATCAAGTGTTGTGGAGCTATTCATCGGAACTCTTGCATCATTAACCGGTCAAAGCATGATTTTCATCCCCTTCACAAGGTACTGGAGTTCTTGGGAGTGTTGTGATTAGCGTCTCTCTCTCTCTCTCTCTCTGGAGTAATTATAAATTTGGGAGACTAACTTGAACCTTGAGATATATACAGCAGCATTTGCATGAAAATAGTTACCAGAAATAAGTGTCCTTGCTCAAATAGGTTCATAATTTGTAAGATGACAGAAATTTAAGTGTCCATGGATGATGATAGCCTCTTTATCAGGGTTGATGGTGCTGACTGTTTGGAATCTCTCAAATTGAACTTAGTATAAGGATCGTAACATGATTATGCCATCGGAGCTTTCTTTGGTTTCACCTATGAAGCACGGGTGCTTCAAAAGGGTAGGAGTATCGGGGTCGGGTGCGCATCAGACACGGGTGCGCCTCGGGTGCGGCTCGGGTGCGTGTCGGGTGCGCACCCGTTAATTTCTATTTATTTTTTCATTTTCAGAAATTCGGGTGCGGCTCGGATACGGTTCGGGTGCGGATCCGACACTTCGGGGTTGAAAACATAATATCCAGAAGATAATTTCGGGGGTTGATACACAAAACTTAATTTATTTGGGGGTGAAAACATAAAATGAACAATACTTACCAAATTAGGGCACACGGATCTCTCGTCTGATAGAGAGAAAGAGAGATCGCAGCCGCGACGTCCCTCGACACACCGGCGACCTCCCTCGACACCGGCGACCTCCCTCGACACCGGCGATCTCCCACGACACCCACCGAACAGCCGCGAGCACCCACGACACCGCCGAACAGCCGCGACCACCGAAAACCTCCCTCGACCTCCGGCGACCATCGGGGACCTTCGGCGACCAGCCACGACACCGCCGAACAGCCGCGAGCACCCACGACACCGCCGAACAGCCGCGAGCACCCACGACACCGCCGAACAGCCGCGAGCACCCACGACACCGCCGAACAGCCGCGAGCACCCACGACACCGCCGAATAGCCGCGACCACCGAAAACCTCCCTCGACCTCCGGCGACCATCGGGGACCTTCGGCGACCACTCGCGACCACCCTACTCACCTCCGGCAGCTTTGCTTCGAAGGTATGTCTAATGTCTCCACTGTCTTCAATATTTTTTTGAAGACTTGATTTCACACTGTCTTCAATATTTTTTTGTTCTTGATTTCTACTTTCTACTAAGACTTGAACAATGTGGAACGTGGAATGTTTTTGTGTAATTATAGTCTCAATTCTCAAATCAAATTTTTTTTTTGATTTTGCTGTGACAGTGTATTTTTTTACTTGGACTATTGTGACTGTTTTTTTATTTTATGATTAAGGTTTGAAGGCTTAAATTAAAGCCAAATATGTCAACAACTTCAGATAGTATTGCTACCCCTACGCATGGTCTTGGTGATGATGAGACAAAACCATTGTGGAAGTATGTGACTAGGCTCAAAAAGGATGGTAAAGGAGGTGGAAATGTGAGATGGCAGTGCAATCTATGTGGCAAGGCGTCTAATAGCTCGTACACTCGGGTTAGGTCTCATTTGTTGAAGATTAAAGGAACGGGAATTGAACCATGTAAAAAAGTGACACCTAATGAGATCAACCACATGCGAAAATTAGAGGATAACGTGCTTGAGAAAATAAAGCAAAGTGCTCCAAGGATTCCGCCTTTTCCACCAAGTAACTCTTTAGGTGGAACAAGCACATTTTTCCAAAGCGGTATTCCCCTTAAGAAGCGAAAGGGTGGTACAAGTGGAAGTGCCAGTGGAAGTGCTAGTGGAAGTCAAGAAGGAAGCAATCCAATCATGGATTGCTTTAATATTGCTAAAAGAGATCGCTTGCACTCCGAGATTGCTAGGATGTATTATTCCGGGGGTTTGCCATTTCACCTAGCTAGGAATCCATACTACGTGAGTTCGTATGCATTTGCCGCCTCTAACTCTCTTGTGGGTTATTTGCCTCCGGGTTACAACTTGTTAAGGACAACTCTTTTACAAAAGGAGAAGGCAAATATTCAAAATTTGTTACAACCTATTCGAACCACATGGAAGGAAAAGGGCGTGAGTTTTGTGAGTGATGGATGGAGTGACCCGCAAAGGAGGCCGATAATTAATTGCATGGCGGTAACGGAAGGTGGGCCTATGTTTCTTAAGGCTGTGGATTGTTCGGGGGAGGTTAAGGACAAATTTTTCATTGCCGCTTTGTTCAAGGAGGTGATCAATGACATGGGTCCCGAAAATGTTGTCCAAGTAATTACGGACAATGCTCCTAATTGCAAGGTGGCCGGGCAATTGATAGAAGCACAATTCCCTACTATATTTTGGACTCCTTGTGTGGTGCATACATTAAATCTTGCCTTGAAAAACATTTGTGCGGCAAAGAATGCGGATAACAATCAAATAACTTATGATGAATGCTCTTGGATCACGGAAGTTTATGGCGATGTAATGCAAATCAAGAATTTCATCATGAACCATTCCATGAGTTTAGCCATCTTTAACAAGTATTCTACTATGAAATTGCTTTCGGTGGCCGATACAAGGTTCGCTACTGTTATTGTGATGCTTAGGAGATTCAAGCTCTTGAAGCAAAGTCTCCAAACTATGGTGATTAGCAAGGATTGGTCATCGTATCGGGAGGATGATGTTGGAAAGGCAAGATTTGTGAGGGATATGGTTCTTGATGAGGTTTGGTGGGATAAGATCAACTACATAATTGCTTTTACTTCTCCTATCTATGACATGCTTCGACAATGTGATACGGATACGCCTTGTCTTCACTTGGTTTATGATTTGTGGGATACTATGATTGAGAAGGTGAAATGTGCAATATATAGAGAGGAAGGGAAGAGGAAGGATGAGTGTTCTACCTTCTATGACGTGGTTCATACCATTCTTGTCAATCGTTGGAACAAGAACAACACGCCACTTCATTGTATGGCACATTCTTTGAATCCGAGGTAATTTTCACGCTATTATAAGCAAAGTTTAAATCTGAATTTTTTAGTAGTAAAGCGTGAATCTGAATTTTTTTTAATTTATTTGTTTAACGTGTTTATGAAGGTACTATAGTGATGAATGGCTTAGTGAGGATCCCACTCGTGTTCCTCCTCACAAGGATGCCGAGATTTATATTGAAAGGCAAAAATGCGTGAGGAGGTATTTTCCAAATCCGACGGATCGTTCAAAGGTCAATACTGAGTTTGCTCAATTTTCTTCTAAGAGCGAACACTTCAGTGATATCGATTCCATCAATGACCGGGCTATTATGAGTCCTCATAATTGGTGGTCGTGCCACGGTCCCCATGCACCTATGCTCCAAACTCTAGCTTTGAAACTACTTCAACAACCCGCTTCGTCGTCTTGTGTTGAGAGGAATTGGAGTACTTACTCCTTGGTGCATTCGTTGAGAAGGAACAAGTTGACACCACAACGTGCGGAGGACTTGGTTTTCATTCATAGCAATCTCCGTCTTCTCTCAAGAAGATCTCCACAATATGCACAAGAAGCTACAAAAATGTGGGACGTTGGAGGAGATCAATTTGGTACTGTGGATGATGTTGGTGTACTTGCGGTTGCGGAGCTTTCACTTGATGAGCCGGAGTTGGAGGCCATACTTTTTACGGATGATGGTGATGGAGAGATAGACGAAGATGAAAATGTTGTGTTCATGGAACCCTTAGATACTTGATGGAGTACTTTGTTTGTTTGATAGTTTGAACTTTGATGCTATGTTGCTACATTTGTTATGAATATGATGTATTTGGTGGTGGTTATTATGTATTTGATTTTGATGGTATTGAACTACTGTTGAATGGTATTGTATTTGATTTAGAATTTAAATGCTAGTTGTACATAGTAAAAATATTTATATATCATATATTATATATATAAAAATATATATAATATTTGCCGTATCCCCGCCGCACCCGTATCCTAAAATTTTCAAAAATGCCGTATCCGCGTATCCGCACCCGTGTCGTATCCGCACCCGCACCCGCACCCGTACCCGTGCTTCATAGGGTTTCACTATAGACTTTCGTCATTTGTTTCTTATTAATTTGTTTTCCTTTTGTTCCGGAACTTCTTACACCAGTAATACACATGTCCAAGTAAGTTTCATATTAACTATACTGAAGTTATGATGATTGGAAATAGTTTGTGTCATACTCCGTTGAAGTTATTCTGTGACTATTCTTGTGACTTGTACGCTATTAAGGAACTTCTTAAGGTTTAGTTGAGCGTAACTCTCTTACCCTCTCCCCTCCATTAAGCCCAACTATTGTCCTTACCACAGAACTATGCCCGACTACCTAAAGGATTACAACAGACTCGGGCATGAATCTGTGAATAAGATTGCAAATGGAGAAAGCATGACTAAAAAGCACAAGGCTGGCCACTTAGGTTGGCACTTCCTCGTCAAGGAAGTGGCACCCCAAAAGCCCGTAAAAGTTGTGCCCAAGAAGAGAACGGATCACTTCGCCCGACATCAAAAGATTACGAACTTGATTTGTGACATGAGCTTCTTACTAAGTTCCCGTTCGTACCTTCAAGATTGGTTTCTACAAAGTGACTGTCAGATCTGTAACTTCAGCGAAGTCAAGGTCGGAACGCGAGTGCTTTGCTGCTCAAGCTAAACATTGCCACCTACCGCCAACAGCCATAGTCTTCAATGACGAGGACAGGCCCCTGGCTGAGTACTGCAACCTGCCTTTGTACTTGGAAGGTCTCGTCTATAGCACTGGCTTCCACGTGTAGCTTCTGTCGTGCTTTTTGGTGGACCCTGGTGTTTGTCAATATCATGCCTCTCTCCACTCTCAAGAAAGCCGATATCTTCTAAGAAACTTGTATAGTTCATTATCGACAGTGCTATTGGCCTATGGCTATGGCCAAGGAACCCAGTCCACTCTGGGGAATATAAGATTAGCTCTGTGCGTAAGGATTAAGGATATTATGTTTTATGTTATAGTCATTTATGCCTCTTATCATCTTCTCCTTCTACGGCCATGGATCCATGTTAACAAGGTTGTCTGCTCTACCAACTTCCAGGTTGTCAAGTTGATCTATGGCTATAGCACAATCATTTCATATGCGATTTGGCAGCCCCTTTAAACACTCATAATCTATTTGGATGAGGCCACCTTTTTCTATACTCTCTTGGAGGATCTTGAAACTTACACACTCTTATTCATTTTACTAATCTCCCTGGTTTAGAAGATTTATCAGGTGATGGCTCCAAGTTCAAGAAGAAGAGGAAGTCTAAGGATAAGGCCTCGTCCTTATCTCCCAAATCTAGGAAGCCACGAGATGACAGCCCACCCTTCTCTCCGAAATCCAAGAAATCTAACTCCGATGCCAGATACCAATAAATCACCAATAGACGGCTACACTTTCAACCAATTATAATACTGCATGGGGGTGTCCACCCAACCCCCACTAACAATATTAGTGTTATCCTAATGCCACAGGGTGTCTGCGTAATCGAAAAGTCACGCCCAGGGCGACTCTTTCATATTTAAAGAAGTTCGCTGGTCGCAAGTTGAAAACCTTGAGAAATCAATTGCGACTCCTTGGGAAAAGAACCTCGTATCACATAAATCGGCCAAAAACTCGCCCTGGGTCAACGAGAACAATTAATTGAATATAACAAATTACCGTTCTTATCAAAGACTATTGTAACTTCCTAGCTTAAAGCTTAAATGAAATGCTCAAATTAGATTTCCCTTATCTTACATGGACTCGGTACTAGTGTTGAGGTCGAATATGTGTCTAAGAGTCAGAAGACACGAGGAGATGACATCATTTCTAATCTATTTGTCATTTTTAGGTACTTATAGGGTGAATGGTGATTTATGTGACATATGTGGTTAAAATTGAAAACTTCCCTCGCCTTAAAGCGATAATTAGTTCAAACAAACATGTAAAGTAGTGTTCTTGGTCGCATATCCCTTTGTTGTAGGACTTTTGTTTTGTAGGCCACCAATCTCCCTTAGATTCTCGAATTTCCGCTTTCAACTTGTTAGTCTTGTTGGGAGCACTATCCCAGGTGGGTTGAGATCGCGAACTTAAGTATCCTCAGATTTATCCTCTCGCCGGCGCAATATATCTTATTGGTCATCGTTAATATAGTTTAGGGTATTCAAAGAAAAAGGGGAAGACAAAGCTCACCAGGTGTGGGCTAAGGGATAGCCAAGCCGGTCTTGGTTATGATATATTACTAGGGCTGGTCAGTTCGGTGGGAGGCATAGAGAACGTGGGAGTGGGTCTTTCGTGCTTCATTTATACAAGGATACATGAATGTAGGGGGGGCCTCGTCAGGTCCCTATATAGGACTGGTCTATCGGCAAACAAAAATTTTCGCAAGTTCTTCACGCGTAATATTAGATGTTTTACTGAAAATAAACAAACATAAAGGAGCTATGTATCATAATGTTAAATAAATAACAATTCATGTATATGTGTATATACATACTCTATGCATATATAATGCATATAATATAAGTTGTTAACTGCGTGAAAAAATAAATAGTATATATTTAGCGAGTCACTTTACTTAAGATTCTTCTAACTGCTTAAGCTCCCCTGCCCCCACCCCCGCCCCATCCTCTTGCTCCCGCACATAGCAAGTCCTATATAGGGACCCTGAGCAATGTTGAACGCATAACAATGTCATGTCCGAGTCTTCAGTGTTTGATACACGCACTTTATGCATTTTCTAGGGTCCATGTAATATAGGATCCGCTTTAGCATGCACCATCTTAACATTGCCATAGGCTCTGGCCTCTTTGAGAAACTAGTGCGGACCTCTTAACCCTAACTTGAACACAAATTCAAATAAGAGATTAAAACCTTTTTCTAAGTATGATTCCAAAAACCTGTCACTCACCCTATCTAGTTGGTCAATGTGCATCCAAAAGAGAAAGAACAAATTCAAGTGTGCATTGACTATAGAGATTTGACAAGGCCTATCTCAGACGAGTTCCCTTTACCGAATATTGACTTCTTGACAAGAGAATATTTCCTCCATGGGTTGTTTCACTGGTGCAATCAACCGACTTAGACAAGATGACTTATGGGACTTACGACTCCCACGGGTAACTTCTAGTGGAAAGCCATGCCCTTCGGGCCTAAGAATGTTGGCGTTTCTATTAAAGGGCCATCATCTCTGTTTCTTTATGACATAATTCATATCATTGTAGAAGACCATGTTGACAATCTTATCGTTAAGTTCAAAAGGGAGAGACCAGAAGTGAGAGTAACCATTCAGCCATTAAAACACGAGGATGAACCCCGTGAAGTGTGTAGTCAAGGTTTTCTCCACAAATTTTCTTGGCTTCCTTATTGACGGGCAAGGAATTGACGTTGATCATCAAGGCTAAATCAGTTCAAGAGATGTCTCCACTAAATAATCAAGCAACTCAAGATCATCATAGATAAGGCCTTTGATGGGTTTGTCGCTTTATTACTTCTTTAACTGGGTTGATCCTACCTTTTCGGCACTTGATCTGAGAAAATTCCCCTTGGAGCTGAGTTGACTATGAACAAAAAGCTTCTGCGGAATTAAGATCGTCCTGATAGCCTCCGAAACCGTGGTAGTACCTCACAAGGGTTGGTCTTTAATCATATACTTAACCTCCGCCGTCGTAGGGAATCTTGCAATGTAGTATTATGCCCTGCACCGGATCTTTCGCAGTGGTCCCAATCGGTGTTCAGCCTTAGAGGTGCCAAGGAGCATCGGTAACGTGGCGTGAACGAATCAGTGCCCAGGCGTCCCTAGCGTCATTTAATCACCTTGAGCGACGAATGTGTCTCGAAGTAAAGCCTATCCTGTGAAAAGGAGTCTTCAAGCTGGTCCCCACGGAGGTTCCCGAGATAGTGTTCCGGAGGAAAACCTACCCAAGTGATGTCAGATTTTTCATGCTATTGATTAACGTGAAACTTGTGCCACTAATTTCTGTTGTATGACGGTGTTTATTATTTTTGTGAAGCAGATTCATATTCCCAAGTGGCTAAGAAGCCAATTGTTAATTACGTTCACTACATGATGAGACGACCTCCAATCAAAGAAACATGTAAAATGAACGCAAAAATAATAGAAAAGGTAGCAAATCGTGCATAAATATTTTATTTCTCACTGTATGGTGCGTTCAACATATTCGGACATATTTTAACGATGAAAGATCAAAAGGAAGAAAAAGATATATGCATATGGCTATGGAGATTAGAGGGAGAGCTGTCACCTAGCGATATCCATATTTGAGCTTCGAGGAAAACTAGCAAAGGGGCTCTTAGGTTTTGCTTGGAACCCCCTTTTTCCTCCTCTTTGTCTTTCATGTAGCTCTTTTCTTTGGCTTCTGCCAAACAACTTCTTCTCTCCTTCTTTCTTGTTTCTTTTCTTCTTCTCTCTTTTTTCTCTCTTTCTATTCTTCTCTTTCTTTTTTGCTGTCCTTTTTGCGGAAAAACCTTTCCTTTTTTGCTTCCTCCCCAGTCGAACTGCTCATGGCACAACATTAAAACTTGAGGAGCCTTAGCTTATCTTTATACCCTTTACTTCCGCGTGAAAAGTCTTTGGGTTCTAAGACTTTTTCATGCTCTTCCAATGATAATCCACTATTTCTCATTTGCTTTATCTCCAAAATTGCCAAGTACTCTATTTTCACTATATTTCTCATTTGAATGGAATATGCGTTTAGATTCACATCAATCCACTCTCTTTTGAAACATATCCTAAAGAATATTTCTCAGCATCTTGTAATGAACCTCATATCCATTAATTTATAGGCTTTCTTACATTTTTGTTAAAAGGCCACCCATTAAAACTGGGCCGACTATTATTTGGACTAATGGAAGGCTCACAGTCCTTCAAAACTTTGGTGCCAATAAATGCCCATTGTCGTGGTCTAGACTTTTTGAATTTGCAAAAAGACCGGATCACGACTGATTTGGCAACCCAGCTTTTGCAGTTCTCTTTTCTGCTCTAAACACTTCCAAGTGGCAAACCTGTCTTGAATTAGGATAGCAACTTTGCACTTCCACAGTATATACTCAAGTGTTAATGAGCTTGTTCTTGTGCAACACAATCTTCTTTTCTCCCTGCAGGTTTTTTCGTGATGCTCATAATCAACTTGTATATCAATTTTTCTTTCTTTGGTAAAAGGAATCAGTTGTTGCAATACTTGTGAGAATGATGATGAAGTCCTCTGTCATAACGTTAGAAGTACATGTTCAAGGTACCTTGGATCTTTGATACAAGATGTCTACGTAACTAAAGGATCGAGTCATTGTGTAGTTTAACTTGAAAACTTCTTTATGAAGGTTAAATTCTTTTATAGAAATTTTTTTCTCAAGATTTCTTTTATTTTGTGACCGAATTTAGGAATATGCCCCAAGCTGCCTACGCACTTGTAAAGGATCCACTCACTGCGTATTTCGAGAATTTTGTTTCAAGAAGATCTTTTTTTTTTTTGCTTCGAAGAAAAGAATTTTTTTTTTTTGATTGATTTGATTGAACTTGGGGAAATATGCCCTAGGCTGCCTACGTACATGAAGGATCAGACCATTACGTAGTTCAACAAATTTTTTTTGTGCCATATCTTTGACCTGGACCGCCCATTTCAGCTTTTGAGCCTAGCGGGCTTTTTATCATTTTTTTTTCTTTGAGGCCTAACCTTTGCCTAGACAGCTCTTTTCAGGGTTTTCAGCCTAATGGGCCCCATTTCTCTTATGTTTGGCCTACCAGGTCCTTTTTTCTTCGTTTTCTTTTGTGCTCCTCTAAGTAGAAGTGAGATTTGCAATACACGATTTCTTACTAACTTCAAGGGACGTAACATCACTTTTGTGGAAGAGTGCTTGAGCATTTCATTTGTTAGCACAAACTCGTAAAAAGTATCTAGTAGTTGTGTGCCGATTTTTCGAAGGTACCTTATCCAAAGCGAGGGAGTGAATGACTATTGGGTCATTCGATAGTTCCTCCATTTTGCGAGAACATGTCCTAGAAACGCAATAGTCTTGAATTGAGATTTCACCAAGCCTTTGAAATATGTGATGTTTGATGTCTGCTAGGAGTGCCTCTATGAGGGTGACCTGGAAGCGAAGGTTGTTCAAGTTCTATTGACATTGATCGCCATTCTTTCCTCCTTCTCGGGCCTTTTAGTCCTCGGCAGAGTTATAAGGTCTTCCATTATCGATTTGTCGAAGAATTCTTTGATGATTTTATTATGGAAAGAAAATTTCCTCTTGTTCTTTCGTTGAACGAAGGCTTACTATTTCTCATTTCAACATCACTTTTGTTGTCATTAGCAAGTTATTCTTTTGTCATTTCTACAACTACCAGTTCATCTTAATCGATCGCTTTAGACCTTGTGCTCTTCTGACTAAGGTGCAATTCAATGTACCTTAGTGTACGAGTAATTAGAACCCATCAAAGGATTGAGACAGAAGGTGTACGAAAAGCTCCTAAATTGTAGAGGCACGTTTGTAGCATTTCAATTTGGTTGAAATTGCAAGAACTATTAAAGTTGCGAGTTTGCCACCTTGCATGGAAGTCCAATGCCAACTTATTGTCGCATTGCTTTGTATTATCAGCTCTGCATTACTCATTCTCCTTTTTATATGGCTGAATTAACCGTAAAATTCCATGAGGCGTTCTAGTACTGATTCGACCCTTGTGGCAAATTAGACTGTTATATGAAAGCAGATCCCTCCAAAGATCGCGCAAAGAGTTCTAGCCTCGAGAGCTTATTTTTTCGTAAATGGTCTAGACGAGCAATGAAGTCGTTTACTCGTTCCCTCGGATTTCCTTTCTCGCTAAACCTCCGCAAGTCCGGTTGAGTAAAAATAGGCAAAAAAGGGATTGGTGTACCCAAGACGGGTGTGGTTTTGTTACCAAACTGGCGGTGGGAGTGGTCCTATTTCAGCTTTCCTTATTTTCCTTTTTACCACACTATCAATGCATGGTAAGAGGTTCACATCCTAATTTTCACTAGGTAGCTGATGCTGTTTTAAGCTCCCTTTAACATAAGGATTGTGGGCTTGAGTTGTCCTGGCCTTTGCATATGGTGCATCAAAGGGTTGGCATAACTGTCACCTCCAATACATACAGGTTTATTTCTTGGCCACATAACCTTTTGCTTGGTCATGGTGTCTTTCGATTTATCATGGCGGGATACTGACTTTGTCTAACCTCAATTTGGCAGGACATTTGATAATTAAGCAGTCATACCCTTTGCTTGCGCCAACATCACAGCCAATTGATCATCCTTTTGGGCTTTTTGAGCTTCTAGCCGAGCAAGCTTGTCATCATAGTAGAAATTATCTCCGGCTTTATAATTCTGTCTTAAACGCCCACCGTGGTCAGAATTTTCGCTCAAAGGAGACAAATTTTAGGCAGTTGAGCTGCTCTTATGAGACATCGACTCCTCTCGCACTTCTTCAAAGTGTGGATTGATCATTCAATCAACAAGTATCCCTTTGGCTGCCAGAGAGCGGGTTACACGAACTGAATAGTCCTGCTGAAGTACCACTGATCTTTCCTGTTGTTCTTTTCCCTTGGGTGAGAAGTTAAAGCTTTGGAGCTTTGACTGTTCTCCACGCATATTTCTTCCCTCACTTTCTTTTTAGGCTTAGGCTGACGGTTTTATCCTTTCCTTGCTGCATTTCTGAATACAGGCCTTACCTTGCTTTTCTTAAGACTTGACATCCTATTTAGAGTAGTAGCTGTAACAGCTACATTAACTTGGGATGATTGGTTTTGAGAGGTGGGCCCGACTGGCTTTCATCCGAGCACTATTGTAGAAAGGAACCTCTATTCTGGTGTCTTTATACGGCCAAAGATGAGACAAACCACCTGGAGTTCTCTGACACAATAGGCCTGTTAGGTTTGGTTTGGCTTCCGAAGGCGTAGAGACCTTTAGAGGACTTCAATTTCACCAACATTCCGTGGTTGGTTGGCTTATATTTGTATCTGTTCCTGTCCATGGTGGACATTTCTCCCAAGGCTATTTTGAGACCCAGTAGACTTTCTAAAGAGTACACCCCCTGATGGTCCAGCTTCTACCCACTCGTGGTGAACTTAAACATATGGGGAATAACCTCGAGAGTTATGTTGGTGATAACTGCTGTGTCGCAGAGGGTAGAGACGAATGCTCATCATCCTTAAGCAGCTGTTCGATATGAGTCTAGTTGGGCGGCATGCCTTGCACCCTTGGCATATAGTGTAACATCCCGGAATTTCCGGAACGTTAACACTCGCTCGATCAGATACACTCAGACAATTACGACCTTCAACTCAAGCAATTTAGAACCATCAGTCCGTCAGAGCAACTAAACCGTTGAGTAAACTAATACTCTTAGCGTACAATTATACTTGAAACATCAAATCTAAGCTAACAATTCTAAATAACAATAATGGCCCACGCAGGGGTTCCAAAGGCTAATACTGAAACTTAAGTTCTCTTTCGCTCGGCTCAGATCTAGTCCACACCCAATGCGATCTATTGTTGGTTATCACCTGCGGAAAGGAAGTCAAAGGGGAGTGAGCTTTTGAGAGCTCAGTAAGGTCGCTCAAACAAAGAAGTTACGAAAGAATTTACAAATGCAATTCATCAGGATTTTCAAAAAAGAATCATAACTAGTTCGATCAGACATTAATACGATTTTCAGATACGATACAATGATCACGAATACAATAACATGAGCAATTGCAAAGCCACACAGGCAATGCAGGGCAATCACTTAGCAAAGCCACAAAGGCGATGCTCATTAACACTTTCCACCGGCTAGTCCATCAAGGCACTAACCCACACCAATACACCGGCTAGTCCATCAAGGTACTAGCCCACACCAATATCCTCCACTATACACCAACTCCCGCCAAACACACCAATGCAAACTCTCATGTCAATATGCAGAATGAGAACAAAGGATAATACAATTCTTAAATCGATGCACAACGAGAAATAAACACAGTGCATCGAATATGATTTCAAATAAACGCTTAAGGCTCAAGATAGGTTTTTAAGGCAAACAATGCGACTTAATCAAAATAACAGAATCCAAAAGAATAGCGATAACCATTCAAAGAAATATTCGAGAACAAATAGAGAAAATTGGGTTTCAGAAGAAATCCCTTACCTCGATCCACGCTATGCAATGTTAATTGACATCAATCCAAAAGTCGTTGAATTAACCTAAATTGGCAAATTCATTTATTAGAAAAATAATCTACACTACTATACTATAAACCTTATTATCAACTACCCAAACGGCGCTCACTTCTAACCCCAGAATGACGCAACTCAAAACGGTTCCCGCGCACGGCCAACCTAGCCGAAAACACTGTACGCTCTCTAATGCGTAATGATATCCCGAGATTCGTAATAAATTACAATAAAACACTTTCGTAGCTTAACACATTGTAGAGAGTCAAAATATGAATTTTCTAAAATTTTGAATATTTTCAAATTAAAAATAATTTCTTTAAATACACTAAAAACCAATAAATTTCCATAATTGCTTCTAGCTGGAAATAAGGACTCATAATTTTTATACAAGCCTTAATATATGTAGAAAAATTATAGAAATAAAAATCAAGATTTGAAAGGCACTAAAACTATTTCTTTATTTTTCATTTTGCTAAACTTAATGCGATATGGAAAATGATAACAAATCATCTTAAAAAATTATCAAACTTTTTCCTGAGTCTTTCTTATAGTATAAAAACATTACTATAATTTTTCCAAAACATTTTCATGGGTTTAAAGGCTCCAAAGAATTTTTATATGTCTGAAATTGCAGAAAATATAGTAAATACATACGATATCAGAAAAATATGAAAATTTCACAGAAATTATAATATTGCACTAAGAATCATCCTGTAAATTTTCAGAATTTTCGGACAAGTGTACAGTACCCAACAGCCACGTGGTACAACTGTGTAAGCACAGTGTACCACTGCACTGCACAGACCCATTACTGTTCACCTGTCTTCTTCCTCCTTCCACTTCTGTGCAAACCCAGAACTCCTAATACACAGAGACCCCATCACAGCAGCCCTTTCCTCCCTTCACACTCACTCTAATACTTTTAAAATCACTCTCACATCTCACACAAGAACAGCCACACTCAAAACCATTTACTCACAAATCACATTCCACATCCATACCCACTGCCGTGAGGCAGTGGGTCTTCTTCTTGTTTAACAAACTCACAAACTCATTGACACCAACATTATGCACACAGGAACCTGTTGCACAACACCCCTCACACACACTCATGGCACCATGCACTCACACACATAACACACACTCATTACCCACATACAAACTCTCAAAATACTCCGTCACGGCCCACTCCTCTCTCTCATTTTTACACATTCAAACACACACAAACACCGTATGCACACACCGCATTTCTTTCACTCCAACCACACACCCACATACAGACTATGCGTACATACATTCATATACACTGAATCTGCTTTAGGTCAGCCCCTTCTTCTTCTCTCAAACGCCACAACACCCACTTATTCACCCACATAAATCACCTCTACACAACCATGCACCTCTATGCCATGGCGGTTCCATTTTGGCCCCGCTAACAAAACAAGGCAGCCACCATGGCTGGCCTTAATGTGACCTTCACCTTCATTTCTCTCCACTGTTTTCAAACACCCACATCATAAAATATACTATATACCTATGGCAGCCATGGCCGCCCTCTTATAATCGCAGCCCCCTTATTCTCATAAAACAATGATGAAAATGGGAGAAAAGGAACTAGAAGACTTACCGAAAAGTTTTGCCGGAGCATCCCTCCGTCCGTTCCTCTCTTAACCATGTCTCAGAAATTTGGAATAAAACTTAGGGCCGGCTGTCTCCCTCAAAGATGGGTATAAATAGAAAACCCTAAAAGATAAACTACAAACAAAAACTTCCTTCAAGTTTCGTTAATCATTTTAAATTTCACCCACGACTTACTATTATTACAAACAGGTCCAAAATAAATAAGTTGCTATCACTTATGTGCTTGAAAATTTTAATATGTTTGATACGCTACTCCGCTTCCTTATTGGTTGCTAAGAGTCGCTAAAAAAATATCGACATTAAGTAAGAATATTGTCGCTAAAAGTTGTTAATATAAAATATCGGCGCTAAGTAAAAAATATATTCTCCGCTAAAAAGTTTTAAATAAATCCGAAAAAGTATCGGGGTGTTACATATAGTCCATGTGGTTACACCTCTGACTAATAATTTTTTCCCCTCACGTTTGAGTAGTCACATCCCTGGGGTTTTGGAGGTTGGGTACCACCACATGCATCCTCAAGAGACTGGTTTCAAAAGCGCAGAGATTTGTTGGGCCTGGAGACTCTGACTGGTCGTGGCCTTTAGGGAATCCTTTTTGTTAAGGAACAACTTTTTAGGCATCGGAGGCACTTAAGGTATTGAAAACATCCTGTGCGGTTGGCTACCCCCATCAGGTAATGAATGGCCCCCCTTAGGATATCGTGGGCTTAGCCTATGCTGCAGGGGGTTTACAACTTTGGGTACCCAAGGTCTTATGGATGTGGATCCCTAGGAACCTGAGATTTTAGCGTATATTCTGAAGGATATGGGCCCTTGAGGAAACTGAGACCAAAACCTGTGTTCTGCAGACAGCTGGCCCCTAGGAACCTGACATCGAAGCCTATGTTCCAAAGGAGATGGCCCATGGAAAAATTGAGACCGAAGCCTATATCCCACTAGAAGTGGCCACCTAGAAACCTGAAGCCGAAGCCTATGTTACAGAGGAGACGGTCCCCAGGGAAAATGAGACCGAAAGCTTATGTTCTGCAGGCGGCGGGCCCCTAGGAGTTTAAGGCCGAAGCCTATGCTCCAAATGAGATGGCCCCTGGGAAACACGAGACCGAAACCTGTTCGAATGCGGCGGGCCCCTAGTAACTTGAGGCGAACCTATGTTTTGTAGGGGCTGGCCCTGGGAAACAGAGGCCTATGTCCAAAGGGGTATGAGCTTATGGCCCTGCAATCTTCAAGCTAATGGTTATGGTGTTGCATGTTAACAATGCTTCCTTAAATGTCTTCTTCTTTCTTTCGAATCACCAGTATGAATTGGGGGTGGATTAACAACAGAATTGGTGTAAATTGGCAGTTGCTGCAGAATTAGCCGTGCAATGCAGGCATTGATTGCGGATGGATGACGACACCCGTGTTGCTCGTGGATTGACGACCACAGCGTTAGTGGTAGAATACTATGTCTTGGTAGTGGAGGTGGTGTTGATGGGTGGGCACTTTGGTGGTGGCGATAGTGGTGGGTTGAGGTCGGTGTCTCGAGCCTAGTGACTATCAAACTTGACGTCATCCATTTATGTTTCGCAGTTAACTACTGCTTGGCTTTATGGATGGAACCACTGCTGCCTAGATTACAGTGCGGAAAGTTGTGAAAAAGCTGGGGTACAACGGTGGGGGTTTGTTGGGGTACGATTGTGGGGGTGGGTTGGGAACCGGAGGTGGAGGGTGGGTTGGGGTACTTTATGTCTCTCTCTCTCTCTCTCTCTCTAAATCAATCGTTTCTCTATGAAGAAAGAGATGAGAGATAACTTTGTTGGGAAGAAAGAAGGAGAATAGAAGGCAATTTTGGAATTGGAACTAACCGCTCCTTTTTCGGGCGGTTGGCCGAGATAAGCTTTACATAAATGGAATCTCTGCAATCCATGTCACAGTGTGGATGACCGGATCATAGCTGGAAAAACGGGATTTTTTCCTTGCTATAGATGTGGATTAGCCTTCATATATATATATATATGTGTGTGTGTGTTGCATTTTTTATTTCTTATGATAGTCATGCTTCCCTTTTTATCTTTTTTCTTTTAACAAAGATGCCAATCTATGAAGCACGGGTGCGGCAGTTTGGGTGAAGCACCAGCACCGGGTGCGGGTCAGGTGCGGGTGCGACATGGGTGGCTAGATCAAAAAGGAGAAAGAGATTGATGGACGATGAAATGTGGCACAAAACAAGGCTTGAATTGTGGAAGGTAGTTCTCCTCTCGATTTGATAAAATCTAGTCTAAATATAAGGGTGAAAACAACCATCTCCATTTGGGCTCAAAGACTACCTCTAATCAACAAGTGGATCTTTACAGTTAGCAAACGGGATAATCCAAGCATGTTTTTGTGTGGCTGATCAGCAATACCTTCTCCACGATCTTGGGAATTGAAGATTGAATATATGAATTCATCATGCGCCAAGCTTTAGGTCATTGTTGATGGCTCAATTGCCAACACAAGCAAGCCACTTTTTCATCCTATCAAATGAGCTCTGACATAAACTCTATCCTAAGCGGAGTCAAGTAGAGATAAAATAGTAGATTTTGAAGTATTAAAATGGAAAAGAAGAATTTGACATAAATCTCATGCTTCTCTAAAGATCTTAGCTCAGGTCCAGGAACTCTGTAGTCCATGCTCACCGATAAGAATTGGTCTGACTTTTATTTGGACTAAAGGAAGGCCCACAGTCCTTCAAAATTTTGGTGCTAACACCAAGATAGGGAAAAGTCCACGTGTCAGAGCAGTCGGAGCTCCCCGAGGCAATGTCTCGGATTCCCAAGGATTATTACGCCCTTCGAAAAGTGGGTCAAAGTATGTTCCACGACTGAGGCCAGGCAGGCAGGCATGATCCTGTAAAGACATGGGCATAGGGGCAGGGTTCAAGGCGTGGAGTAAGGATATGGTGCATGGACGTGCGAGGCGTGGCAGATGGGTTGCATGGCACATGACTAATTGGCACGGCGCGAGGCACGACGGATGGGCATCATGGTGCATAGGCAACTTCCAGAGGTATTGATGCACTTCCAATGGCGTAGGAATACTCCAAGGCTGTTGGAGCGTGTTCAGAGTGTTGAAAGATCTTTGAAGAGGGGCTAAATTGAAGAATATAGGAAGTTGGGAGTCTATTGCCACTGTAGGGACTCTCCCCTCTTGGGCTCTGCTAAAAGGATATGCTCACACCACCACCCCTCGCCCCCTGGCACCACCGCGGGGGGGGGGGGGGGGGGGTGCCCTTCTTCTACCTCGGCCTAATTCTTTCCATTTCTTGCATGTTGGTCCTGGTGACTCTTGTGATCAAGTTGATCACTTGACTGGGTTGACTTTGACCGGTTGAGTTTGACCACTTGACTCTTTTTAGACTTGGCAACAAAGGCAACCTGAAAGCTGTTTTGTATGCCTAGCCAGAATAAGCTAAGAACTCCTAGAGAAATTAATAGGGTCTAATAGAAAGATTTTGGTTCCTTTGTCAACAGCCAAAGTGATTGGATGATACTGAGAGGAAAAACACACTGGTATTCGTGGAACTGACATGCTTGAATTAAAATATTATATTATAAACCATAAACGTCGATCTAGAAGGTCATGAAATTTAGATCTCATGTTGCAAAGATATCATACGGTACTATAGGAACCCACACTTATATGCTAATGGAGCTTCGCCTTCTTATACACTTACTGCTGCAACATTGTGAATCTTGTAGTTTAATAGGGCTTTTATGTACGTTTTGAATACCATCGGAAAATTCTTGGCATGTTCTCTTCAATGTACCAATTATTTTCTTTCTTTCCCTAACTACTATAATCATGTGTATGACCTACAGTATCAAGTAGTTTGTCTTTTAAACTCTGTTGGGGCACATCTTTAACTGCTTAGTAATTGTGAATAGCTTCTGTAGAACAGCTTTCTTCCTTCGTTGGGGCATTTGATAATAGACTTTTTGAACTTCTGGGGTTAACGGAAAATTGGATTTTCCTGTCTGTTTTATTGCTTGCTTGTAATTCTCAGGCTCACAGGTTCTGGTCAGCTTTGTCTTGAAGAGGGAACTTCCTTTTGAATCATTCTCACTGGTGGCTGAGGAGGTAGAACTTTGAAATTTAAGGCGTTCTTTTTTTCACATGATAATCATGGAGAGTTCTCCTTGTTGCTCCTCTTTTTTGTCTTATGGATCTCTTCATGCTTCTTTACATCTTTAGGACTCAGGAGATCTCCGCAAGCAGGAAGGCCGAGAAACACTTCAACGCATCACCAAAATTGTCAATGATACTCTTGACAGTGATGGAGCATACAATGAGTTTCCGTTATCTGAAGAAGACGTGCTTGATGCCATTGATAGCGGGAAATCTGAAGGAGGATCTTGTGGTCGGCATTGGGTTTTAGACCCTATTGATGGCACTAAAGGGTGAGATTGATAATTAGACCTCTTGTTTTGCTACGGGGACATTATTTTATATTGCTTTGGGCTCCTCTATGTCTCTTCCAGCATCATAGCCTAAGTAGCACCCACACCGCAAAGGAACACAGGCTTTTTTCAAAAAATAAAGAAAAAACAATTCTGACAAATAAAATATTATGTATGACTTTGAAGCACGGATGCGGGCGCAAGAGCGGATAAGCAGGTGCGGACATGCTGATACAGATTTATTTAGAAAATTGGGGGTGTGTGGGGTATACATATAATTTGTATTCTGGGATGGCATAATACCACTTTAGTCCCTCAAACAGCAAAAACTTATTACATAACATAACAAAACAAAGTACTTCACTACTTAAGTCTTACAAAGTCATTCAAACAGTGAAGCAGGAACAGGGAAATAAGTCAGAACTATTAGTTTTATCATACGATCAAGGGCTCAATCTACATCTATAATGTCATCTTTGTCATTGTTCTCTTGACCTCCATCATTAGTCTCCTCCCTGCATACTTCAGCTTTCTTCTCTGGCTTATCGCGTGATAGATCCACAAATCGAAGCATCCGTTGATCTTCAACCCATCATGATTATCTGCCCCAATTATACTTAAGCTTGGATGCTTACGGTAACAAAAAAGAAAGAGATGGGAGAGAAAGAAGAATGATACCTATTGCTGGAATCCTGTGGTGGCATGGAGATCCTCTGGCAAGAAGTTTGGCTGTATGTCTGCATTGTTCTTTTCTCTTTGTTAGGCAGACAACAGCCGCAAGAAGAAGACTGAGAAGAGAAATGTAGTGGGTCGATCTATTAGGGCTTGATTAGAAGTTCATTTCTAAAAGAGCCCCCCAGAATTGTCAATTATTACACGCTGACTCCGATATAAGATTGAAAAGTTGTATTTTGCCCCCACACGTTTCGATACTTATTGAAGAAGCGTCCGACATTTACTCAAGAAGGGGACGACACGGTGTCCGATAATTAGAAGAGGTAAAAAAAATTCAGACACCACTGAGAGGGGTTCGACGCGTGTTGAAGGTGTCAGACACCATACCTCGACCCATATGAAGTGTCGGTGCTTCCTAGTGGGCTAAGCTTTTTGGTGGTGGCGGTGGTTTGGCAATTGGGTGGGGTAATAAAAAAGGAGGAAGAAGGGAAACATTTTTAATGACAAAACTAGTCGTATCTATATAAGAAAGATGCTACTAAAGGGACCAATTTAGAGACGGAGCAAAGTATAAGGACCATTCCAACGAAACCAAGAGTTCGGGGACTATTTTAAAAATGTCGGTAGAGTTCAAGGGATAAAGTGGTATTATCCCTTAAGTTATTTTGTATTACATCTGGTATATATTGCTGCTACGAGAAACCAGCAACAAAGAATATTCATATGCTGAAAATTGATAATCGGTTAAAAAGACAAAAAGCATATAGAAGTCTATAAGTATATTCATTTTCCCACCAGTATAACAGTACCAATAAGCTATGTTACATGGACAAATTAGAATGCAAGTGTCAGACACTCGATATTTGGTCATAAGTATGGAATCTGTGTTCGACACATCTAATATGCCAACACTATCTTATAGTGTTTCGTTCAATGTGTTATTGCTCTGAGATGAGACAAATTCTCAATTAAAACCACGTGTGTCACGTTGATCACCATTTCATCTTGGAAATAACTAAAAACGTTACAATAAATATGAACTTTTCTGTCTCCCCGTGTCTTGTGTTTTAACAATTAGACGAATACGACACTTGGACTTGTATCCGACCCGGATACTCGTAGGTAGTCCATGTACATAACCAGTATGTCAGTGACAACAAATCTAAAAGTCTAAAATAGTAGATCATTATCATATGCTTTAGGATTTAGCTCATTGATCACAGATTGTTCCTTCTACGAACTAATACTCATCTCCATCTCCTTTGTCATGAGTAAAAATTATAGCTCCCATCCCCATCATATATACATATATAAAAGCATGTATGAGCTTAAATGTTTAATCTTTTCTTTTCTTAAAGTACTCTTTTCTAATTGATATATTCTCATAAGAGGTTAAGGGTGAGTAAGGGTGTTTTTTAATTTATAACATTTTTTCCATTAAATGCCCTTTTTAAATTAGAGTGTTATTTAAAAATGAGGGTATTTTTGACTTCTCATAGGATATCAAGCCTCTTTCCTTAAAATACCCTTATTGGTTTATATGTTTTGGTTAAAGTTAAGGATTGTTTTGACTTTTGACTTAAAACTTTCCTTTTTTTTTCATTAAATACCTATATTAGTGAGTGTGATTAAAAAATAAGGGTGTTTTTGACTTTTTATATAATACCAAGCCTCTTTTGTTAAAATATCTTTATCGTAATATATGCTTTTGTTAGAGTAAAGAATTGTTTTGACTTTTATTGAAAAAAAAGGGAGAAGAAACCCCATGAAAATCATATAAAATCACCTTTAAACTCCCGCATGCTCTCTAATTATTGAAAAAATTCCTGTAAAATCCTACCGCCTCCATTCCGTTAAATTTCCTTAGAGTTATTACATTCTCCATCATATTTGATTAAAGAAAAGAACTTGTAGAGAATAAAGTTTTTTACAGCATTTTTCAAGATATGTAATATGCCTGAACTAAATTGAATATTCAGTCAAAAACTCAATCCTTTTAATTTCTTATTTCATATTTGTATGTTAGTGCGCATGCTACAGATTTGAATTATTTTGCATGTGTATAGATTTCAATACAAACATATTACTGCATTGAAACTACAATATTTTTTGCTAGATATAAAAAATTTGTTGTCAAAGTGTTTAAAAGTTTACTGATGCATCTTTAAGTGATAACCCTATCAAAAAATATCCTTAAAAATTACCAGCATCAAAATAACCCATGCCTTTAAGTTAGGGTGAAATTACAATCAATGACACTAAGTTTCAAAAGGTAAAGTCGTACTGATCCGTTAAAAACATACTTTTTACTTATATCGTCAGTTGTGGGTCGTGGAAGGCTTATTGATGGCAATTGTGGTTTGTGGAGGGTCAATTTGAGGCGGTGGTGGGCCGTCTGATGGCGATGACTGAATTGGACAGGTGGTGGGCTAATTGGACGCAGTGGTAGGCTGATTGGTGGTGATGAAAGGCTGCTTTGGTGGTGTTTAATGGCGGTGGCTGCCGTGGTGTTAGGTAGTAGTTTGACGCAAACAAGAATCTTATACATCTTTTAGATTTTGAACCCCAAATTCAAATTTCATTTTTGTTCATGTGGTTTGTTGAATCATGATGATTAATTGTAAGTGATTGGAGTGAGCAAGATGTGACAATTGATTGGGGTGAGAAGGCCGAAGAACACGATGATGGTGAGATGCGAAATGGTTGTGGTCAGTTGTGGGTGTGTGTGTGTCCGCATTGAAGCTAAAGAAGTGTAAAGGGATGATGGTGGTGGTGGTGGGACGGTATGGTGAGATGAAGATACGACTAAAGACATTTAAAGAATTACGTTCCTAAGCGATGGACATTTTGGTCTCTTCGTCTTTCAGTATATTCGTCGGTCTGTAGACATAAGTGCTATTTGTTCCACCTATTGGACACGAGTGTAATTTTACCCTAACCTCAAGGTCATGAGTGTAATTAACCCTATAATTTTCTAACTCTCAAAACCTTATGCCATAGATAAGTTTATTTGGTAGTGAAATCGGTTGGTAGAGTATTAAATGTGGAGAGAGAAATATAATTAAAAAAAATTATGGAAAGGGTAACATGTAAAAACACCTACGTAATCTTTCTTAACTTGGAAGCTGATCAATTTTTATTGGGGATAACCAAAAAGGAAATATGATAATTTTCTTTTGGTACAAAGGGAATAAAAGCAAATAAACTGCAACGTATTCCCCCCGCCCCCCCCCCCCCCCCCCAGTAATTATTGCTACAAGAAATGGCCATCGATGTACAAAAAAAAAAAAGATGGAATAATGAATGATACTGAAAATTCAACTTTATTGGTGATGCTTGTAAGTAAGTGTCAAAAATCTAGAAGTGAACGATATAAAAACTTTGGAAAGAAACAAGATGGATAATGAATGATAATAAAAGAAACAAGATGAATAATGAATGATACCGAAAATTCAACTTTAATGGTGATGCTTGTAGGAAAAAGTGTCAAAATCTAGAAGTGAACGATATGAAAACAAAAAGAAACAAGATGGATAATGAATGATATCGAAAATTCAACTTTAATAGTGATACTTGTAGGAAAAAGTGTAAAAAATCTAGAAGTGAACGATATAAAAACTTTGGAAAGATCATTGAAAGTTAGGGCTATTAAATTTGTTGCCTAAGTAGTTCAGTTTCTATATCTGTCCTGCTAGATCTCTTGAGTTCGCTTGATTCTTGGTTTCAAAGATGCAACATTTAAACTCCTAACTTATTTTGTGTTACAAACTTTATTATATATTATTAATCATTACTTCTTCCTGTTAAGACACTTTACTTCTACAATCTTTTTTGAGTTAATTTTTGAACTTTTGTTGATATCACTTAACTATAATTCAAACTTCTTCTCAATTTTACTTCCTAGACTTGTATATATGCCATCAAAACATAATATAGAAAATTAGACAACTCCAATATATACTTGTCATTAATTATCTCTAAACACGTTTTTTACTTTTATTACTGTACAGTTAAACTTGTAGCGTTTTCTAAGAGTAAGATATTTGAGACTAATTATAATGTCAATGCACCTTCGATAATAAAATATAACATAAAATAGTCAGAGTTCTCTTTATCGGCAACTTAATGTGACGAAAAAAATAAGTATGATAAATAGTGAAAAATATCGGTGATGATTCGCGTGAAAAATTCGTGTTTGAAAGTAAGACCATATTTTGTGCAATTAACTTTTTATATTTCGAGTTTTTGATTAGTAGTTAACAACTGATTTATTATTACAATTTAATTATAATAGTCATATTGATTCATTTCAATTGTTTTTCACCAAATTTCACAATATTTTTATTTTAAATTACTATATAACGTGCAAAGCATGTGATCATTACTAGTGAGTAAAAAGCGGCGTAGCCTCCATCTATGATGATTAGCCGATTGCGAAAATAAGTCAAAGTCATGAATAATATTTTCAAGCACTCAATAAATGCCCAACACGCACACGGGTACTCCTGCATCCGAGAGGCTACTGATTCGGGTATGTGGTTTATTCATCAATTTAGTGATCAAAACATTTGTATAACCTACTTACCATTGTTTTTATCATAGGCCTGCACCAGAAAGAGAAATTGAGAATATTGTAGACAAAGTAAAAGTAGAATCATCCAAGCACAAAATCTTACAAAACCCATGTTGTAGCAGTCAGCTTGAAACGTGTCGGGTAAGTGTCACAAGCAGCAGGGGCGCCTATACGAGTGTTGGCATTCCGTAAACAACTTTGTGATTCTTTTCCCGTCTTTCAACTATTTAAGAAAACCTCCTACCAATTTGGTTTTAGGATCAACTCTATAGTCTAATATACACGTTTCCTTTCTACTTAAACTTATGATATTTCTGCAGCAACAAAGAAACCAGAGAATAATTGAAGAGACGACGTGAAATTGCTTTTGACTTGCAAGATATTGGTGCAGGTTTATGAGAGGAGACCAATATGCGATAGCATTAGCTTTGCTAGATCAAGGGAAAGTGGTATTGGGTGTCCTATCCTGTCCAAATCTTCCTTTAGCATCCATTGCTAGCAGTGATCGGCATGCTCATGACAAAGTTGGTTGTCTTTTCTCAGCCCAAGTTGGCGGGGGAACCTATATGCAGTCTCTAGATGGCGCTCCTCCTATGAAGGTTGATATTTTGACACATCTCTATTAGTTCTGCTCTTACCCTCGTTCATGATAGTCTTTGTCCTTCAGGTACACGTTAGTGCTACTGAAAACCCTGAAGAAGCGTCATTCTTTGAATCATATGAAGCAGCACACTCTTTGCATGACTTGTCTAGCTCTATAGCAGACGTAATCTCTCTTCTCTTTCTCCCTCTCTCTCTCTCTCTCTCTCCCTTTCTTCCCCCCCCCCCCCCACCCCAACCCCCCTCTTCTCCTTTCCCTCCCTCCTCTCCATGGTGGGTGTCTCAATATTTCCACTCAGTTCCCTCTCATCAGAAGCATCGAATTCTCAATTTTGGTCTTACAGATATTGGGCGTGAAAGCGCCACCTGTTAGAATCGACAGTCAGGCAAAATATGGTGCTCTGTCAAGAGGTGATGGAGCAATATATTTGCGTTTTCCTCATAAAGGCTACTGCGAGAAGATATGGGACCATGCTGCTGGATGCATTGTTGTTACAGGTGTTGATAATATTCTCTTCTCCCCTATTATTAGTGGTCTGCTAAGTGCATAAGATGAGCTGTTGCAAGATCATGGGTAACACAACTTTTTCTCAAGTGCACTAACTATTGAGTTGATAGGTAACTAGCGGCCGGGGCACACGTGATGCGTGTGCTACTACACAAATACTTCTCAAATCAAGAATTCCGTACTAAACATCAAACAAATCCTATCAATAATTCAAGATAAAAAACACCATTGGATTGGAGTGAACAGGAGTTTATGGGGCTGGAAAGGGAAAAAAAAATATGAAACTCATTGGAAAGTAACGAGGAAGTTATCGGCTGGTTTTGCACCTTTGATCAGTTTCGTCTTTTCAAATTTTTCTCCATTTTCTTCTCTTCCTCATTTTCTTTTGTCCTTTACAAACTTGATTCTCTTGGTGCCACATGTCATCATTCTAGGATGGTAGTTATGTAACACCAAAAGAAGGTGTTACACCAAAAGTCGTTTTCTCCTTATATAGAGTATAGATACATCATTTTCTGATAGGGCACTTATTTCAAGGAGTCTTGATCAGTACCGAATGTTTGATATTTTAAGTGTTCAATTAACGAACATAAAAGACACTCAAACGTTGTCAATAGCAGCTCTAACAATTCAAAGAGAGGTTTCTAACAGGAAATAAAATGTGTTCGGGTTTCACTTCTTTTTGTAATGGAACACTTTATTTCATTATAATAGAATCTTGATGCAAGTTGATCTCTGAACAACAAAGGCACTCGAACAATGTCAAGAACAGTATTAACAATTGTATGAGAGGTTTCTAGGCTTTGAAATGAATAAAATTCTTAAAAGTAGGCGGAATGTTTTTATTTCACATGCCATAGAATCTTTATGGAAGTGGATTTCCAGCCATAGAATTGACCATCTTACCTTTTTCTAGTACAATATTAATTTCTTGAAATCAGGAAAGTCGTGATAATTCTCTTGTTATATTAAAATGGGTTCATATCTGATGGTAGCAAACATGGTTTTGGACTTATTTTGTTTACCAAAATCTAGCAGTTTCTGCTTGGTTTAAAGAAAGACAAGTTAGAAAGGAGAGGATTGTTATTCAGTACTGGGTAAAGGATCTTTATGACACGTGTGATTCTATTTGGCATTAATGCTGGATAATAAGCTCTTGTGCGCATGCCACTTTTGTAGATGCAGTATCGTTAGTTTGGTCTTGGTTCTTGATAGAATTCCGTAAGTTGTCTTATGCTGTTGATTTTGATGCGCGGAAATGAATCTTCTGAAGTCTTTTGGTCTTCATGGTGCATCCAAAAGATAGACTACTGGTATGCTCAACCTTTTAACTGTGAACCATTTGGATATTAGTATTGAAACAATGAGGGTAAGCCTTTGAGTCTGCTCTCTTATGGCCTTTGGTCGCAGGAAAGGGGCAAGGCCACGTGTATTTGACCCTCCAGACCAGTGCCGGGGCCAGTGCCTTGGGCTTTGGCCGTCTAGTATTATCAAAAAGAAAAAAGAAAAAAAAAAATCGAACATTGATATACTGACAGTGAGCTGATGTAACTAGTTCATGACAGTTTTCTTTTCAACAAATTCCGTGTGCAGAAGCTGGGGGCGTAGTCACAGATGCTGCTGGAATCCCTTTAGACTTTTCAAAGGGAAGATATCTTGATCTTGCTACAGGCATTATTGTTACCAATAAGAAGTTAATGCCAGCTCTGCTGAAGGCAGTTAGAGAGTCTCTGGAAGCAAAAGCTTCAACCTTGTGATCCTGTTTGTATAATTTTAAAATCGGTTCGTTCCCCATAACAAAGGTGTATAACTTTGGTTTACTATGTTGGGATCAGCATAAACCATATCTCTGTAGAGGGGGGTACCAGCTTCTAAAGACTGCTAAAGTGGTGCTGATGTGTGAGTTGATCTTCAGAGAAAATACCTTTAGCGTTATGACCCATGATTATTCCTGTAACAGTTTGATTGATCATGCTTGGAACACAATGGTGAGTACCTATATATTGATTTTTGCTTCATAGAATGAACGTCATGCGAATACAACCTTCACAGCTTTAAACCTGAAGTTATGGGTGGGGGGGGGGGGGGGGTATCGAAATGATCTTCAGTTATCATGATAGACAAGCTAATTCAGGTTTCTCGTACAGTAAGAGTGAGAAACGTGATTTGCTTTGAGGAACAAATTTGTGCAAGAGGGTAAGCTGAAGACGATAAAAAAAAAGATATTTTTGATGCGTAATTAAAGGGGTTAATTTACACAAAAATTGCAGGGTAGTCCATTGGATGTCTTTTGATGGTCTTTCTGAGTAACATCTCTTGCTAGCTAAAGGTTGGACGGGGGCACGCTGTATACATCAGTGAAGATGTCTGCAAGAGGCGGCTTCTCAACATTATCCGCAACCTGAGTGGCATGTGACCGCTGCAGGAAAACAATAATCTAAAAAATTATTTGCTCTTAAGCAGTTCATACAAGCACAGATATAAGAACGCCAAAAAATTCGATATGGTAGTGCAAAATTCTTAATTAAAGTAAATTTGATTCTGTTGCAACAGACATCACTATTGATCCATAGATACGATCTCCTATGATAGAAACTGTTTCTATCATATTTACGTTGCAACAGAATCAAAAGCAACTTTAAAGCGTGGACTTGGAGTGGGCCATTCAGTGATTTTCCAGAGGTCGTATCTTATGCACACAAGCAAATTCTTTAGGAAGCATAGGTGGAGATGAAGGTGATCAACGTTAGATATCGAGAAAATCGACCGATGGTGCTTGTATACCTGCTTCGAAGGTCTGACTCAGCCTCGGCACTCCACCATCCTTTTCTTTTGATCCATTTTCCAAAGCTTGCAACAGTTCAGGGTCTTGTTCCATTCTCCACCAGTCAATCTCATCAGCCTGTCGATATCTAGTTGAGTCATCTGATGTAGAGTGGTGTCCAGCTCTGTATGTGAAGGCCTAATGATAAAAATTAAAGCACCAATAAGATCCCAAAGATTTGCATTATGCCATGTCTGTGGTAATACTACAACTCACAAGCACCATTAAACAATGTAGCATCACCTCAATTAGAACTTAGAACAGGTGCCTTCCCACTAATGGCCATTTTACGTGCCTCGTGGACTGCACTATATAGTGCCCGAGCATCGTTACCATCTACACGGACACTAGGAACCCCATAAGCTGGTCCTCTAACAACAATACCGTCATCTGTTATTGAAGGGACGACCGTCTAGTCAATTATTTGGCATGCCATGTATGTTTCTCATAACAGGGAAGTAAGAGGAGTACTTCGAAACTGGTCTGCAACAGGGGTACTTATGGCCCATCCGTTGTTGCGACAACTGCAAATTACTGGAACCTCCAAGACCGCTGCAAAGTTCAAAGCAGCAAGGAAATCTCCCTAAAATGAATACATACATTATACAGTGCAGTTGTTAGCCTTAGGGTTGGATAAACTAGGCTTACATCTTGTTTTGATGATAACTACACATTGATTATGTTCTAATGTGTGCTTTGAGTGTATTCTTTGTAGGTATATACATGCACACTCATGAAGACACATTTGAGAAGTTGGATAGATGGATTAAAGCCAAAGAAGCTTAAAGTTATAGTGGACATGCTATAGAAGCTTCATCAAGTCCAATGTCGAAGAGCAACAAAGAATGCATCGGCTAAGTTACTATCGATTATAATTGATCTTTACTATTATGTAACTAGTCTTGGTTTGATACTTAGATTGATGACAATGACCTAAAATGACCTTAGGACACCTTGTGCATTGCAAGTGAGTTCATAACCTTTCACACAAGTGTGGTTCTTGAAAATGAGTGAACTTTGGAGCTCACTCAGATTTTCTCAAAAATGTTTTTGGTGCTAATCTTTTCATATTTTGATAAAACTTTTCATTAGCTTTCTAATGCAAAAAACGGCACCTCAATCCGATTTTTCTAGAGAAAGTTATGCTCAAAATAGGAAAGGGGGTTCTGTGAGGCAGCTGATAAGCAGTAGGGTAATACAGTCGACTGTATTTGAATCCAGTTGACTGCATTGGTCAAAATTCAGCTCCAACAACTATTTTCAAGGACAAAACTCCAACGGCTATTTTAGAGGGAACCCAGTCGACTGCATTGGGAATACAGTCGATTGCAATGTCAGTTTTGCTCACTTTTTGTCCATAACGGCTATATTTCTTTTGCTCTCTATATAAATGATTTGGGGTTTCATCATACACCATGAAAACCACATTCTAAGCCTCCATTCATTAGAGAAACATCAAGGCTCATAGATTAAACTTTTCTCTCTTCATCTTCATGATTTTACATCATTAAAGAGAGCATCTTTGTGAGCAATTCTTTGATTGAGAGTGAGCATTCTTCAAGTCATCAATTTTCTCATCTCTCTATTGTACTAGAGCTTCATTTGTACTCATTTCCTTTCAAGAGGATTTCTTTGTACACAATTGATCTTTGTAAAAGGATTAGGATCAAGGCTTGGGTTTGTCAAGTCTTAGGTGAGCTTTGTGGATTCAAGGCTTGTGCTTGTGGAGATATCATCAAGTGTTGTAAGGGTTTTGATCTTGACCCGGAAGAAGATTGTTGCTAGTGGATTCTAGTGCTCTTGCAAGGGACTTCCTTAAAGAGGTGGATGTAGGCTTGAGGGTAGTTCAAGCCGAACCATTTAAATCTCCTTGTCAAGTATCTCTAACTCAATCTCTTTACTTATTACTATATAATTGTTTGAGATTGTTAAATTAGCATCTTCATTGAAGTATTACTTGGTTTGTTTGAGATTTGTGAGAGTGCTTAGTTTAATTTTCCCATTTATTTTCAAAAATCCTATTCACCCCTTCTAGGGTTGTTTTATTGGTTTCACACTTGTGTTCTTTTTGTGGTAGTATTGAGGAGCATACATGTGTTCCCAGCCTATTTTGGTCGCACCCAAAGGCCCACTGGGGGTCCCATTTTGCACGACACATCCGCACAAGCAACAGTCAGTATTCAACGCTTCCAACCGTCAAAACGTGCACACTCAAATCACGTGCACTTCTCACTTTTTCTACGTGACTTCGTCACCAAGAAACTTATCATTGCGTTACTGCTCATCACGCACCGACCGTTGCACATCACCCGTTGGCGCACCTTGATGCTTGCTTAAGGAAGTGTGCCTTGGCCTTCCCCATGGGGTCGGCCTCGGCCTCCCTTCAAGGTTGGCCTTGGCCTTTCCCAAAGGGCTGGCCTTTGGCCTATCTCCTTAGCATCTGCACTACTCTTCAAGGGACCAGACGCCACTCCGCGACCCCCGTTGCCCCAGACGTCACTCTGAGACCCCCATCGCTGGCATCCGGGCGCCGAACTCTAACACTCCGCCATGCCATGCACCGCGCGCCATTGATACAGTCGTTCCTCCTGGCTCCTTGTCACACTACAATGCCCCCGGCACCTTACATACTCCGTCGCGCCCATATGTCACAATCATGTTCCTTGCCCCCCCGAGAGTCAAACTCATTCACCACACCATGTGCCCCCGCCATGAATGTGGAACACGCTTCGACCCACTCTCCGAAGTGTGCAGCATCCTGTGGGGATAGGCGACTCCTCCGGGACACTATCTATGCCAGGGAGCTCTTTAACTCCCCTTTCGCCAGGTAGAGGCTCCTCCGGGATGCTTCCTCGGCTAATTGGGTAGACGGCTCCTGCGGGATGTTACCTTGTCACGCTCCGAGTGCTCCAGCACAAGGACTCACCCGCGGGGGCAGGTGACTCCTCCGGGACACCATCTCTGCCAGGGAGCTCTTCAACTCCCCTTCCGCCAGGTAGACGGCTCTTCCGGGATGCTACCTCAGCAAATCGGGTAGACGGCTTCTCCAGGATGCTACCTTGACTCGCTCCGAGTGCTCCGGCACAAGGACTCACCCGTGGGGATAGGTGACTCCTCCCAGACACTATCTCAGCCAGGGAGCCCTTCAACTCCCCTTCCGCCAAGTAGACGGCTCCTCTGGGTGTTACCTCGGCCAGTCGGGTAGACAGCTCCTCCAGGATGCTACCTTGACGCGCTCCTAGGCTCTAACACAAGGACTTACCCGCGGGGATGGGCGACTCCTCCGGGACACTATCTCTGTCAGGGAACTTTTCAATTCCTCTTTCCCCAGGTAGACGGATCCTCAGGGATGCTACCTCAGCCTACAGAATAGGCGGCTCCTCCAGGACACTATATTTGCTAGGGAGCTTTTCAAATCCCCTTCTGCCAGGTAGATGGCTCCTCCGGGATGCTACCTTGACGCGCTTCGAGTGCTCTGGCACAAGGACTCACCCGTGGGATAGGCGACTCCTCCGGGAAACTATCTTTGCCCAGGTGTCTTTGTGACTGGCCTACGTGCTCCGGCATAGGGGGCTTGTGTTGGCACCCCTATGGACTATGACCCCTGGGTCACTCCGAGACCGGAGCAGGTCTTTGATGGGCCTCGCGCCTAGTTTGCCTGGCAGTTGGGCGTCGGGTCTTCCCCACCGCTGCTAGGCCTGTGGGACTCTACAAGGGCTTGGATTGGTGGCTAGATCAAGGACATTCTCTGGCCATACTGACGCTATGGGAGCCAGTCTTTCCAGACAGACAGAGCGACGTTGTGCGGGGTAGGCGAGGTGAATATGCGATTCGACAGTCCGTGGAGCATTGGCACCCGTGGACCCCCGGTGACGTGTCACTCCCGGTGAGCGCCATGTGTCGGTTGTGACATCATAATCTCAACCTCTATAAATAGAGATCTTGAGAATTCATTCAGGAGGATTTTTCCACATTTTCACTTCTCACTCTATTATCCTAGAGAGAGAAACATACAGGACCTTGACTCTGGACCCAAGCATCGCACAGTGACTGTCGTCGTATATTCGCATCGCGCCATCGCCCTTGCAGCACTACCACCCTCAGGCTCTGTCTGGGAAGCCCTTGGTATCTGCCCTTGCTGTGTCTCACATCATCATACTTGGCATCTGACTCGGACTGCATTCTTTGTGGCACCTCTACATCGACTGCAAACCCAGTTTCCTTGGCATCAACATGTAGCTCCAGAATGGAACATTTTACCAAAAGAATTGTCAGCATAATTATTAGATATAAGCAGCTGTTAACAACGTGACATGACGTTTTCCATCTTGGAATTTCCCAATGATTATATACAGGTAATAACATCATTGTAGGCTCGCTTCAAATCATATATGAAAAAGTTTCTCATTAAGGGTATGGAGCACAACGTCAAGGACTAACCAAAATGGCACAAACATGCACATCAGCAAGGCTCTAGTCTGACTGCCAATGGACCGATTTACAGTAAGATAGGACATACTCGGTTTACAACAACCAAAATTAAAGCACCATACATCTCAACCATGAAGTGACTAGAGGGATACGTTCATCAGAAGTGACAGTTGTAACTAACTCAGACGCATGGAAAACATCAGTGGCTCAACCACGCAAAGAAAAAGCTGAAAAGGTTAAACCCGAGAAGAAAATGAAATCAAACATAAATGTATGCACAGGAGCACCTATGCGTGTGATGACACCCTATCTACTCAGATGCTTACTGTGGGTCAATATCCCAACATCGACTTGCTAGAATAGGCAAAGATGAATGTGTACGTATACCTGAGGGAAGACAAGGTCATTGATTTTGAGAGCTGCAGTGTTGATTGCTTCTTCTCCAATTATGGTAACACAGAAGCAAATTCCTCCTTGCCTCTCTGTGTTTCGTAGAATAAAGGGTTAAATACACGTTAGTACTCTGAAAGTACCTCGAAATCTCACCTAAAGATCCAAATGTTCAATTTTTACACAAAAAGTCCGTAGTTTTGATTTTGCAATAAATAAGGACTTCCGTCCAAATTCCTAATGATTTAGGCAAATGGTCAGGGGTAATTTCATCAAGTCAACTTGTTTTCTTAAAACCCTAGTTTAAAATCATCCCCAAACCTTTCAACTACCCCACTGTCGCCAACCGACAATCACCGCCAGTGCCGTCTCAACATAGCACCACCGGAGCAAACATCACCCATCAGTGCAAAGACTACAACCACTCTGCGCACAATCATCGCCGCTCACAAACCATCACCACTTCCACCATCTCTACACTCACAGGCGCTACACAGCCACCGTAACGCTGACAAACCACCAAATCACCCCAGCACTGCCAGCCTCATCACAGTATCACCGATGGCCAGATCGTCCACTTAAAACCACCACCAGATCGGCCTCACCACCGCACCACCATAGCTCGCTGGCATCATCGTTGCCATCATAGTAGTGCCACCGATACCTAGATCAGCATCGGTTGATGGCCCGATCAATCATCAACACCATCATCACCGGACATCCACCACTAGTCACACCACCTGCCAAACCATCGATTACCAACATCGTAGACGACGATCTCTCTCAAAACAAGAACAAGTCGTCGTCGGTGCACCTAGCACCACTACCAACTGACATCATCACTATCGTAATCTTCCGGACCTCCATCAGTTTAGACCGTCACAATCCAACTTCTTTCTTCACTTTCAATCAGTGCTAGGTGTGTTAAAGGGCATGATAGTGAATGAGTTGAACACGTGTGTTACTGTGGTGGTTGGTAATGGGGGTGGGGGGGTGGGGGAGTGAAGAGAGGAGCTTGGAGATAGATTTTGGAGAAGAGAAAAAGGAGAGAAGAGTGAAAAAAAACCTGATTTGCCTCTTTTGCCCTTAATCGTTTAAGAGAAAAGTTATGAATTTAGACGGAAAAGGCAGTTTGCTACTTACTAATGGCAAAATTAAAACCCCAGACTCTGGCTTGTAAAATTGAAAAGATAGGCCGTCAAGTGAGATTTTGGGGTATTTTTAGGGTACTAACGTGTATTTAACCCTGGAATATAGTATCCATAACTTGAAGCGTGACCATGTCTCTATACATTTTGTAGCAAACTTCCTTGTCAATCTGTTAAATTCATGGATTAAAGTAAATTTCTTACTGGACTAACAGCATCTTTATTTATGTGGAAAAACCAAATTGTCAAATTGTACGTACAATTTATCTGGGAAATACCTGGTAAGTACCGCTACAACTACTCGGTGACAATTTTCATCAAGGACCTGATAGTAGTGGATCCGCTCTGCTGGAGATTCTGACATGAAACTCAAATCTCCCCTTGGAAAATTCATGACCTGAAAAAGAGAGGGACTCGGTAATTAGAGAAACTAAAAATCATAGAAACACAAAGAAAGGAAAATTACATAGTAACTTACTTGGATCGACGTGTTCTGTTTCAAGATAAGAGAAGTGAAAATAAAAACACACGTTTATAACATTAATGCCATACAGAAAATCAGCTTATAAGACTAATAGCTACATCTAAATGAACAACTAGAACCAATAAAGCCTACATCTTGTTTTATAAACTGACATACCAGTGCAGCTTTTTGATCGACTCTTTTAAGTTCAAGTGTCTGGAAGGAAACTTCCTCAACATGTTACGCGACGTATGCAAATGAAATTCTGGGAGCCCTCAAATGCATGTTTCTCTTACTTTATAGCTAAGAGATGACTAGAATATGAGTTGGTTGAGTTGTTAGTCCTTCAGGATGTCTTAGCTATAATATCCACTGATTGTTTATTGTTAATTCAAAACTTGTACAATTTGAATTAATATTTGGAATCACCCTATAGATTTTGTGTGCTTCTACTAATTTTGATCAAAGCATAAACAAAATAAAAGGCATATCCAAAGCTCCAATCAAATTATAAATCCAATTAAAACATTAACCTTGGATTTATTTTGAGATGTGCTGTCAACAGTCATTAGCAGAGTTGATTCTTGTTAGCAAGACTGTGTGAAACATTATCCTTTACTTTGCATTAATTGCCCATCTAAATAACAAACCTAATCTTTGTCTCAGACTCTACAACCTTAGCTTTTACCACTTCATATGTGTAGCCATACATTGAAAATTGTTTGATACGCATATACACAATTATGCGGTATTTCATGCTTGCTTAGAACATATTGCCAGTTAGTAAAATAATTTATAGGTTTCTTGCAGTTGATACTCGGCCACATTGGCAATATAAGGAGCGAGGCATGAAATAACTATGTTACATGGACTCTCTAAAATGTCTGAGTACCCCTCTCTGACAGTTGACACTATCTTATAATGTTTCTTTTAGTTCGTTATTGGTTTGATATGATATCAGATTAAAGTTAGAAAAATGTACGTTCACATAAAACACCAGTTTAAATAAAGAGTATCCAAATTATGACAGTAGATAGAAATATTCTGTCATGTCCCCGAGTCTTGGATTTTGAAAATTAGACAAATCTGACACTTGAACACTAATTAGACTCGGGACACTCGTACTAAGTACATGTAACATAGAAAATATGACAATTCTTTCAAGGAATAAATGCCTCCAAATAGTTAGTAGGCTACTTTCAATATCACAACAGAAAATGGAACTTGTAAATGGATCATTGCAATATAGGACATAATTTATGGACAATAAGCAGTGCCACTTTTCTCCACAATTCACACGGGCTTATATGTGGTGCATTGAACAAAATCCCGCACATTGACTAGCTAGCTATCACAAGACATCATTTAGAAATCTAGTAAGTGAGCCCTTTTTTTTGCCACTTGGTATTTTAACCGCGGAGGTTCCACATTTTAACTACTCAAACCTTGACCTTCCCAAGTGAAGAATGTTGGAAAAAAGGATGATAGAAATTCTGATTGGGCAGACTTGTTAATATACGCCCTCACGGCTCATCGAACCTCAATGAGAACTTAAACTGGGCTAACGCCCTATTCTCTAGTGCGACTCAAGCAACAATATTGATGTGCATTTTCTATGCTTTTTTACTCGTCTTTTACATGCAACGATGCATAGAAACATTTTTTAAATCTTTGGTTTAACCTCTGAATGAAATTGCTTGGCGTCAACTTCCAAACACCCTCAAATGGGGGTCAACTTCATGAGTGCATATGTAAGTCACTTGATCGAAAAACTAGGTTTATTCTTGAAAATAAGTCTACGTAAAAGAAGCAAAAACTGATCATAAATCGTAAAGTGTCGACTGCACATGCGGAAATGAGACATCTCAACTAAGGACATGTGAAAATGAGATATCTTAAGTAAGGACACGAGCACTAGACTTCAGTGCAGAGTATGCCACCTAGTGTATTTTATAAAGTCAATGGATATTGTAGCCATTTAATTGACCAGACAACATTTTCGTGTATAAGGGTCGTATGTCCACTTCTTAGTTCCTTCTACATCCTTCACCTCATTTTTCGGCTACTAAGGGTATTAATTCTTTCAAATGGCGCAAACCAATGTTGTTGTTATCATTTTAAGTTGATGTCTCTATGCTAGCTTCCAGCTGAACCCTGCTAAGAGTAAAATTGGTTTACAGTTTTGAAGTATATAGAGATCAAATATTAATAACATTGGATATACAATGTAATAAGAACACAATACAATGTCGTTTGACTTTAAACAAAAGATATCATTTCCTTTTGTTCTAGAAAAGGGCGGCCTCTAACGTGGCCGCCGCTGTTAATAACAGAAATGTCCTTATATTCAAGTGATGAACATCTACTTGTGCATCGAGATACTGGTCCTTTCTTCCAATTTTTTAACACTCCTTTGAGATATTTTTTCTTCTTAACATATTGTTTATGTTTCAACAGCCATATACTCGAATCTAGAAATATAAGTGAAGTGTTTAGAATGAAGGACGGTTGGAGATAAACCAAAAGAGGAAAGAAAATAGGTTACAGGTAATGTGCCTACAATATGCTTTGTTCACCACATATGCACCAGAAATTGAGATCAATAAGCGTGAGAGTGCTTCCGGATATGTTTCTTTGATTGCACTAGGTCATTTGGAGTTTGTTGCTACTAAAAATATGCTCCATGTATGCTCCGGAATCCTAGCCTGGACCGATAACCCACAAGACTGAACAAGGAGTGACCGTCGGGGTTCTGGTGGAGGAACTCTCTGATGCTTAAGTCAGAGTGTAGCTAACATTGTAGGACTCTGAGAAAGCAGTATTACACATTGTAAATGTGTGTGTAATTGTGCTCATACCGAGGGGAGAGGGGTAGACCCCTTTATATAGTTGTAAGAGAAGACTCTTAGTAGGACTAAGCTGTAGGTCAGATATGTTAGGATCACGCTAGGATCCTCGAGGATCATGTCACAATATTTGAGGATTCTTTTAGAATCGCGATAAGATGATTATCAATCTTCCAGTTTGACTAGGATTGTCGGGTATCCCCCAATTATTGGGAGTTATATTTGAGTTATATAATAAGCCCCCACTTCCTTAGCCAAAATGTCTGGCTAAGGAAGTTTTACCTGATGTCTTGAGACACGCATCAAATTTGTAAGGGATTCTCTATCCACCTGTGTAATGCCCCGAAAATCCGGAGCTCTGCCACCCCGAACTTCCAGGTCGTTAACCTACCAGATCACATCAAACCTGTCAGATCATGGTCACTAACGCATACTTCAAAGCTTCAAATTAGACATCAACTCAAATTTCTCAAATACAATATTACAAATTGCTTAAACTTGAATTATTAAGACCTAGGTTCTTTACAAACTTGAGTCCTTATAGAACGAGTTAACAGTACTGACTCGCACAGGGGTCTTACTATACAGTAGTGATGGGCTCACCGAAATCTCACACAGACTCTAAACCCGATTCCCGAGCAATCTACTGTTGATCAAAACTTGCAGAAGGGAATCAAACGAAGGGTGAGCTTTTAAGAGCTCAGTAAGGTAGTACAAGGACCAACAAAAGAATTACAAAACGGTTCCAATAATCCAACGACGAAGATTTCTAGAATACTCCAACGATCAAAACTCAATGATTTTCAAGAGAATCAAAATTCATCAAAAGTAGATACCAAAATAAACAATAATACTCATGATGGGTTCCAGAACGATCAATAAAAGATCATCTTTAAAGTCATCATTCCAAAATACGATAAGGGTTTTCCAAAGGATTTCAAAACGTAAACAGATCATCTGAAACAGTTATGTCCAAAATGCACTGAATTTCTTAAGGGATTTCACCCAAGCACAAATTATTTCATAGAATACTTTTCAGTCACTGCCGTAGTAGTCACGACAATATACAGAACATAGAAAATAAAAAATCAACGTTGATCCTGAGCGGTCGTTGTGCCTTTCCGGCAAAGCACAGAAGTGTACACATGCATGATGTACCAAAATACTAGTCCATTTGGGTACTAGCCTGCTTTTCCTGTAGGATTCAGACCAGCCTTATTACGCCCTCCCACAGAAAGGAAACCCAGGTCAACACAGAAAATCAACAATATCAATGAGCTTTAACATAAGCTTAATTACCAAAATCAATTCAGATTCCAATAACAATAATCACATTGACATAAGTTAGCATTCCAAATTTTCAGAATAAATCGAAATTTTCAGAAGAAAATCACAGATAAATAACAAAAACAATTACGGATAATTATAGAATTTAAGCATAATAATTCGGAAGAACGGATACAAACAATATCAAATTTGCTCAGCATGCAATAACAGGAGAGCATCACAAGATTTCCAAACAATCGATTCAGGTTCAATATTGGAATTTTCTGGGCCATAACATGCTGATATCAGTACATAATTTAGAGTTTGGCATTATCCATAAATAGATCAAATGAGTACGTACGAGTGTGCGCTATCAGAATAAGGCCCTGGACGAAAGTCCTCACCCAGGGTTCAGATAGAATCCCTTACCTGGATCAACAGCTAGATTATCCTAACCGGAAAGTCTCAGGCTTTAACCTAAATGAGATGATCAAATCATCATAACATAGCTTACAACACAATATTATAACTTAATACGGACTCACACATGCTCTTAGAATGAACCTCCCTTATGGCGTATGTAAAATTACCAAAAAGCCCCTCTCAGATTTAAATCATCCATGCAGCCTTCCCGTAAGTAGAATCACTAAAATAAGCTTCCCATATGTGAATTTATGCAAAACTACCTTTCTTAAGTTAAATTACCAAAATAACCTTCGGGGTGGCAAATTACCAAAATACCCCTGGGAGTTTCCGGCACCGAAAAAATATCTTTAAATGTTATTTTAAACATCTTGATATCATTTCTGGACAAAAAGTATTTTAGACAATTTTCGTCTGAAAATCCCGAACCGGTGTCCGGATCGAGCGCTAAAAGGTCAGTTTCTAAAAAAAGTACCTATCGGCCTCAGAATGGCACAAAAATTTATACAATGAATCCTATCAGTAAAATAGGGATTTTACAAAAAATTCAGATTAAAATAACTAGGTTAAATAATTTGCTATTTTTATTTAATCGGTACCTTAATTTAGCATCCTTCGAGGACACCAAAAATTCTCAAAACATTTCAGAGTGTACGTCTCACGAAAATATTAGGGGTTATAGTTTTTCACTTTGTCTAGTTTTGAGCCTAGCTATTTATAAAAAATCAAATTATAAACTGCCTAATTGATTTTCATCGACACTTACACTCACTGTTCACAATCAAAGCACACACTAACTCACCTTTCACACACACATCATCATCATCTTCTTTATCTTCTTCTTCACTACTGGTACGCACAGACACACAATCCATACCTGCAACACACGCCATTCCCATTTCTATACCTAAAACTTACATTCTAATACACTAATACACAATATTTACACACATATACACACCCTCATCACATATATCTTCAACAAACCTCCACTGTAAACTCACCCGCACCCACCTACACTCTCGGCAGCCCACCAAATACTCCTAATCCCTCTTATTTTCTTCCAAAACACCAAATCCCCACATGAATATGCAAAATTACTCAACAACTTTCCATTGAAGCCATACCCGAAGCTCCCCTTTCTTCTCACACGGCAAACACACACAGTGATATCACAGAACACACACATGCCACCGAAATCATACCCCAAATTGAAACATATCTATATTACAAAACTGCCTAATTGTTTTTTTCTTTGCTTCACTTCTTTCACCCGAGATCACTAATCCAATCATTATTAAATGGTTTAATTTTAGCTTAGTCGTTAACCTAGTAGGAGGTGGCAACATTTTTAAGTATGGTTTCCCCAAATTGCAAATTAGCCCCCAAAAATTTCCATAATTACAAAATGCCCCCTAAATTTTAAAAATTATATTTTTGTCCAAAATTTTATTAAGCTCCTATACACTACTAATACCCGATCATTACTTAAATTTATCGCCCGTTTATTTTTTGGAGCCCGGATGGGTTATTTAATCGGCTCCCGAAGTTCAGGATACTACAACCTGTTGGGGGTAAATAATATTTCTCTACTCCATATGCTTGGACCTAAGCTCCAGGGAGCTTAATCGATGGAACTTTGCCCAAGTAGAGCACCAAAACTTTTGCTCTTGAGAGCTAGGTCTTAAAATTTTGCCTGAGCAGGCTATTTAAAATCTTCTTTAGGAAGATGAATCAGGGGATCTTGAGATCCTTTAGAGGCTGTGTCCCATGGTGGCCTCTCTAGGGAGATAACACAAAGCTGTGCGCGTAAGTCATTGCACGTGCTTGTACATACTTGCCTAAGTGTTTGAATGTCCCCTCGAGGGGTTTCACTTGAGAATGTAGTTTTCACCTCTCCTTCAGAGGGTGTTCGTTTTGTGCAAGTGTGTGTTCTTTAGCTTGAGCTGACCACATCATGTTTGCGAGTAGCCATGCATAATATTTTCGTGGCGGAATACAATGAGGCCATGGCTCTCAAGTTGGAAGATCTGGATGACCATCGATCGGATACTATAGATAAGTTACATGCTCATAAATTAAAGAAAGTAGATCTTACAACATAAGAGTTTTGCCAAAAATTATTTCAAGAGAAAGATTTGGTCTGGAAAACCATCCTTTCGATAGGGTCAAAAGACCTAAAATTTGAAAAATGGTCCCCAAATTGGGAAGGACCTTTTCAACTACATAAGGTTTTAAGGGGGGGCATATTGGTTGAAGTCTTTAGAAGGGAAACTACATGCCAAGCCTATCAACGGCTGATACTTGAAGAAATATATTCCTTCTATGTGGGAAGGAGTCGAGCCAATTGACAGAAATAGTCTACATTAGCTTTATGAAAGCAACAAAGTAAAATAAAATAAAACTGTTATGATACTAAAAATGGCGGTCTAAAGGAGATAATTTGATTAAAGGAAAAGGTTGTCTACAAAACAAAACAAACGACAAAAGGAGATTAAACATCAAAAGCAGTTTGTATGTCCTTCCATTGCGCCTCCCTTTGGAAACAATCTGGTATGCAAAGGCAAGTTGGGAACGAGCTCTTGCTTGTCTTTTTAGGGGCTCTTTTGTGGCTTTAGCTAAATCAATCGCCTCCTGGTATATCGCGCTTTGTCGTTTAAGCAGACCTTGTTCCTTTTGGTCCAAAGTAGCCATTCTTGTTTCCAAATCTTTCTTCTCAGTCGCAATCTCTTCAATATCTTTTGTAATTTACAAGCTGACTTGATGTTTTTCTTGAATCTTCACATTCAAGCCATCAATATCTGTATCCATTACACATATACTTGACTTGATGTCCATACCTTGCTTCCAGAAAGAAGATATAAGCAAAACCTGTAATTTCAAAGTAGAAATCAAACTTAGATTGAACACTGTTCAATGCAGATGTGTAATCAGCCAGAGCGTCGATTAGTCATTAATTTTTGACAAAGCATCCTCACTGGCCAAAACATTGGAGAGCTGATGACTAAGTAGGCTCTTAAATACGTCTAGAGCTATAGTCACATTAATGTCAGGAGCGGGAGCCGATGTCATCATTGAGGGCCAAGAAAAAGCGTTGATAGCCATTTGAAGTTGTTGGAACTTCTGATTGGTATCTTCAGAGACAGACGCAAACTTTCAAAATCAAAGTCTCTGTAACCTTTTCTATCGTCTGAGCAGCAGATGGAGAACTAGTCACGGTCGGGACAGGTGACGGCTCAGGCATCTACAGAATCATAAATGTCTATATGGCTGGCATAGGAGTCAATGTCGGGCTTCTAACAGGACTCGTTATAGTAGGAATAATAACTTTTGTAACGCCCCAAATTTTTAGAGCGTTAATATCAAATAAATAAAGTAAAAAAATTCATAAAATATCACGAGGTCTCCCAAATGGTCATTCAAATCATCTACTAATCAATCCCAAAGATATATTAATAAATGCCATAGCAGCCTAAAGCATTTATATAATCCAAATTACTCCGATACAGAGTTTCAAAACAAATTATAAACAAATTCAATTTTCTTAATTATTATATCTAAAAAATATTAATATTGACCCTGAGATAAAAATCGCTAGCTCTCAGCTACACAGTTATCCCTGTAATCCAATTTCACCTACTGATCACCTGAAAGGAAAAATCATAAGGGAGTGATTCAAATGTCCAGTAAGGTCGCTCAACGGACCAACCAAAAGGGATGCTGAAGAAAGAAATTACGGAGGTAGAGAACTTTAACGGAACGGATACGAGACATAATTTCAAAATGCCAAAAATATGTTTTCATACAAAGACAAAATGTAAAAAAAAACATATCATGTGCAGAGTCAGACACTAGAGAGTCATTCTGAATAAGGTCACGGGTGCTATCACTGACATGTGAGATAAAACAGAACACATAAGCTATTGTGAATGGCTCTTAAGCTTCCTTCCAATTCCCTTCATTTTTCTCTTTCATCGGCTATCTCGCAAGCTACCCAATAATGTAATACACATTCAAACTTGTGAACTCTTACACTATAACAAATTCTATAATACCCAAAACATGCCAAAGACTCTAATTCCCAAATGTATTTACGTTGCACTAAATAACATATCACTCTATCAAGGACTCAATGACGCAAAACTAATAAAATTATTCTAATGGCCCAACCCTAGGTATAAAATTGTAGAATGTCCCATGACCAAATAAGTTAAACTTTTCATTCTTTTTTTAATAAATCGTCCCTTTTATAGGAAGTTCATCCTAAGAATCAAGATCCTCAAACTTAAAATCATTATTTGTCAGACAAACAAATAATATGAAATAGAGGGTATATAGTGTCAAGACCCTAAAGCTACCTATACTTGTTATACTAATTGGTCACATTATAAATGCCAAGCACTCACGTCAACATTTTTCTGCAAAGATATTAGTCCACTCTCTCAAAATGTTAAGTGATGCCTAAAATTAACTACGAGCACAAAATGAACCTCAGTGCAAAAGCCTTACCATAAAATAAGCATCATAGAGTTAAGATCTTACTTTAGTCTGGATGATATAGGCCAATCCTTTCAATGCTGAAAAAATGTATCAGCTTTCATCCTTTCCTTCTTCATCTTCGTTGAAATTGCAAATCATATTGTAAAGTAAGGATTAGATACCATTATCCTTAACATACTTAGCCAGAAGCGGAACTTACAATCTTACATATTCTTGAACAAAACAAGTTTCTCAATCAGCTAAGGTAACCAACATTGCAATATCATCATCATGTATCGTATTACCTAGTTCGTGTCAAACTTATTCATGTCACTCATGTCGAGTGCCCCAACAAATAGCAAAAAGATAGTTCACTAGAAGTTAGAGCTTTTGACATGAGCATTTCAAGGACGTCTTACTTCATTATGACTTAAGAAAGAGATAAGGCAACCAAATATTCCACACTTTCAAAAATACCTCGTACTCATTAACAGAGAAAACAAAAACAATTTCACATTCTGATCACATATTTGTTTGAATAACACATCCTAAAGGTTAATCTAACACGGTTCTAATAGTAAACCTGATATTACAGATTGAGCTCTTAGGAAATGTCCTTGGAACCTCTATATTAAGGATAACCAACAAATTTAATCAAAACCTTAAAAGAATATAGCTCACAGACACCAGATAAAACAACTACCTGAGAATTTTCATTTTTTTTTCTTTTGAAATGATCTTTGTCATATAAAACTCCAACTCATTCAATATCACTAACCAAACCTAATCTTTGCCATATAAAACTCCAACTCATTCAATATCACTAATCAACCCTAAATAGATATCCACACCAAGGAGAGTGGTAAAATTAGATCAGAAACCTTACGCCAACGAAGGCCCTCCAATAAGCAGAATTATGCATCACTTTGAGTCAAGAAACCTAACCAAAAGCAATCAAAATGAAAGCATACCCCATTAACTCAACTTCCTTCTTATAGGTCTTATATGAACGGATTTTGGTGTTTTCAAACCTAATGAACTACAAAATTTCAAATTGCAATCTCAAATAGCCATCGTGACTTTAGTTTGCTGGTCATTATAAGGAAAATTTTCTTTTTGCATTTGAGGGCACCATAATTATGCCGAGACGAGAGATCAAATCTTACTTACTATGCTCTAGAGCACACAAAACTGAGTCTTTAGAAGGACGACAACATATTAGAGAAAATCATAAAACATCCTTATAATAATTAAAACTACCTTCGTCCAAACTCAAAACCTCAGAAATTCTAAAATTTCAAATTTTGACCATCACTGTGAATTTTCACCCCTTATTATGTGAAAGAGAGGACTCTACGCATGATATACATCACCATCCCCCTCAAAAGTCACACATACAGAACATCATTAAAAAAAATTGAGCATAACAACAGTTGCCAGAATTCAAAAAAAAAAGAATATAAAATTTGAGAGTTTGGGGACGTAATCGTTATTTTAAAATATCCTTGTTTTACGAATATAAGTGTATATTTTTAGGTATCTGATGACTCACAATATATTCTTAGGGATAGAAGAAACTTCAGAGCCTCTAGAGAATCTCTAGGAAGAGAGTTTTAGAGATTTTGATCATCACTTTGAGGTAAGTTTATTTTTGATTTTGAAATTGAGGTTTGAGATAAGAATCATATAACTTATTGTGATTGATAGAGTTTTAATTGAAAATTGGGTATTTTTATACAAGGGTTTTGATACAATTTGTTTGGAAGGATCAAGACTTTGGGTTGAATTACGCAATCAAAGGTAAGAGTTTACTTTTAAAATCTGATTTAGCATTGGACTATTCATTTCCTGTATGGTTTACTTTTACAAATTTAAATCAGTGTTGGCCGTAGTATTAGCGTTTGATTTAAAATGTTCATCGTAGCTTTATTTTGTTTCTGTTAGTCGCTTTATGCACATCGTTAGAATTCCTCGTTGTTAGCCCCCATTTTTTTGACGTACCGTTGCATAAATTGATCTGATCACCTTGTTTAGACTGTCGACGTGTCAATCACATAATTTAGTTTTCTTCTCCTTTCCATTTCAAATAATGGGTGAGGTCATGTTCCATGTCAGGTGGGGGTATTCGTGCCATTTGACTTCCATGTATATCTTTCTATGGCTTCATTACTTCTTATGTTAACCCACCACCACAGATTGTCCTAGTTGGCCGTACATGCCCCTTTTAGCCAGACTCATATTTCATCTTTTCATTATACCTTGAATCCGTTACTCCAGTTTGTGTGGAAATCTTTGTATCCGGCTCTTTTCTTTCTTTTAGGTAGCCATGTTGCACTCATGTTACAGTGATTTAAATTTTGTTGAGTCCGTCATTTTATCCTCTTCGATTTGAGTTTAATATTGAGCTAGTTCTAAAGTCGTTTGAAATGCCGTGCGTGAATTGGTTGTAAATATCTGTTTATCTTTGTACCGTGTCACTTTGCGTAATTTAGAAAAGATATCTATTAGCTTACCTTATCTAGACAACTTGTTCGTATCGCGATAAATTATTAGATCTAAGTGCTATTAGTTCTTTGAGCCATGTCGCAGTGTATGTGACTTTACTATTTCTGACTTGTCCACGTGGATTAGAACGCGGGCTAGCTCAGCGGAAGTAGCTAGAGATCGCAATCTTATTTTCTGAATCTTGTCTCACATGTCAGTGATGACAGGTGTGACCTTATTCTGAATGGCTCTCTAGTGTCTGTCTTTGCACTTGATATATATATATTTTTTACATTTTGTCTTTGTATGAAGACGTGTTTTTGGCATTTTGAAATTATATCTCGTATCCGTTATGTTAAATTTTTGTACCTCCGTAATTTATTTCTTCAGTATCCCTTTTGCTTGGTCCGTTGAGCGACCTTACTGGGCATTTGGCTCACTCCCTTATGATTTTTCCTTTTAGGTGATTAGTAGGTGAAATTGGATTACAGGGCTAATTGTGTGGCTAAGAGCTAGTGATTTTTATCTCAGAGTCAATATTAGTATTTTTTAGATATAATAATTAAGAAAATTGAATTTGTTTAGAATTTATTTTGAAACTCCGTATCAGCGTAATTTGGATTATATAAATGTCTTAGGCCGCTACGGTATTTATTGATATATTTTTAGGATTGATTAGTAGATGCTTTGAATGACCATTTGGTACCACGAGTCAAAAGGGCGAACCGATCTAGTAGTACGAATAGGAAAATTGGACATAGTAAAGCTATCCATCGTTCGGTCTACAGCCCTATCTATTGCCCTAATATGGTTGAGTTATTCTCTGCATTTTTCTTTGGCCTCCAAAAAAACATTATTGATAAAGAAATGGGCTGGAATTCCCTGGACCAATCCAAATTGTTGGCCAAACTAGGAGGGAGTGTATCGTTCGTAACTGCAAACTCCTAATGGCGAGCTCGTGATTTGATTGCCCACAAGTAGAAAACGTCCACAAAGAAAGCTAGCCCATATCCTACGGACAAAATCTTGAGACTCTATGGATATCCATTCATATATATGGGTAGGAAGAGTCCTAAACCAGGTAGGTCCACACTCTTTAGAGAGGAGCGAATGTGAACGCTTAAGATGAGTGAACTCAAAGAAGAAGCAAAAACAAGATATGAAGGAATGAAGCTTTATTTCTTCCAAAGAAAGGCAATGTCCATAAGTTAAGAAGGAAGTATCAGGCTAAACAGGAATAAAGGGAGCAAACTCTGGAAAGTAGGTTTTTAGCCACAGTTGGACTAACCAGAAGGGACAATCAAAACTCCAATGTATTTTCTTACCTACCATGGTAGACATAGCCCTGTATAAACAACCCAACAACAAAGGCACAAGCACATACTCCCTACCATGAGCTAAGCTAATAGCTAAATTCACATATTCTTTGGTTAGAGAAAGGCTAGATGCACAAAAGACATGACGAGATAGCTACATCCAAAGAAAAATAGCTAGCTCCTTCAAATCAGACGAAGTATTAGCATGTTTGGAATGCAAATTGATGAAATACCTCTCAAAGGTTTCGGAATATTTTGAGGAAGAAAGATCAAAGGATAAGCCAGTAGGATTATGGTTGGTCGAAGCATTGGCATGACTACCAATCGGCAAAAGGCCTGTTAAGGCACATACTTCAAAACTGGTAGGGGCCATCATCTTAGTTCTTAACATAAAAGCAATGATAGTAATAGATGAAAAACAAAAGGATGAGGATTGAAGCCATCGGTCTACCTTAGGAGGATTTTTTTGACATATGAATTAATTCATAGATACCTTGCCCCATCCATTGATCTGGGAAAGAACTCGATAAACGGTCAACCCACGAACCCCAATCGACATGAATAAGGGTTAGGCAAGACCTATTTAGCAAGTCAGCTTCATGCCAGCCTTTCTAATTCAAATAGGGCGAGCTAAGCAACAGCTTCTCTAAATCATCAACTTGATACCCTTTCAAAGGTCGAGGTCTAACCCTAAAAGAAAGATCCAAAATATGGGGGCTGATAGGTTTTGGGCGTTTCTTGTATGGAATCAAAACTCAGAGTATCGATGGGATCAACATAGGCCATAAGGGTGCCAACGCCCCATCGAGGGTTAGGGGGATAGTCTACCCTATTACCTTCATCTCCTATTGGGATAAATTTCTTTTTCAACATAATTCTTGAATGTTACAAAGAAAGAATAAACAGGGGTTTTAGGGTTTGCTGCAAACAGGTAAGATATGAGATTATACTGACAAAATGGCTTAAAAACGAGCGAGCATCAGAGTCTAATTCGAAACCACATTAAAACGGTTAAAAGCTGGAATGCTGGGAGTTGAGTCGGAACAGTAATTAACTCGCACGACTGTACACGTCGTACAAGTTAAGGGGGGAAATGTTGGCGGCATAAACATTTTATGACAGTTAATAAATGCATAGACATGTGGCATGCTGAAGACCATGGAAAGTGCCTTGAGTGGTAAGTGGAAATAGGCATGTCTATTACAGTTATTGATGAAACGTCAGTTACTGATAGTGGTATGGAAAAGACAAATAAATAGGAGAAAACACGCGGGAAGCAAAAATTCGAATGAATCGGGCAAAAAGTGAAAAACCGCTTACAGGTGCAACAAAATTGGCACTAATGGCTAATGTGGTGACAAGGCTAGAAGATCAGTAGTAGCAGTTGATAAACGGTTCCTGGAATAGACAACTGTCAGCATTATTGAGAAGACTGTGGGGAAAGATCAGTAAAAATGATTGTATGTAGAGCACAGATGTCAGCAGAAACGACTGATCATGAAGTCTAAGAAGTTATTTTCAATGAAGATAAGGATAAGTAGTTACAAAAGGAGACGGTTATAAACGAGCAAGTACAAAAGAAGAGAAAAACGACGAAGAAGGGACGCAAATTTCACAAACAAAACTAGACTAAGGGAAAAATAGAGTCTCTCATGTTCTGGCCGATTCCTCTTATTTTTATCTAAGTTTCTTGGATGATCTGTCTTGTATCGATAGAAAATCATGTACGTTGTCATACTTGTGTTCGTTGCATTGTAAGGATTGACTTTGTTGTTTCAGTGGGAGCATCAGTTTTTTATTTGTTCAGTATTTTATCTTCAATTAGTTTTCATTTTTAGTGAAATCCTCAGAACCGAGAGACAAAAAAGATCCCGCACTGTTTATGGATTATGTCGCGCACCATCGATAGTGAGTTTGCCCGGCAGGCACCAGGAAATAAAATGTTGGTTCAATTATGCTGGAGTGAAATGACTGGCTTGGATATCATTTCTCTCAGCGAACATCAACACGAGAAGGAAAATTTCTTTGAGAAGTGCATTCACGAAACTACTAGAATACAAGTTGCCCACCACTGTACGTCCAAACATAGTTTCTTTTGTGTCTTACGGTTCAAAACTTTTTCAATTTTTGCCTGATCAGAATAGAGGAGCAAGATGTGCATATATACCTGATGTTATCCAGTTCTGGAAAAACAGGCGTCATCTAAGTTTTGTTGGCCTGCACCCGTAATAAGGAGTGGGATACTTTTAGAATTGCAAATACCATGGAAACAGAAGCATCCGAATCTGAAAATAAAGATACTCTTATTACGAAGTTTTGCCCGAGACTAAAAATCTGTGAGAGCCGAAGAGGAGCTGATACACTATTAGCCTTCTTTTGCGGGAAACTTTGAACAAAAAGTTGATAAAAAGTGTCAAATAGAACATTAAGGGCCAATATAAGTTCGGATTGATGACGTACAGAAGGGGTCAAACAGCATATGTTTGCCGTATATATTCCATTTAAAGTTTGGTACAGTAAAAAAGCAATCGGTAATTAATGTCATATACAGTTTTTTTGTTATCCAACAGCAGCAATCCATAGGTATTTCAAATTCTTCATGTGACGTAGGATCTGACTTGTTTAGCTCCTCTCAAGCCTCCAAATCGCCAGTATCAGGAACACACCCAGATAGCTTCATCAATTTAGCAAGTGTTCTCAAAAGTATATAGATTTCCTTCTTTCGAGAATGTCGTTTATCTTTTACCATAAAAACATGTACCTGGCTCTGAATTTCAATCCAACTGCAGCCTGGCTGCTTAATAATTCCTCGCTGCCTCATAAGCTTCCGAATTCTTGTAACATCCCTCCATTTTCCAAGCTCAGCATACATGTTCGAGAGAAGAACATATGGACCAGAATTGGTTGGGTCTATCTCTAGTAGTTTCTCAGCAACAAACTTCCCTAACTCTATGTCACCATGTACTTTGCAAGCACCGAGCAAAGATCCCCACACGACAGCATCAGGCTGCATTGGCATTGATTCTATTAGATTCTTTGCTTCGTTGAGGCAACCTGCTCGACCAAGTAAATCAATCAAACATGTAAAATGGTCCTTCAAGGTTTCCAGACCATGCTCCTCGCTAATTGAGAGGAAATATTGGCGCCCTTCATCAACTAGCCCTGCATGGCTACAAGCACAAAGAACACCGATCATCGTGACATGATCGGGTTTCTCTCCAGATACCAACATTTCCCTGAACATTCGAAGAGCTTCAGTCCCATGCCCATTTTGTGCATGCCCAACTATCGTTGCATTCCATGAAACCGGATCTTTCTCAGCCATGTTTCGAAATACCTGCCTACCATCTTCAACAGATCCACATTTCATGTACATATCTATGAGAGAGTTCCCCACAAAAATATCAGACTCGGGTCCGGACTGAAACCGGAACCCATGCTTTAGAACATGGGTGTGAGCCTGCCTGCCGAGCTTCAAATCAGCTAAATTTCCACAAGCACTGAGTAGATTCCCAAATGTGAAGTGTGTTGGCCAAACAGATTCCCTCTTTAAGAGGCGGAACAGTCTCAATGCCTCTTCATTGTCACCATTCTGTGCATAGCCTGCAATAAGGGCATTCCAAGATACCACATTTTTCTCCATCATTCCCATAAAAAATAATCTGGCAGCTTTTATGCTATCTACTTTTGCATAACCACTTACCATGGAGGTTTCTGACACCACATTCCTTATTTGCATCCGATCAAAAATCCATCTGGCTTCATTAATTTTACTGCATTTTGCATACATATCAACCAATGCATTGCATATAACAAGGTCATCCCTTAATTTATCACATTTAACAATTCGCGTGTGAATTTCCCGACCCTCTTTGATGGCATATAAGCTTGCGCATGCGCTTACTACACTGGCTAGCGTGACCTCATCTGCTTCAAGTCCACCATCCATCATCCCTCTAAAGACGTAAAGAGCTACAGTAGCTGGACCATTTTGCTCATAACACGAAATCAAGGTGTTCCAAGATACTAAGTTACGATCACTCATGCCATCAAAGACCCTTTGAGCAGAAGCTACATGCCCACATTTCGAGTACATATCCACAAGGGCAGATCCCATGTAAACATCCAGTGAGGAGGGAGATTTCACCAAGCAAGCATGAACTTGAATACCCATCTCTACGTTCCTTATGCCGGCACAAGCGCTGAGAGCACTACCATATGAGTACTCATTAAACACAAAATTCTCCTCATGCATCTTAACAAAATACTCGAGTGACACTTTGAACCGATCGTGCTGGGCAAAACCCGACACCATCGAATTCCACGAGCACTGGTCAGGTACAGGCATCAACCCAAAAACCTGCTCAGCTTCTTCGAGGAAACCCGACTTGGTCAGCACGGTTATTATCGAATTCCAGGTGAAGGTGTTCTTTTCAGGCATTTTTTCAAACAATTGGCGTGCATCGTCAAGGCACCCGCACTTCCCGTACACATCAATGAGCCGGTTTTGGATGAAGATCTCAGTACAGAATCGGGATTTGATGATGCGGGCGTGAACGCGACGGGTGTCACGTGCCGACTTTGATATGAGACACGAGTCCAGTAGCCTTGCGAAGGGCGACGAGTTGGGTAGAGAGAGGTCACCGGCGACTAGCTTGAGCTCAAGTAGTCCGTATTTTGCCATTCCATAATCTCGGCCAGGAGAAGGAAAGGGAGCAACTATAGGCTTCTTTGGTTCACCCCAGCGAACCTTGAAAGTTGAAAGGCGCGGTGTTAGTGTGGACATTGGACAGCCATTCAATACCTTATTTGAATTTCTCTTGTATGTTTTCATAACTTTCTGTGCCAACCAACCATTGTAACCATGGCATCAAAATAACTCCAGTTCAATAGCTTTGTGTGCTTGTCCAAAAGATATAATCGATTCAGGTACGATTATATCAGCGTTTAATCCAGACATGCCAACTTGAACGTTCAATCATTATGGCTGCGCCAGCTAGTTGGCTCGCTATGTGTGCAATGTACGGAATTTTGAAGCTTTGGTAACTAAGGAGGCAGACGGTAACGATTCTCATTAGCTGTTACTCTTACGACAGTGTAATGATCCAAATAGTGAACCTAACGAACCAAGGAACCCAACCGCTCCAATTGTTTAAGTCTCTGATCCAGTTTTGTAATAAACTTGTAATTGGCACCTTCAATGTCAAATCTGATTGCACTTCAACTGTTTGTAGCCATGATTACATACTACAGTTGCATGCTTTGGAGCAAATGTTTTCCCCTCTATTGGCTCGCCAGAACAATAACAAGAAGACAGTATGTTCTTCCACTCGAGATTTAACAAACTCTGGTACCCGTAAAACAAATGATTGATTGCACCCCTATTTATGATGTTATCTGTAATTCCATAAGATACTAAAATATTAGTGATATCTTTTGCCCCAACTGAATACTAAAATGGATTGATTTCACTCATGTCCCTAAAGTTAAAGTGAAATCGTAATCAAGGACGCTAAGTTTTATAAAGTAACAAACAGTGGCCAAAAATGTTGAAAAGATAACAGTCGTATCCATCCGTCATGAATCCGTTAAAATAGGGTACTTTTTTGTTGATATCATCGGTATGTATTTTTAAAATGTCAGTACTGCCCTTATACTGTATAAATTGTATACAAACCTAATTTTCAAATTAGCGTTGAAACCTAATTTCCTAATTTTTAGACCCTAATGTCTCTCTCTCTCTTCCCCTTCTCACTGGCATTCTCACTGGCAGTGCTGCATCACTAGACACAACGGCCGCGCAACACACCTACTACTAGATTATCGTTGATGCATGGTGGGACGATGGTGGTGGTGGTGGTTGGAGATCTATGGGTGCCGCAAACGAAGTTTTGATGTGGGGCTACAGCGATGTGAACAGGGTGGCGAGGAGGTAGAGGGAAGGTGACTGCGGCGAAATTTGTGTGTGTGTGTGTGTGTGTGTGAGAGAGAGAGAGAGAGATTGGATAATTATGGCGGTGGTTGATGCGGGATGCAGAGGTGGTGGGGGAGGAGTTGGTTTTGTGATTTACGGTGATGGGCAGCCATATAAAGGTAGTGGCGAGAGGTGTGATGTGTGGCTTTCGTGCAGAGGTGGTGGCAACGACGACGACGTGATGTGAGTCTGAAGTTTGATAGTAAGGCTATCAGTTATAGGAGGTGGTGAGATGCAGATCCCAAGATTTAGCACAAATCTAAGAGATGATGATCATGGGCTATAGTGGTGACATAACTAGGGGGTGGGGGTCATGGGCAATGGTGTGAAGAGGTGGTGGTAAGTGGTCACCGCGTCGATGGTGAAAAGAAGATGGTGGCTCTCGACAGTGGCTTCAACCTTTGCTTGAAGCGTTAACTCGCGACCATGGAGAGAGGCGATGGTACTAATTTTGGAGATGAAACTTGGAGGGTGGTAAGTGGTGGTGGGTGTTGTCAAGAGCTCTCTAATTAAGTATTAGAGAGCTAAATAAGGGGTTACTGTGGTTTTGGAGGTTAAAATGTAATTTTGAAAAGTTAGGGAGCAAAAATGTAATTTTAAAAAATATGGTGAATGTGATGCATATTTTATTAAGTAGTATCATATTGATGATAGGGCAAATTACACAAAACACTCCTAAGGTTTGCCCTAATTACACTCAGCTCCTACTATGATAATTAGACTCCGCTCAAAAAGTAACATTTTCTCTTGCTATGTTAACGATGCAATGCAAAAAGACATGAATGACTCTCATACAATATTTTCTTGAAATTTGGAGGAAAAACTTGTTCTTGGGAATTAAAGAGAAAAATGGTCCATCCACACAAAGTCCATCACCGTCACAAAATTTAGCCAATACCCGTAAAAGGCATTCACCTGCGAGTAATGGCTCTTTATATTCCCCAACAACGGTATTTCCTTCACCAACCCTAACCCTAACCCTAACTTCTTCGTAAAACTAATCTTATTCTGATAATTTTCTCGAATACGTCGCTATAGACTTTGTAAAATCCCTTGCCAGTATCAGAATGGCCGGAAAAAGCGGAGTTGTTAAAGTAGGGGAATAAATCGGGGATGAATATAGACTTATTGATGTCATCGATGGTGGAAATGGAGAAGAGGATCTGGGAGCGATGTGAATCATACCAGGGGCATTCGCGGGGGTCAGAGAGGATCTCGTAGGCGGCGGTGGCCTCGGCGGGGGAGATGTCAGATTGGGTGAGCTTGTCCGGGTGGCGCCGGAGGGCAAGCTGGTGGTAGGCAGAGCGAATCTCATCGGCGGTGTAGTCGCGGCCAAGCCCCAGCACCTCGTAGTGGCACCGCTTCCTTGGCAACGCCATGTTATACGGCTTTAGGGTTTGTTTAGGAATGGACCCCTTTGCGGTAGCCGGTTAAGTTTAGTGCTGCACCGCACTTGTATTTTATTTATTTATATTTTTTGGGAGAATAGTATATGTATTTTCTGTTATAAAATGTTACAGGGGTATTTTGGGTATAAAATTGCATAAATTAGTGTGTCAGGAAATCTTGAAACGCAGTTGGGCTTGCCGTTAAAACTGTGTAGTTATGTGTAATGCGGGTACAAACCTCAGGGAGTGGAGTGTAATTAGGGCAAAACCTCAGGGGATTTTTGTGCAATTTTTCCTTGATGATAATATAGGAAGTCAAATGAGTGGTTAGTGTGGTTTTGGGGTCAAAGAGTAATTTTTCTAAACTAGAGGAGTCAAAATACAATTTTAAAAACTTAAGGGGTCAAAGTGAAAATTTTGAGAATTTGCAAAATGTGTCATAACCTGAGGAAAATAGGCCATGCACGATGGCCACCTCCTGGTTGCAATAAGCTGAGTCATTGTTGGAAAGTTTAAAATAAGGGTGGATAAGATTTGATGGAAATAAAATATAAAAAAATAAATTAAGGTGCAAAATAGAAATAACACAAAGTGAAGAACTCAGGTGAAGAACACAACTAGAAGCAGCCACGGGAAGGAAAAAAAAAAAAAAAAAAGAGAAAAGGAGGAAAAGGAAAGAAAAACAAAAGGGATTGAATCCGAACCTAATAGGCTCGTTATGATCAGAGATTGCGAGTTACTTCGGCTATAAGCCAATGAGGTAAGGACAATGTGGTCTTGATATGCTAATTAATTGTTTCGTTTAGCATGACTTGTTGATGATGTAAATGTTAAACTCTTCTGATTATAATTGCACACCGGTAGTTATTGTGACCGGTATTCGTTTATTGACTTATGCCGTTGAGGACTTAAGGTAGAATAAATTTCTTTAGTCTGCCCCCTTGTTGAAGTTTGGTAAGAATAATTTGTTTCTTAGAATGCTATGATTTGATTCGATTCGATTCGATTAGCATACCTGAAGTTGATAATGATATTGCGTAAGGGTTGATTTGTGGTTGTTGTGAGATGTCGGTAATTCTTGATAGCCGATATTTCTCCTTGTCGAGAACACCGATGAGGCCTTGAGGTTAAACTTCTCCCAAGTCTGCCCTGTCATTGATGATGTTGTTGTAGAGATTGATGTGTTGTCGTTGTGAAATGTCGGCGCTTATTGGAAATTGATATTTCTCTTATGTCAGAACATTGTTGAGGGCTTGTGCCAAACTTCTCCCTAGTCCGCCCTGTCGATGATGCCACGTTGAACTCTTGTTGTTAGCTTTGAACACCAGTTGATCTTTTGGTCTGATATTCCTTGTTAAGTTGTGTTGTTGAGGACATAAGGTGGAATAAATTTTTCCTTAATCCGCCCCATTGATGAAGTCATGTTGTTTGGCTGTAACGTGGTTAGGGAAACTACTCTAGATGAATTCCCTGCTTGTTGATAGTGTCTCTTCTATTTACTTAAGACTGAGATGAATATCCCGCAAAATGGGAAATCAAGATGAGGAGAATAGCCTATGAATTATGATTACTGGCCAAAGAGGATGGATGTCACTCGAGCAGTTCCGTCGTGTCTAGTCAAGTCCAGTCCGTCGTGTCCACGTTGCATTGCATTTCATATTATTTTGGTGTTGATGATTTTACTGATTTGTATTTCAATTATGTTTATCTTTACGACCTTGGATTTCGGGTCCACTTGCATAGTCGATTGGTCAGTCAATCTAGTCCATAAGGAGGTGGCAGTAATCATGTTCTGTTGGGCCTTAAAGCTGCTCAGTCTAATGGAAGAACATATCGTTTGACAATCATGTTGATGCTGTAAATTTATTGATACTCTTGATTCATTGATATCGTTGAGATGATTATTATTCCTGCTAGTCTCTCAAATTATTTGTACACGATACTCCACATGTTATCTTTATTGAGTGATTTGCGCTCATCCCTTATGTTGTATTGTGCAGGCTATAAGGTTGATCAAGGAAAACCCTCTAGAAAAGGGAAAAGGAACAAGCTAGAAAATTTGAGTAAGGGGATCAGTTGTGTGAAGTAAGACAGGCTAGAAATTGTGAGATAAAGATTGAACTGCAAGATAAGTTGATAAGACTCTTACAACTACAATCGTATATTAGGTTGTAAACATTCATGTTGTTTAAAGACCTGAAAGTCTTCCGCTGCAGTATGATGTATATTTGTTAAGGAAAATTTTTGTAAGGACGCATTTTAGAGTGTCTATTAATGATGTATGAGGATGTAATTATCTGTATTTTGCACAGGATTTTGAATGTGATTATGATCGATAACTCAGCCCGGTGATGTCACCAGGGTCGAGGGTGTCACAGTAAGTGGTGGTGGGTGCGGTCAAGAGAGAAAATATGGAAAGGGAGGAAGAGGACAACTAGCACCGACACAGTGTTGGTCGTGCTGCAGTGGCATGTTCTTGAAAAGGAAGAAGAGCGATAAAAATGGGTGGCAAACTAGGACTTGCAATTTTAGTAAAGGGTAATTTGGTCTTTTCATCCAAATTTGATTGGTCAACGGCCATAAGTGCTCATTTTCAAACTAATGGACACACTTGTAACTTTATCCTAACTTCGGGAATATGGGCGTAATTAATCCTATAAAGATACATGACTGTTGAGAGAGGATGACTACTATGCTAGTAGACATCTGACTTTTGTAATTATTATTAATTAAATATATATCGATCTTCATTAATTATTTAGAGTTTATTATTAAGGCTTAGTAGTATGACTTAATTAATTTAATTTGGTCCAGTCTAGTTCCAATGGTCTAGCCCATTGTCAAGTCTAGTTGTGAGGCTGAGTCCAACCCAATTATGTAAGTCCAATCCAATATGTCTAGATTTTTAATTTGTCTAGATAATTTAGAAAATTATTCTTTGAATTATCCTTCATGTAAGGGATTAAATCCTTGATTTGTATGATTGAGGAAGACAAATATCGAATACATCCCATCTGTAAAATCAGAGGTAATTTTATGGTCAGCTAATGCCTTGAAGTTCGAGAAATTTTTATATAAAATTATGGGATATACCGACTGATTTTGACAAACTAACCGATCAGTTGAATTTTGTTGTATGCTGATTTTTATCAAATATTTTGACTTATCTTCATATTGCAAATTGGCATAACCATTCTTATCAGTTTTGGCGCCCCGAAGCTCTATAAATAGGCTTTTTGGCCTTTATTTTCAAGGTTCTCAGTTTTAATTTAGCTTTTTCCCCTAGACCTTGTATACCATTTCTTTAACTTGTAAAGTGCTATATCATCTCTCTCGATAATTTACTCTCTCATATTCACTTTAAAAGGTTCTTAGTCTCTTGTATCATGGATCCTTCAGAGAACATTCTCGAGTCTCCAAAACAAGCAAATTCGCGAGGTAACCTTTTAGAAGCTTTCTAGTATATTTCATTATTCTAGAATTGTCTCCCATTTCTCGCGCTTGCATTTCTATTATGAAAATATAAAAAGAGTCATTTTCATTTCTCACTTTGAGTCTAAGACCAAAATGTAGATTGCCTCTCGTAGGACCAAAGTCGAATCACGATGGTTTTGATTATGGTTACTCCGACTGGATACGTAGGTCATTCGATCTCCAATATCAAGCCAATAATCTAAAATTAAACTTGGTTTTCTGTTACTACATATTTATATGTTATACATTAAAGGCCAAAGCCCAATGGAAATGAAGTAGAGACCAAAGGGTACGGCGGGTGCCTAACACCTTCCTGCCGTATAACTTAATCCCCAAATCCATTTCAATATTTTTAATAGATCAGTTGTCCTTTTGGACATTTTAGAGTCATTTGTTGATTTTCTCTTATTTTTCCTTTCTTAAATTATATAAGATGACAAATCCCTATAATCTTCCCTATGGGTGGATTTTTTTCAAGGCAATTCGCTACAGTGCGCGACTCTGCTGGGGACTAAAATTTAAGAGGACTAGAATTGAGAAGTTTTTATTGCTTTTTGGCCTTTTAGTATTTTCTTTGTATTTTATAACATGTACAATATGATATAATGTAGTACTTTTGCTCTTATTTCATGCCTCAGACTCGTGCACGTCCGTCCCTGACCCATCCACTCGAGGGCAACGATTGAAACTCCTAGTTACGGAGCGAACTTTTGACTGTACCCTCACTCCAAGGCCTGGTATTAAAGGGACCTCATGGTTTCTTGGTATATTAAACGACTTGTACACTTACTGGTAATCACCAGTTATTAATTACCTGAGTTACAGATAGAAAGAGTGACCTTACATCGACGTTGAGAGAAAAACCACACTCTCGGACCATTCAGTCTTCTACCCTTTTTTTGGGAGAGTACCTATATTGGTCTATGGTATACTGGCAGAAGAACCGACCAATATTCTATAAGCTAACTGGTAATCTCACAGAGAAAGGAAGACTCTGACTAATCGGGCAGTTTTTCACACCCCTAACTGGATGGTATATCAGTAAATGAATTATTTGAAAATTCAAAACGGGCTGGCTTATACCTAAAACCCTAACCTACTGACCAACCAACAGGTTTATCCACCTGGATTGCTTGAAGGTTAATCAGAATCTAGCCTGTCCCAAAAAATTCCAGAAATCCAACCTTAACCTGCTGACTAACCGGACGATTCAGCCACCTGGATGACTGAACATTAGCCAAAACCTATCATTCCATGAAAAATTCTCAAAAACAAAACCCTGACTCTACTGACCAGCCAGCCAGTGTTCATCCACCCGGATGACCAGACGGTTAGTCAGACCCTTCTTGTGCCAAAATATTATCCAAGACAAAACCTAACCTTACTTACCAACTGTAATACCCCAAAATTTTCTTTTTCACAGGTGAAGAAAGTGACAGCGAATGATATGGCATCGATGGAGTTTTGATATAAATTTTGCATAGTATGGTAAACCTTGTAATTGTAACTTGAATATCTTACCCAGATAGGGGTCTTTGGATTGTAATGTATTGGAATATTTTGGTTTAGCCACTGCGCATAGAAAATCATTTTTGTGAGGGAATATTTTGGGATTAATTGTGATAGACTTTTGTTATGCAAAGACGCTTTTGTTAGAAGCTTTAGTTGCTCTGTTTATACCGTTACTTTTAGAACTATAGTGGTATATCATGAGTTTGTTTTGCAGTCACGGCCTCCTGTTTTTGGGAGCGTGACATGGTTGGTATCAGAGCTTAGGTCTGTGATTCTGTAGACTCGTGTGACCCTAAGTTTAAAATGTTGCGAGTTAGATGTGCAATTAGATTGGTCTCTTTTTTTATTTTTATTTCGAGTTTATCGTTTGTATGCTGTAGGCTGAAATGGTTTTTATTTGGTGTTAGGAGTACTATGCCTGCTAGATGCTCTAACCGTAACGTCGACGATCCTCAGGATCCACCAACGAATAATGGAGTTACTGTGGCCATTGTGCAGGGTTTTCAGAATTTGGCGAACCTAATTGTAGGAGGTAACGGGGTACCGCTACACCAAAATCAGAACAATGGGCAGAATGATAGTGTTAAAATTGGAGATGTGGAGAAATTTAAGAAGTTAGTACCCGCTTTTAGAGGGAAACCCGATCCGGAGAAGGCTGAAGCATGGGGAAATCAAAATGAGAAGATGTTCGACCTTTGGGACAGCAGCAACGAACGAAAGGTGGCATATGCAGTTTTCGTGTTAAAGGATAAAGCTAACCATTAGTGGAAGATGGTCAAACGCACACAGAGAATCAGCACTAATCATTCCATGACTTGGGAACGGTTTAAAGGTATTTTCTTCAAGAAATACTTTCCTCAAAACATAAGAGATCAGAAGGAGGAAGATTTCTTAAAGCTAGTATAAAATGATATGACAGTAGCACAATATGAGGCGAAGTTCACCTCATTGTCAAGGCATGCCCCACATCTGGTGGACACCGAGAATCGTAATGCAAGAAGATTTGAGAAGGGATTGAAGTACGACATCAAGAACATATTGTTGGCTTTAAAGCTTCCGATTTATGCCAAGGTGGTTGAATGGGCCAAAATTCTAGAGACGGACTACGAGGAGTTTCTAAAAGAGAAGGAGGATCAGTGGCACAAAAGAAGCCGTGCAGAAGCATCGGACAAGAACATGAGTGGTGGTCAGAATAAGAGGAAAGCAACTTTGCAAGAAAACATGCAATCAACTCAAAGGGGTACGAATGTTTGCAATACTTGCGCCAGGAATCATGGGGATAAGCCCTGCCATCGTTTGACAAACTCTTGCTTCAATTGTGGAAAGGTGGAGAATTATGTTATGGAGTGTCCGTATCCGAAGAAAGAAAGACCGAGGGAGAAGACTTACAACGTTCATGCTCAGGGTGGAGCCAAGCCATCAATGAGGGATAAGAGGCCAAAGGTACAAGGCCGTGCAGGATGCCACAACTTTTAATGACGTCGTGGCAGGTACAGTTCAGATCGGTTCTCATTCATTTAATGCATTATTCGACCCTGGATCCACGCACTCATTTATAACCTCTTCTCTTGAGTGTAAGTTGGGTTCTAACCCATGACTTTTAGAGTTTGATTTGATGATTGATACCCCAGTAGGGAAATCTTTATTAGGATCTATAGTGTACAAGCCTTTCTTGATATGCATTGAGGGTGGAGTGTTACCTGCTGACCTTATAGCTATGGATATTCAAGATTTTGACGTCATTCTCGGTATGGACTGGTTGTCTTCTTATCATGCCTCGTTGGATTGCTATGCCAAAGCAGTGCATTTTCGAATTCCCGGTCAATCCAAGTTCAAGTTTAAGGGTTCTACTACCATTACTTTGTATTGCCTTATATCTACCTTGCGGGCTAGACGTTTGCTTCGGAAGAGGTGTCAAGGATATTTAACTCACATTGTGGAAACTCGTATAGCTACTCAGAACTTATCCGCTATTCTCGTCGTTAGCGAATTTTTGGACGTGTTTTCGGAAGAACTTTCTGGTCTTCCTCCAAATCGTGAAATTGAGTTTGTTATAGATCTTGCACTAGGAATTGCTCCAATTTCTAAGATTCCCTATCTTATGGTCCCGGCAGAACTCAAATAACTTAAAATGCAACTCTAAGAATTACTTGAGAAAGGCTTCATTTGCCCAAGCGTCTCTCCTTGGGGCACTCCCATTTTATTTGTAAATGAGAAGGATGGAACGATGAGATTGTGTATTGACTATAGGGAGTTGAACCGTGTCACAGTTTGTAATAAGTACCCTTTGCCAACGATTAACGATTTGTTTGACCAACTTCAGGGAGCTGAATAATTCTCCAAAAATTGATTTGAGATCGGGTTTCCACCAATTGAAGATTAGGAAGGAAGATATATCCAAGACTGTTTTCCACACAAGGTATGAACACAATGAGTTTGTAGTAATGTCGTTTGGGTTGACTAATGCACCTGCAACGGTCATGGATTTATTGAACCGGGTATTCAAGCAATACTTTGACCAATTCGTCGTAGTCTTTATTGATGACATTCTGATTAACTCCAAAAGCAAGGAAGAACATTTGCATATGGTACCATAGATTCTGAGGGAAGAAAAGCTTTATGCCAAGTTTGATAAATGTGAGTTTTGGCTTGAGAAAGTTGTGTTTCTAGGGCATGTGGTATCTAAAGATGGGATCTTGGTGGATCCATCTAAAGTAGAGGCAGTGTGGAATTAGGAGAAACCAAAAATAGTTGGAGAAGTTTGTAGTTTTCTTGGTTTGGCTAGTTATTATTGCAGGTTTATTGAGGGATTTTTAAAACTCGCTATCCCATTGACTCGGTTGACCCGGAAAAAGGTTAGGTTTGAGTGGTCGGAGGAGTGTGATCGCAGTTTTCTGGAATTAAAGAAAAGATTGGTTTCGGCTCTAGCTCTTTCCCTACCTTCAGGGACTGGAGGATTTGTGTTATATAACGACGCTTCATGAAAGAGTTTGGGATGTGTATTAATGCAGCATGGGCAAATTATTGCTTATGGCTCACAACAACTCAAAACGTATGAAGTGAACTACCCAACACATGACTTAGAGTTAGCTGCAGTGATTTTTGCTTTGAACATTTGGAGGCACTATCTCTATGGTGAAACGTGCGAGATAAACACGAATCACAAGAGTCTTAAGTTTTTATTCACGCAGAAGGAATTGAATATGCTACAACGTCGATAATTGAAATTGCTTAAGGACTATGACTACAAGATTTTGTATCATCCAAGAAAAGTCAATGTGGTCGCCGATGCTCTCAGTCGAAAGAACACAAGTACGTGTGCAACTCTTTTAACTTCATGTCAGGAGATTCTTACGGATATTGAAAGTTTGGGTCTGGATGTTTTGGTCTCCGGGACGGAAAACTATTTTGGTAATTTGATTGCGCGACCTACCTTGATCGAAAGAATTAAGCAAACTCAAATTGTGGATTCAAAATTTAATAAGATCAGAAAATAAGTTGAAGAGGGGTAATAGCTAGAGTTCAGAATTGATGCCGAGGGGGCATTACATTTTGGAAATAGATTGTGAGTTTCTTCTGATGTAGGGTTAAAGGAGGAAATATTGTGAGACGCGCATAGTTCCGGCTTCACAGTTTATCCAGGTAGTACTAAGATGTATCGGGATTTACGAGATGTGTTTTGGTGGAATGATATGAAAAGAGAGATAACAGATTTCATCACTTGATGCCTTACTTGTCAACAAGTTAAAGCGGAACATCAACGACCTGCTGGACCTTTGCAACCTCTTACCATCCTTTAGTGAAAGTAGGAACGTATTGCTATGGACTTTGTGTCTGGTTTGCCTAGGACAAGGCAAGGTCATGATTCGATTTGAGTAATAATTGATCGTTTGACTAAGTCAACGCATTTCATTCCGGTCAAAGTTACCTATATCTTGGAAAGGTTAGCCAAACTTTATATTCAGGAGATTGTTAGATTCCACGGTGTACCCATTTCAATCGTATTGGATAGAGATGCACGTTTTGCGTCAAAGTTTTGGCATGGTTTGCAAAACGCCTTGGGTACTCAACCTGACCTTAGTACAACTTATCATCCTCGAAGTGATGGATAGTTAGAGAGAACGATTCAGATTTTAGAAGACATGCATAGGGCCTGCTCATTAACTTCAAAAATAGTTAGGATGATCAATTGTCGCTTGTCGAGTTTGCATACAACAATAGCTTTCAGGCTAGTATTGGTATGGCCCCGTTTGAAGCCTTGTATGGCCGAAGATATAGAACACCAATTTGTTGATTTGAGGTTGGAGAGGAGAAACTTTTGGATGCCTTGGAGCCAAAGATAGTATAAGCTAGGTCGGAGAAAATTTGTTTGATTAAAGATAATTTTCTAGTTGCTCAAAGTCGTCAAAAGAGTTATGCTGACAATAGAAGACGTGAGTTAGAGTTTGTAGTAGAAGATCATGTATTTTTCAAAATATCACCTTGGAAGGGAGCAATGCGTTTTAGGAAAAAGGGCAAGCTTAGCCCTAGATTCATTGGACCATTCGAAATCTTGCGGAAGGTTGGACCAGTCACTTACCAAGTTGCCTTACCTCCCAGTTTGTCACAAATACATGATGTGTTTCATGTATCAGCCTTGAGGAAATACGTGCCAGATCCTTCACATGTCATTCATTTTGAACCTATGGAGATTCGGGAGGACCTATCATACAAGGAACGCCCAGTGGAAATATTGGACGGCAAGGATCAGATTTTGTGCACAGAAACTATTAAGTTGGTTAAGGTGCTTTGGCGTAACCATTGAAGAAGCCACATGGGAACTCGAGGACGCTATGCACGAAAAGCACCCTCAGCTTTTTGACGTTTAAGGTACGTTTTTAATTCCGTGGATGGAATTCTTTTTAGGGGGGAGTGTAATACCCTAAAATTTTCTTTTTCTTACTCTAAATTTTTTCCTTAACAATAAATAAGTTTGTACTCTTTTCGTAATATTGAGAAAAGTGTGGAAAACGTTTCTGCGGGATTCAGTCGAATTGAACTTGGATTCATACAAATCAATTGGGAGGGCATAAACATTTTGGCATGCCCGAAGTTTTTGGTTAAATGAAAATAGTTTTTGGTCGAATGAATAGTTTTCGGTCAAAAGAGTAGTTTTCAGTCGAATGAAACCTCTTTGCTTCGAATGAAAATTTGTGTTTTATTTGAGGAAAAATGGGGATTGAAGTTTTCAGTCGAATGGGAAATTCAGATTATTGGAAAAGACATTTTGCGTCTAAAGTTTTCGGTCGAACGAAACTTCTTCTGCTTCGAATGAATAGGGTAATTTTCTGCTTTCTTATAAATAGTCTTTTATTTTCTTTCCAGCCCTTTTGTTCTATGTTTCATTCCTTTTTCGGCGAAGAGAGATATTAGAAGGTTGGAAGCTCCTTTGGTATTAAGGTGGTACCTTGAGATTTTTCTTGTCCAAAAGCTTGATTGAGGTAAGGGACTTTATCACTTTTTGTTGTGGAAAGGTACTTCTGAAATCTGCAAGCTTATGCTTTGTTCAATTCTGTTCATCTTTATTGGATCACTTTTGGTTTGTTTAACTTTGGTTTCGTTCGTAAGATTGTGCATCCTCCTCCATTTGTGCCCTGATATGTACACCTTTGCATTTGTATATTTGTGGCTGTCAATTTAAGATTGACAATGACTATGTGGAACAACTCTCAGATCGAGAGGGTCCTTTGGACATATGTTTGAGATGTTAGCAAGCAATAGACTCCAAGCATGCTACCGGTAACACAAGTTTGATGTTTGTATGTTTCGTTCGACATTTAGGTCTTATGACCAACATAATCTTTGTTCGTATGTTTGTTGCATTCCCGACATATATTAGCCATGTGTTATGGGATTGCATGCTTAACTTTGTTAGTTCCATACTTGATAATAAAATATGAGTTGCTCTTTTCCATTTTATATCACCATTCGCCTATGTTTATCTTGTTGATAACTTATCATTTTGTTACCTTACTGGGCTATTTGATCTCACCCCTTTTCTTTCTACCTTGCCTTTGCAACAGGTGAAGGAAGTGACAACGAATGATATGGCATTGATGGAGTTTTGAAATAGATTTTGCATAGTATCGTAAACCTAAATTGAATATCTTACTCAGATAGGGGTCTTTGGATTGTAATGTATTGGAATATTTTGGTTTAGTCACTGCGCATAGAAAATTATTTTTGTAAGGGAATATTTTGAGATTAATTGTGATAGAATTTTGTTATGCAAAGACGCTTTTGTTAGAAGTTTTAGTTGCTCTATTTATATCGTTACCTTTAGAACTATAGGGGTATATCATGAGTTTGTTTTGAAGTCACGGCCTCCCATTTTTTGGGGTGCGACACCAACCGTCCTATTCATCCACCTGAATAACCGGACGATTAGTCTGTCCCATCCCCCTACTTTTGACAATCCAAAAAACACACCATTGACCAGAGAAACTACCCCCCCCCCTTTCCCATGGGGTATGAGCTAGCCATCTCGATCTATGTCGTCTGTGTAACTAAATTTTTGAAAATTTTTTGTGTACAATTAAGGCTAAGTGTGGTTGGTATCGGGACTCATTCGAGAAGCTCACACAAACCTAATGACCGAAGAATTCCCACATATGGTAGACTTGATCCATATTATTAATGAGTTACAGAAAGAATTTCAGACCAGTTTTCGCAGCCCTGGTAGATCAGAAATCCCCAATAGTTGAGAAAATAGACCACCTCAAGAGGAAGGATATGAACAAATAGGAAGATAAGATAAATACAAAAAGAAAGGTCCCAAATTTTGCCTGGTAATATGAATTCGAAGATGAAGAAGTGAAATATGATGTTCTGAAATGGAAAGATAAACTTTCATCGCTTGATTCTCAAGTCACCCGAATGAGGAGAGCTAATGACCCATTAGATCTCACCGTCCTGACCATGAACCTCGAGGAATAGGGTGTCGCCTATGTCATGACCTAAACTCACGGGTAAGTCTATGAGCTAGATCTGTGACAGGCCGCAGGCCCATTCAAACATCCACTCAAGCTCTATCAGGCCTTATTATAACCTGCATACAAATCTATAACCATGCATTTAACTATCACCTTAATAGGACTTCTAAAATCATACTTCTAGATCTCTCAAATATGTCTCTACTGATTTCCTCCATGAATGACTAACACAAATCAAAGAAAATCTCATGGAGACCTAAGCCTCGAATAATGCTCAAAACATAAACAAAATAGTACCACAATTATATTTGTCTGTTAACAATTTTTTAAAAGGGCTTACATTAAATCCCTAGCGACCATCTCCTGCGACTCCATCCTCATTACCCTCATAGTTCTCAGGTTCGTCTAAGTGGTCACCTGAAAACATTTATAGAAAAGTAAGCTTGGGGCTCAGTAAGTACACATACCATATGCTTAAACTAGGTTTTGGGATTCATAAAAACATGCCATGGTTTCTTCGTTTTTAAAACTAGTAACAAATTCACAGAGAATATTATAAACATATGTACTTTATAGAAGCCAATCATGCTTTAGGAGAACTCTTCCAAATCAAATACATAACAACAGTGATTAAACTTTGAGTGATATTCTAACTCTTTTCACGGTACGCTGAGGTCATCGTATGGTCTCACTGACTAAGACCCAGAATCCCTCCTCTACCTAGGATAAACAATTTTGTGGACACAAGAGCAAACCACGATGTAATAGTACTGTGCACCAACGTATGGTCCCGTTGACCAGGACCCGAAATCCACTTTTTCCATGGATATGGGGCACAACAACCAATATTAACCTCATGATAAAACATGATTTACATAGAGTCTCAAAAACCAATACAACACTTTCCATGGCAATTATAATTCATTTTCGCATCAAACCAGTTGCACAAAAGCAAAAGTATCACAATTACTTAAAACATTCATTTAGTAAAAATCACGTATACATACACATATATTGGAAATAGATTGTACTGAAGGGCATGGTAGGAGTACTTACCTGGAGAGCTAAGGGGTTCTTGTTCCCGTGTCTACCCTCGTTCTTGTCTATCAGAACCTAAACAATAAATCATCTGGATATTATTTATTGTCTTTCAATTATGCCTAGGTGCTAAATTTCTCCAATTGATTGAAATTATCAAAATATCCCTAAACTTGTGTAAAATTACCAATTTACCCCCGAAGCTTCACAAATCTCCAACAAGGCACAACACAGCTACTGCAGTCTTCTTCTTGTCCAACCCTCACATCCATAAGGATAATAGCTGCAGCAACCCTTCGGTCCAAACCATGGCGGTGCCACAAACACCAGTTCATGGCAGCCATGGTTGCTCAGGGAATCCCCTCCCCCCCTCTTTTCCACATGAAGCACACACAAAAAAACCCACTACACATACACATGTTGTTCCAAAAATCCCAGCCGCTTACCCCTAAACAATGAATGAATTTGAGAAAGAAGAGTAGAAAATCTTACCGGAAAATTGAAACACTTCGCCGAAAGTTTTAATCTGCCATCCCTCTCTCCTTCCCCTTTCCATGTGGCTTCTTTTCTCTATATAATACTTCCTCTCTCTCACTTATACCCACTCATTCTTTCTTTCTATATTCTCTCTCCTTCTCTCTCTCTCTATCTCTCTCTAATGTTCTATAATTGAAAGAGAGAAAAGTTCTTTCTCTATATACCCAAAGTTCCCCACTTAATTCACTCCATTTTTTCCTCTTTTGTTCCCTCTCTTTCCTAACGAAAGAGTTGACATTTTTTTTATATCAGATTTCTTTGAAATATTTTAGTTATTCAACTTTTCCCATTTTAATTATAATTATAACTAAACCCGTTACACTAGTTTCTCTAAAATTACTAACAATAAAAATATCGTACTAAGTATATAAAAAATATCGTCGCTAAATGATTTAAATTAACTGATAAAAAATATTGGAGTTCAGGATATTACATTCTCCCCACCTTTAAAAGAATTTGGTCCTCCAAATTTATGTACCTTAAGATTGAAACAGGTGAGGGTATTTGCTTCTGACTTCATCTTCACGCTCCCACGTTGCTTCCTCGACCGCATGCTTCCTCCACATAACCTTCACTAAGGGCATCTTCTTAGTTCGAAGTGTCTGCTCCTTAGTTCAGGATCTGAACCAGGTGTTCGATATAGGTGTAGTCTTCTCTAATCTACAAGGGCTCCAGTTATAATACATTTGTGGGGTCTGGGACATACTCCCTCAACATAGACACGTGGAATACATTATGGACACTGGCTAAGTCCGGCGGTAAAGGTACTCAGTAGGCGAGAGAACCAACTCTATCCAGTATCTCAAAAAGTCCCACATACCTAGGCTCAATTTCCCCTTCTTCCTAAATCGTAGTGCTCCTTTCATTGGTGACACCCTTAGAAATACCCGATCACCTACTTGGAACTCCAACTCTCATCTGTGTATGTCCACATAACTCTTTTGTCTACTTTGAGTAATCCGTAATCTCTCTTTAATAACTTTGACCTTCTCCGATGTCAGTTGCACCAATTCTGGTCCTAACAGTTTCCTTTCCCCTACTTCGTCCTAATATAGTAGCGATCTGCACTTCCTACCATATAGGGCTTTGAAGGGGGCCATCTCAATACTACGCTAGTAACTGTTGTTGTAAGAAAACTCTATCAGCAGTAGATGATCATCCCAGCTACGCTTAAAATCCAGCACACAAGCCCGTAGTAGATCTTCCAATGTATGGATAGTCCTCTCTAACTGACAGTCTATTTGAAGGTGGAAAGTCGTGCTAAATTGTAGTCCAGTACTGAATGCATGTTTCAAACTTCCCATAATTTAGACACAAAACAAGGGTCCTTATTTTCGAAATAATTGAGACTGGAATGCCATGCAGGCATACTATCTCCTCCATGTAAGTGGTAGCCAACTTATCCAATGAATAGGTCATCCAAACAGGCAAGAAGTGCGCACACATCGTCAGTCGGTCCACTATTACCCAAATGGCATCATGACCAGAATGAGTTTTAGGTAGTCCAAAAACAAAAACAGAATCTATAGCTATGTGTTGCCACTTCCATTCCGGTACCGGTAAAGGCTGCAATGACTCTGCGGGTCTCTGATACTCTGCTTTCACCTACTGGCATACTAGGCATCTGGACACAAACTTTGCAATCTCTCTATTCATGTTACCCCACCAAAAAATCTCCTAAATATCGTTATACATTTTTGTGCTCCCGGGGTGAATTGAGTAGCCTAACTTGTGAGCTTCTTCTAAAATATTCCTTTTTAAGCTAGGGTTACTAGGCACACAAATTCTATTGCCAAAACAAAGTACTCCATCATGCAACGTGTACTCAGGTTTATCTTCATTCTTTACATCTCCCATTATGTTAAGTAGGTGTTCATCAGTCTCCTGAGTATTTTAATTATATCAATCAAAGTGGGTCGCATCAGAAGGTTGTTAAGTGAGCTGTACTTGTTTGAGCGTAGAACCTTGACATCCAAGTCCAGTTTCCTCATATCTTCTAGTAAATGTTTCTGCTTATAATTAGGGTAGCCATTTACGAAGATGAATTTTTGCTAAGTGCATCGGCAACCACGTTCGCCTTCCCTGGGTTGTACTGGATATTGAGGTCGGAATCCTTCTGTAATTCTAACCACCACCTCTATCTCAGGTTTAACTCCTTTTAGGTAAATATGTACTTCAGGCTTTTATAGTCGGTGAATATCTAACAGGGTTCTCCATATAAGTATCGTCTCCAGATCTTTAAGGCAAAAATCACTGTCGCTAGATCCAGGTCATAGGTTAGGTAATTCTTCCATATGGTTTTAACTGTCTAGAGGCGTATGCAATCACCTTTCCATTCTGCATGAGTACACACCTTACCCTTATGGGAGGCATCGCTATAAATTGTGAAACCACCGGACCCCCCTTGGAAGTATAAGTATAGAAGTTGTGACAAGCCTCTTCTTCAACTCTTGGTAGCTATTCTCACAATTTTTTGTACCACTTAAACTTGACTCCCTTTTTGGGTTAGGCGTGTTAAAGGTGTTTCAATCTATAAGAATCCTTCCAAAAATCTTTTATAATATCCAGCTAACCCTAGGAAGCTCCCTAAACTTTAGCTCTTTTGCTGGGTGTCTATTACAAAAGCCAATTACCCATAAAAACCTTTTCTAAGGAGTCGGTTTGCCTGTAAGGCATAAACAAGAGGTGGAGGAGGTGTGATACTAGACCCCTGAAAAAACAAGTGATTTTGATATGGAATGTTAAATGTCACTCTCTTATGCAAGCTATCTACGGAGGCATGAAATGTTGCCAACCAATCTATCCCCAATATAACATCAAACTCCAACATATCCAAACAAATTAGGTTCGCCACTAATTCTCTAGCCTTAATTCTGATTGGGCAGCCGTTGAGCACTTGGTCCACAACAACCGAGTCCCCCATTGGGATAGAAATGTATAACATAACCTTTAAGGATTCTAAACATTTGCCTAAACGTTTAATAAAAGCATGCAATGAAAAGGAATGAGTAACCCCAGAATCAAACAGTACTTTTGCAAACATAAAAGAGATAGGGAGTGTACCAGTTACCCCCGAGTCTGAAGCCTGTGTATTCTGTCGAGTCATAATAAAAACTCTTGTCGTTCCTTTGGGCTTTAATGCATCTTTGTCACTTGGTTTTGAAGTCCCGCCCTAGGGAAATTTTTAGGCTAAATGCCTTTCCTAACCACATGTAAAACACTTCCTCATTCCCCATAGGCATGATTGGCCTGGATGAAAGTGGTTGCACCTACAGCAGGTCTATGGGCCACTCAGTTCCCTTGTCCTATTTGCGGAACGCTCCTGATAACTTGGTTGTAATTAATTCCTCTACTGAGGTGGCATTCTACTTCCAAAATCCTGTATCTATTGTTTCCACCGTGAAGGTTGCACTCTTTTATTTACTTCTTGGGGTTTCGGGTGCTTAGATGTATCACCGGACATGTTGTTCCCATGAGGCTCGTTATTTTTGGCCCTCTTCTTTTGTTTGTCTCGCATCTTGTATAAGTCTTTACTGTCCCTTTTCGCAATTAGGGCTCTGTCCACCACCTCTGCACAAGTTCCCAACCTCAATGTAGAGATGCGAGATTGGATACAAAGCCTCAATCCATTCTCAAATTTCCTTGCTCGCTTAGCTTTGGTGTCCACCGAGTGAGTTACGCGTCGAGACAGCCGAGTGAACACGGCCCAGTATTCTTTAACCAAATGTTCCCCTGGGCTAGCTGTATGAATTCCATCTTTAGTTGTTCATTTACGGTCTGGAGAAGTATTTCTCAAGAAATAATTTTTTAAAGCCTTCCCACTCTATATTCGCCACTTCATCAGCCTTCACATGTTTGGTAGCCTTCCACCACTGATTGGCCTTGTCTCTCAGCATGAACACGACGAAAGTTACTTTCTGGCTCTCGGTACACCCCAGAATCTCAAAGATATCCTCCAAGTCTGATAGCCACGATTTAGCCTTGAAGGGATCAATGGTAATAGAGAAAGAGGGTGGGTCCATCCTTTTAAACTTTTCAATTATCGAGCCCCCATTTGCAGTTACATGGAACCTTAGAGAGGTTCTGCTATTACTTTTCAACCTACAAAGAAACTCTCGTAAGAACTCTTAATTTCCAATCATAATGAATTTATCATTATAGTAATTATTTTTCTATATATTCAAATTTGATGTAATTTGTTCTATATCATTCCTTTCCCTTAACCAAGTAGTGTGTAAGTGATTCAATAGTTAATGTTTTTTTTCTAGGGCTTTTATATTCAAACTACTCAAATATAATAAAAATCGAAAGTATAACTAAGTCATGGTTCTACTTTATTTTCAAAGGTTCCAAAGGTACTTTCCAAAACAATGAGTCCAATGGAAAGAGAAACACTCTGCTTATTCTCCAAATCTAACAATTACTCATCCTCTCTTTTCCTTCACCCTAATTATCTCCCCTTCCTAATCAGCTGCCGGTTGAATGTAGGTTTCCCAATTCTGGATCCATTGTTGTATTTCATCCCGAGAGAAAGTTACCGAATCTTTATCTCCCATCTGAGTCTATAAATCTATAAATTTCTTCCCAAATATTAATTGTATTCCATTCGTCTTCGCTCCCAGTTAAAGCTATAATTGATCCACATACTCTCCAATTAGGTCTTCAATACTTTAATTTCTCCTTCAACCATTATGTCTCTTTCTCTAATTACCCTATCTTTTGGATCTACCACTTCCTCCCTGGGACTTTTTTCCAATTTCTTACTTTCATTATAGGATGTCTAGTTAGAATCTCCAGATCCTTCAGAAAGGCATCCGACTTACCTCAATCGATAGGCTATCCGTGCTCTGACCTACCGTAATCCTATCACAACACAAATATCATAGATGTCTTCCATTAATACAGTATCGCTTAATTTAAAACTAAACACTTAGTCGATTACCAAAATTCACAAGGAATCATATCACAAATTCCAAATATTCACTTAGTTAAGATCATTTCCATTTCCACCTCACCTCAACTTATTCGCTGAGATACAAGTCTACAGAATCTTATACCTATGCTCTGATACCATTTCTATCACGACCCAAACTCATGAGTGAGTCCATGAGCTAGATCTGTGACCAAATACAGGCCCATTGAACATTCATTCAGGGCTCTGGCAAGCCTTGCTACAACCTATTTACAATCTATAATTGTGCATTTAACTAACACCTTAACAAGACTTCTAAAATCATACTTATAGATCTCTCAAATATGTCTCTATTGATTTCTTCCATGAATAAATAACACAAATCATAGAAAATCTCATGGAGACCTAAGCTCCGAACAATTCTCAAAACATAAATAGTACTACAATTATATTCGTCTGTTAATAATTTTTCAAAAAGGCTTAAACTAAATCCTTAGCGACCATCTCTTGTGACTCCATCCTCGTTATCCTCATAGTTCTCAAGTTTATCTAAGTGGTCACCTGAAAACATTTATAGAAAAAGTGAGTTTTGGGCTCAGTAAGTATCCACACCATATCCCTAAAATAGGTTTTGGGATTCATAAAAACATGCCATGATTTCTTCATTAACTAGTAACAAATTCACAGAGAATACTATACACATATATACTTTATAAAAGCCAATCATGCTTCAGAAGAACTCTTCTAGAACAAATTCATAATAACCCCGTTACACTAGTTGTTACTAAAATTTCTCACAATAAAAATATCGTACTAAAGATGTAAAAAAAATATCATCGCTAAACATTTTAAATTGACCAATAAAATATATTGGACTTCAGGATATTACAGCCTAATTTCAAAATGTTGGAGATGGACAAGTTCGATGGGACACAGACCCTAAGAACCACATCAAGATGTACTTGCATGCACTATCACCTTATGGAGTCAATAAGAATCAGTTAATCAGGTTTTTTTTACCATACCCTCATGCGAGCCTCTTCTCGTTGGTTCCTTACTTTGGACGAAGCCTAAGTCTAAACTTGGGAGGATGTTGTGAGAGAGTTTGTGAAGCAATACCAGTACAATATTGATTTGAGCATTACCCAAAGAGGCCTAGAGACCACCAAACAAGAGCTGAGAAAATCAGTGTATGCCTTTATCATGAGATAGAGAAACAAGGTTGATCAGATGGTGAACCACCCTACAGAGGAGGAATAGGTGAACATAGTTAGAAACAATCTGTTCCTAGTGTACCATGACTATATTTTTTGTCACTACCACACACTCGTTCAAGTCATTAATGGAATCCCTCGTGCAATCGAAGATGCCACCAATAAAAGGACTATTTCCTGTGAGTCAAAGCCAATGTATATCATGCAAACACATGGTTTTCTAATGTGCAACCGTAGCCCGCCATTGCCACTAATGTTGACAATGTACAAGCACCACCAGTTGTATCATGGGAGGCCATTGTAGAGCCTAAAAGGAAGTTCACCCCACTGAATGCGCCACTACTCAAAGTATTTGAATAATTGTTGAGAAATGGCATGATATTCAAGCTACTGCCTACCTCCATACTAGTAATCATACTAGAAGGATACGATGTTCAAGCTTTTTGTGCTTATCATCAAAGGAAGGGACACTCTATAGATAGATGCATGAGTCTCAGGCATGCTATCCAGGACCTTATTGACAAAGGCAAATTTTCTCCTTCTGCCAAACCTAATGTCAGGAAAGAATCTGTATTGCCTCATAGGGTTCACTTTATTGATGGTAGCCACAATAAGCGATAGAACTGACCACCCTTATCACTCCAACAAGTCAACATGTTTAGCCAGTTTCAGTGTGGGATTCTATGCCACAATTCTATGATGTTATCATATGCGAAGAGTTGATAGAAGGCGAGGCCTGCACTGCCAATGAAGAATATGTTGAAGAGACGAGCTTTATGTTCAGGCCTAATGCCAAGGTATTTTATCTAACCAGATTAGGCCAAGTTTACCAAACCGCCCCCAACTAGCCACTGTTTTCTCAAGACCCTCCAGACGATGAGTGTTCAGGCCATTTGTAATACCCTGCACATAGAATACAGTTTATGATGAATCCTTAAATTTTAGTTAATTCTTTAGCGGCGATTGTGGTAATATACATTAATTGGAGTCTTTAACAACGATTATCGCCAACTATATTGATTGTGACCTTTAGCGACAATTTATAATGCTTTGAGTTGCAAACTAATGAGATAGGGAGAATATGATGCCCAAAAACTTTCATTTGTCGATGAAATTTTTATTTTAATCTGAATCTAAAGAGCTTGTGGTCTTTTAAGAGATGTAGATGAAATGCTGAAAATAACTAAGTTTGAAGAGGTTGTTAGCAAGTCTTAGCATTAGGGCAACCATATAAAAAATCCTTTTTTTTTTGTTGGGGGGGGGGGGGGGGGAGGACGGCCATCCAAGAATTCTGTCCACATTTTTTTTTATGTGAAAGTTAGAGATAGAAAGGGAGAGAGAAGCAACACCTACAGCAAGACTTTTTTAAGGTAAATCCCTAAATCTTTTCTTTTTAATTTTAGTCATGTAATTGGGTGGTTTAGGTATAATAATGTGTGTGATTTGGTTTCTATTGTATTGTGTGTTTCTCAGAATCTCACGTTTGCATATCAAAAAATGACCTTAAAGTCAATTCACCTTAGAAGTCTAGAACTTTTTTAGTTTCTGGCAGCCACTTCGATTTAGCATAGAAAATTCATTACTCATGGGGCTTTTTTTAAAATTTATATTTCTAGAAACATCAGAAAGTCTTCTTCAACTTTGTAGTTTCAAGTTTTCTGAGATTTGTAGTATTTCTGCTTCAAAATAACTATTGAACAAAACTGGTCTGTACAGAGATGTGCTGTTTCTATCAGTCACTTCAATTTGATATAGAAAAGTCATTACCCATTGGATTTTTGTGAACCTTATATTTCTGAGAACCCCAGAAAGTTTACTTTAGCTTTGTAGTTTTGTAATACCCCGAACCCAAAAAATATTTACAACAATTAAGTTTTTTAAAATTTTTTGTGACGATTTATTTTCTTAGCATTGATATACTTAGTAGTAACTTTTAGAGACAAATAGTGAAGTGAGGTCATGTAGCGAACCTATTAAAATTATTCTAGCACAAAAAATATATCACAAATATTATTGTGGGCCTTTGTAAAAAGAGAAAATTTTAGGTAAAATTAGAATAGCTAACAAAAATTGGGAGGACTTTTGGTTATATTCCAATCTAGGGTTATTATATATATATATATATATATATATATATATATATATATATATATATATATATATATATATATATACATGATCCATTGATAGCGCTAGCAGAATAGAAGATTTCGCTAGCGCGATCTGACCGTCCATCCCAGATCTTTTTTTAAGCTGTCAGTCACTCGCTACGTAGTGTAGCGGATGAAACTTTTTACGAGATTGCCCCTCCTCCTCCATCTGCTACACTGTATGGCGGACAACTTTTTTGTCCTGACATGTGACAGTCAAAAAGTCGTCCACCACACAGTGTAGCGGACGACTTTTTGACTGACACGACCGACACACTTCCATTAATTTATGTACTTTATTTCTGCACACGTCAAAGTTGTTGCCAATGTTGTCCGCTATACAGTATCGCGAACAGTATTTCCTATTCCCAAAATATTCTCAGCTCTTTCAGCACAATTTTCTTCTCCTTTAGACTCACTCGCTTCTATTTTCAGCTCCCTTCAAGTTTCGAGTAACACTTGCTTAAAGCTTCACTCAAGCAAGGTAAGTCTGTGATTGGTGAAGTTTTCTTTATGGATTGACTGATAAAGTATTAAAAAAAATTGGACAAAAAAGTATAGATTTTCGATGTTCTAGAGATTTGCCACTCTATTAATTTCTTAACTTTAAACAAATTCATTATAGTTAAATTCGATTTTTTTTAGGTTCGCTAACTTTAAAAAATTTATCCTATTTAAATTCGAATTTTTTGAGATATGTTTGTTGTATTTTGGCATGATGAATTTATCTATTTATCTTTGTAATTTTAATTTGTTATGTTCAATAAATTAATAATTGTTAAATTTGAGACACTTTTGAGATTATGTATATGGTATATTTGTCATCCTAAATTGGTCTATTCGCCAAGGTAATTTTGAGGTAATATTTTCAGTTAGAGATGCAGTTTAATTGTTAAGCGTAGTCTATTTCTACATAGGTCTTGTTTCACAATGTCTGATTTCGTGTCGAGCTCCAACACCTCCGTAGATGCTAGTGATCCGTATCTAGGACGAACGTTTCAAACATTGGAAGAAGCTAAAGAATGTTTTCGAGCGTATTCATTGAGGTTGGTTTTGGCATTAGAATAAAGACTACAAGAACAAGCAACGTAACAAAAAAGATATGCTCTCGCTTATACGAGTGTCATAGGGGCAGAAACCCACAGCAAAATGAGACACACGTAGGCAATGATGACAGTGATGACGAAATAGGATATTCGCGTAGAAGACGGGACTGCTTTGCCGCACAGATTGCCAGGTCAAGATGTTCGTAAGCTATAAACCCAAGCAAGATCATTGGCTTATTACCAGCCTGGAACTGGCACACAATCACCCGTTAGTAACCCCTTCTAAGGTGAGTCAGATGCATCAACACAAGAAGATGGGTAAGGTCGCAAGGAGCCTAATTCACACAATGAGCAATGCGCGGATAGGACCTACCGACATAATTAATGTTCTTGCTGAACAGGCTGGGGGAATTCAAAATTTAAACTTTAACACGACAGACGTTCGTAACGCGGTCCGAACCCATAGACGAGCCGCGTATGACCTCAATGATGCTCAATCCACAATGAGCCTATTGAAACGGATGCAGATGGAGGACCCGCAGTTTACCTTCGATTATAAACTTGACGACGAGCATCGAGTTAGTACAATTTTTTGGGTCGACGGTCGTTCGAGGCTAGCTTATAAGCATTTTGGGGATGTCGTGACTTTCGACACCACATACCGTACCAACAAGTACTCGATGTCGTTCGCTCCTTTCACGGGCGTCAATCATCATTATCACTCCATCCTGTTCGGGTTCGCCTTGTTAAGGGACGAGAGCGAGAGTTCTTTTGATTGGTTGTTTAGGGTGTGGCTGGAAGCAATGAACTTCAAAGCACCGAAAGTTATCATCACCGATCAAGATTTGGCAATGAAGAAGGCTATTGCTACCGTCTTCCCAGATACTCGACACAACTTGTGCACTTGGCACATAAGCAACAAATACCCTGAACGTTTGCATCACATGTATGCAAAGTATCCAGACTTTAAACAGGATTTTGAAAAGTGAATTAATAAGTCATTAACGATTGAGAAATTTGAGGAGAGGTGGGAAAAGCTTGTTGAGGATTACTCATTGCAAGACAACGAGTGGCTCCAGCACTTGTACGAGCTCAAAGAGCAATGGATTGGCATTTACACGAAAAGGTATTTTTCTGCGGGCATGAAAACGACGGGCAGGAGTGAATCTATGAATGCCACGTTCGATAGTTATGTGGGTACAACTACCAATTTGAAGAGTTTTGTCACATTCGCACAAAAAGTGGTTGCCTCGTTATTCGTGAAAGAAAGGGCTGCAGACTTTGCAAGCACGTACAAACAAAGGAGAAGGTTGCTGAGACCCCGCTGGAGCTGAACGGTGCCAAAGTCTATACGAAGGAGATCTTCCTGCTATACCAAGTAGAGCTGCGAAAATCGGGACGATACAGTATAAACAAGGTGGCAAAAAGTCTACGCGTGAGTACAAGGTTTATTCGCTCGTGAATGACCTCGTCCCTGAGAAGCTGTGCAAAATTTATACGGTGAGCCACGACACATTGACGAATTCGGTGACATGTGTTTGCAAGAAGTTTGAGTTCCATGGAATCCTGTGTAGACACGTTCTGTAGTTTTTCACCCAGAAGAATATCAGGACAATCCCCGATAAATATGTCCTGCCACGGTGGACGAAAGGTGCAAACAGGTTGTATGGTACCATTGCCTTTCCAGAGCATCTGTATACTGACTTTGAAGAATCAGAGACGTTGCGGTATAATCATCTGGTCACAATGTTTACCCGTTTGTCCATAAAAGGTGCTGCTACAATGACCGGATATAAACATCTCCTCGAGATAGCTCAGCAGCAAGAGCCCATCGTCAACCAGTTTGAAGCAGCTTCAAGTAGCAATGCGGTTGACACCGAGCCTACAACGGGATCCAAAGATGATGAGCCAGGGGAGGAAGACGACAATGATATCTAGCCTTTGGATCCAATTATATCACAAACAAAAGGCCAGAAGAGATCTACGCGGATGAAGAGATCTATTGAACAAGCAACTCAACCTAAAAAACTGAGAAGGTGTGCATTGTGCAACAAAATGACCAAACATGACAAGCGGAACCATTACAAGGCACCGGGAATAAGTCCAGGAGGTTTGCAAAACGAGGACGAAGATGACGCCGAAAATGAGGAAGAAGATGCAGTGGACCTTTAATTTTTTGTATAAGCCATCAACTTTGTTTGACATTTGCAATAATTTTTTTCTAACAATCTTTCGACCGAAGATTGGAATTTTATTTCTAATGGACCTATGAAAGCTATCAAATCTAAGTTTAAGTTTTTTTTTATTTTCCCCGTTTGCTACATAGTGTAGCGGACAAAAGCGCACTTTCCGCTACACAATGTAGTGACGGCTCTGCAGAAAAAAACTTTTGGTGTTCTTTGTGTCCGCTACACAATGTAGCAGACATCTCTGCACAGTTAAAACTCCAACACGTTGCTAAAACTCCTCTTAAATATTAATCAGATAAGTCATTCCTCTTTATCCCGTTTCTCTATCTATCTCGAACATCTCGCCCACCCGCGACCCCCTCTATGGCAACCCACATCTCTTGCTACACCACCGTCCTCCCCCTGACGCAGCGCCACCTCCGGCGATAGCCCCATCCTCCCCTCAACATCGTGGCGCCTCCAGCGACATCCACATCCTCCCCCCAATAAGCGCCACCACCGGTGACAGATCCATCCTGATGGCTTCTACTTCAGTGAACAAGGACATTTCAGTCAGCAGACACTTCTTCAAGGTCATGATGCCTGGTTTTCATACAGAACTTGTAGGCCATCCCTCTTTCTCTCTGTTTTCGTGTGTGTTAAAAGTTCTATCTTTGGTTAAAAACTTACCTGTCTTACTATATTATGAATATGTTAGGCCATACCAGTAGCCTTTTGCAGATTTCTTACCGCAATGAGTTCAAATGAAGCAACTTTAACCAGCCACAAAGGGTCATGGCTTGTTAAAATCAAGAAGCGCAGCTAAGAGAAAATTTGTTTCGAAGAGGGTTGGAAAAAATTCGTGCAGCAGCATGACCTCCATCTAGGGGACTTTGTAATCTTTGAACACATGGGGCATATGCATTTTCAAGTGCTAGTGTTTGATTAAAGCACTTGTGAAAAAGCTTTCCCCCAATGTTGAACTCTAAGCCCTAATTAAACCCTAAATCAAATTAATCGCATCGGATATGTGCATTTTGAACAATTTTGTGTTATTTGAACATTGATTATTTGTTTGCTAATTTTAGGTTCTTAATTGTTCATTTGAGAATTGTGATTATTGATCGATGATTTTAGGTTGTTAATTGATGACTTTTGATTGTTAATTGTGCAGTTGAGATATTGAGAATGTTGATTTCGTCGCTAAAACATTTATTTCGTCACTAATTTCATAAAAAATTTAAAATACGTAAAACAAAATTAGCGACGGATATTCCGTTGCTAATTTATAACCATGTCCGCTACACAATGTAGCAGACGGCTCCCCACTTAAAACTCCAGCACTTAGAAATTTTTTGGTTTTCTCTATGTCCGCTACACAATGTAGGGTGTAGCGGATAGTTCTCCGATATCTACAAACTTTAACACTTGAAAAAAAAATTATTTTCTATACGTCCGCTACACTGTGTAGCGAACGGCGTAGTAGAAACTCTTCCAACTTTTTGGGCCTACGAGCGTCCGCTACACTGTGTAGCGGACGGTGCTGCAGAATCTCTAAACTCCAACACTTAGAAATTTTTAGTTTTCTATACGTCTGCTACACTGTGTAGCGGACGGTGCAGCGGAATCTGTGAGCTTCAACACTAAGAAAAATTTGTGTTTTCTATACGTCCGCTACACTGTGTGGCGGACGGTGTAACAGAACCTCTTACCTCCAACACTTAGAAAATTTTTAGTTCTGTATACGTCCGCTACACTGTCTAGCGGACGGTGCAGCAGAACCTCTTAACTCCAACACTTAGAAAATTTTTAGTTTTCTATACGTCCATTACACTATGTAGCAGACGGTGCAGCAGAACCTCTTAACTCTAACACTTAGAAAAAATTTAGTTTTCTATATGTCCGCTACACTGTGTAGCGGATGGTGCTGCAAAACCTCTTAACTCCAACACAATTTTTAGTTTTATATACGTCCGCTACACTGTGTAGCGGACGCTGCTGCAGAATCCAACACTTAGAAAAATTTTAGTTTTCTATACGTCCACTACACTGTGTAGCGGACGGTGCAACAGTTTTCTATACTTCCGCTAAACTGTGTTGCGAACGGTGCAACAGAACCTCTTAATTCCAACACTTAGAAAAAAATTTTTGTTTTCTATACATTCGCTAAACTGTGTAGCGGACGGTACAGCAGAACTCTTAACTCCAACACTTAGAAATTTTTTTGTTTTCTATACGTCCGCTACACTGTGTTACGGACGGCGCAGTAGAAACAATTTATAGGACTTTACCCCCATTTTTACACCATCATTCAATTATTCTCAATGAGAGCAAAAAAAACCCAAATATATACGTCAACTCAAATCAAATGTCAACTGATTTCAACACAAACCAGTCAAATCAATCATCTTCAACACAAATCAACTGATCTCAACACAAATCAAATCAAACCAATAATAGCTTTCATAAAAATAATCAAGATTTATTAAAAAAACTAACTCGAATGTTACAATGTCAGCTGGGGTTCTCATCTTGAGCCAAATTCTTGTCCATAGATGTATTTTCAATAAACATAACCGCTCTAGGCCGGCTTTTCATAATTTGTCAAGCTATCCTATATCTAAAGCCTTCCATGCATTCTTGACTCCAGATGGCCGCCTTGAGGCTCTTAGATCGACAAATTGAATCCATGTACATACTGACGAAGATGTCACAGTCCGAAGTATTACGTTGCTTGGGCCTCCTCTTCTTCAATAGGAATTGGAGCTTTGGCCGCACCGGTACTCTTAAATCATGAATAGAGTGGACCATGGAACAAAATAGATTCTGCAAGAAATAGAAAACGGCATAAGACACGTGTTAACATTTATAATTGGCAAGTTACATTAAGCATTAAACAACAATCGTAAGATTACCATAGCAGTCGACTGGGCTTTGTACATCCGCAACATAGGCATGTGGATGGTATCGTCGTGGAGACTGTCGATGACTGATACTATTTTATGCGTTGGTTCATAGCAAACCAAGTACTAGTGGCTTTCCCCTAAAAATGGGATTAGAAACACGTTGGCAACCCTTACACTCACTGAACTATCCTAGTAAGATAAGCTCGTAGGTTAGTGGACGGTCTCCATTCACTCAACTTTTTCTTCCCCCTTAGATCGACCCACTCATGCTATTCAAATACTAGAAGGCTATGAAAAAAGCATCCACCATAAAAACGTGCAGAAACTCGTCCAGCCGCTCCCGACCCCTTTGCATCAGAATCTCTACTAGGTCGAGATGACATTGTTGTCTAACCAATCCCCCGGAGCCAGCGAGACCATTTTTCCCTACGAGCATCAGTAATCCATTAAATTTAGGTAATCCACACTATACGACGCTTTGTCTCTGGGAGGCCTCACTAAAATAACGCTCTCGGATTAGTTGGCGTTTATACGACTTTAGGGCTTCAATGGATGCCCTTTGCGATATTGCCCTCGGGGGTCGACCGGGGGATATTGCCCTCCGTGGGCAACAGATGGTCCCGCCCACCGGACAATGGGCAGTGTCTCAGATAGACTGATGTTTTTGAAACCCCAGTCCTGCATGACTTGACTCTGAGAGAGGGGTTGGGGTTCCGAGTCCAAAAACAAAGAGAATGAGGGCGCATTGTGCTTGAGCCTGTCCCATGGTGCTTGGCCGTCCCTAATCACCATCCATTCCCGGTACAGAGGGACCACCGTATCCCTGGCTCACCCCCAAAGTCTGTCCCGAGAGATCACCGTATCCTTCGCTCACATAAGGGGGCTGCCACCCCGGATAACCCATTCTTGGGCTGACGCCCGAAGGCTGTCCTGATGTTTGGAGCAAAAAATTCTCGCAGCCAAACGCCAACGCTTTAGCCTGTTGGTAAAGCTCCTCCACCATTGCGTCCACCAGATCCTTCCTCTCGCTCAACTTCTGGAAGAAGGCGAACGAGGCATTAACCTACATCCAAAGAGATAATAAATAAGTAACTTCATACACACACACACACACACACTTAGAGTCATCAAATTCAATTAAAAGCACTTGTTGGGCAACTTACCAGATCGTATGCCATATGCTCATCGATCTGACCCCTAGGGTGGTACTTCTCCCCGCGTTCAAACCTTACTAAGGCTACTTTCCTCCTGGTGATGCGGTAGTACCACTCACTGTACTGTTTGATGCTGATCATGGGATTAGGCTCTGACACAATGGACGCCAGAGTGTCCTGCCAAGAAATCCAAACCTTAATTTCTCATGCGCACAAGTCGTGCGCATTGGCCTTGCCAAACCGTCTGACACCCGGTCGTAGAGTAGCAACTGCCACTCTATGACCTCGAAGTGGATCAGGGGTGTGCGTTATAACCCGGAGAACATGAAGACAAACGACTCTTTCACCCGTCGTGCCAAACATTTGTACCGTGCTCAATGCATCTGGCTCAGAGATAGCGAGTCGAGCTCTCCTCAATAGTATGTAATGTTGTGATTAGCATCATCTCTCCTCAGGTAGTGGTTGTCCTTCTGGCTGTACTCCTAGGCACACAACCGAGGCCATACATTATCAGTTTCGTCCCTACACCTGGGTGCACCGGTAGCAAGGTGTTCATAAGACCACACCTAAGAGACATGCACATATAGCTTTGGAGTCGGGCCTCATTGTCTTATGCAATGCTCGGTACAGGTATGCGAGAATTGCTGCACCCCAGGCATAATCCCTAACCTCCCATAGGTTATCCAACAATGGTAAATATTTCACGCTGACCGTGTTCTTCAACGTCGTTGGGAATAAAATTGCCCTCATCACCCACAAGAGGAAGGCTTATGTGTACATCACAAGCATCTCGCCCGTGTAAATTTCTGGCAAAACCTTGTAGGTATCTACCAACCACTTCAACTTTATTCCACTAGTGCCAAATTGTTCCTCATGTATCGAAGTGAAGAAGTCCCTAGCGGTTCTCTTATTCGTTGCTTCTAAAAGAGCAATTACCGGCCGCCCCATCACTGGTAACCCTAATATGAACCCTACATCTTCTAGGGTCATCTCTCTGAGAGGGAAGTGAAACGTATTCGTTTCACTTCTCCACTTTCAACAAGGGCACCTATTAAGTGACGGTCAAGGTGTTGAAAGATCTGGCCATGCGCGAAAATCCCAAACCCAATCCCACGCAGTAATTTTTTCTAGTATTTGTTCAATTTCTAGGCTTTGAAATTATCAGATACTTCTACTTTGTTGAGAAGTGCTCTTTCTACGAATTAATAAATACAATTTAACCAAAATAAACGGTATACAACGTTCATAAGAATAAAAAAAATGATAAAATAAGTATCTTACTCCACCATCTCATTTGAGCGTACTGATATGGTTTGCTTGGTCGTATAATACGGAGGGATCTTTTGGTCCAGGGTAAAAATCTAATTTTTGCAACTGAAATTATGAAAAAACGGCAAGGTTGGAAGCTTTTATCAAACGCTCTCAAACATACAACGCTAGCACATGCATAATACATACAATGCTAGCATGTTGTCACATAAGTTCACATGTTGTATACATACATACACGGAATCGGATTTTGCAACTGAAATCACATACACAAATAATATGCACACACACACACACACACACACACACACACACATATATATATATATATATATATATATATATATATATATAAATTGACAAACACTAGCACATGCTCAATACATACTCAAAACCATGCATAAGCCGCAATACTCATAACAACTCTAGATTATGAACAAATAATGGATTGATTTTTGAACTTACGTGATTGATGAGACGATTAAAAGATTTCTTGGGAAGAAATTGCATAGATCTGCTTGTCAATGCCGCTAAAAAAATTTGTGAGAAGAAAGAATGAATAAGAGTGTCGAAGTTAGGTTTGAGTAGTTATATGTTATGTTCGCCACATAGTGTAGTGGATAGTAAGAACCGTTTGCTACACAGTATAGCGGATAATATTTATTTTGTATTTATTTAAAGCATGTTCGCTACACAGTATCATGGACGGTGGGATAAGGACAAAGTAATAGTAAGTCATGGGGCGACAAGACTGATGTGACAACTGTCAGGAGGGTTGTGTCGTCCGCTACACTGTGAAGCGGATGACTTTTTTACTGTCACATGTCAGGAAAAAAAAAGTTGTCCGCCAGACAATGTAGCGAACAGAGGAGGAGAGGCAGTCTGGTAAAAAGCTCCGTCCGCTACACTATGTAGTGGACGACTGACAACTTTGGAAAAAGAAGATCTGGGTCGTCCATCGAAAGGATGGACGACCAGATCGTGCTAGCAAAATCCAATTTTGCTAGAGCTATCAACGGATCAACTCCATATATATATATATATATATATATATATATATATATATATATATATATATATATATATATATATATATATATAGTATTTGGGCAGCCGTCATACTCTTCCATTCTTCATCTAAAATGTGATTGAGAGAGATTTAGAAAGAGAGAGAGATTCAAAGAGAGAAATAAGAAGAGATGAGATCGAAGAGATTTTTTTGGTGAAATTTTCCAGTAAGCCTGCTTTAAAGATTTATGCTTCACGTATATATATATATATATATATATATATATATATATATATATATATATAATGTGTGTGTGTCGGTAAGTGTATTCATGTATGAGAGGGCTGAGAACGGGTAGTCTTGGGTTGCCATGGCTGTGAGATTGAGGGGAAGGGATGACAGTCATGACTGCCGAAGGGAAGAGAGAAGACGGGACAGCCATGGTTGCTGTCGTAGGTATTGAGTGCGGCTGTGTGGAGAGAGAGAGAGAACCATGGCTGCCCATTGAGGGTGTGAGTATGGGTTGTTCGGTATAACATGATTGGGCTATGTTTGGGGTTTCTGTGTGTGGTATGTGATATATGAGTGCAGTAGTGTATGTATTTGTGCATGTTGTAAGTGTGGGCATGAGGTTGCCTTGAAGACAGCCTATGTGTGCATGCATTTGTATGTGTTGCGTACACACATGTGTGCATGTTATGTGTTTTGGGTTGTGTGTGAGTTGTGTTTTGATGTGAATGTGGCTGTTTATAAGGCGTGCAGTGGTGTGTATGTGTTTGTGAGTTCGGACGTGTGTATGTGTTAATGGTTTGAAAACACATGTGTGTGTGTGTGTGTGTGTGTGTGTGTGTGTGTGTGTGTGTGTGTGTGTGTTATGCTCTAAGGTGAGTATATGTGAGTGAGTTGGAGAAAGAAAAGAGAGGGACGACAGTGAGCATGGCATGATATATATATATATATATATATATATATATATATATATATAGGGAGCTGATCCATTGCTAACGCTAGCAACTTAACTCAAGTTACTAGCGCGATTTGGCTGTCTACGCTAGAGAATGGACGGCCAGATCGCTCGCCACAACAGCAATTTTTTTCACCGTCCGCAACATAATTTAGCGGACGATAAATTATCGTCTGCTACATTATGTTGTGGACGACCAAATCGCACTAGCAACTTGCTAGCGCTAGCAATGAATCAGCTCCATATATATATATATATATATATATATATATATATATATATATATATATATGGGAGCTGATCCATTGCTCGCGCTAGCAAATGAAGTTAAGTTGCCAGCGCGATTTGGCCGTCCACGCGCGATCTTTGGATGGTCCAGATCTTTTTTTGCGTTTATTCAAAAATCGTCTGCTACATAATGTAGCAGACAATTTTTTTGATGAAATTGCCGTTCAATATCCATATGTTATATTTTCCAAAATATCATCCGCTACATAATGTAGCGGACACTATTTTGGAAACACACACCCACCTTCAATCTCACTTCTCACTTTTCTCTCTCTTTAGAAAAAATTCCCACTCTCTCTTTCTCTATGCTAGCACCTTCGTCTCTCCAACCCCAGATCTATCATCATTAGCATCGCATCTGTAGCCTTGGTGTCAACGCCGTAGCCTCGGCATCACCCAAAGCCGCAATAGCCTCGGCATCACCGCCACTAGGCAAGTGGGCTACTACTTCGTAGTCAGCTCCATATCCAACGACAATAGAGGAAGGAAGTAACCCACCTGCTATGGCAACCCCATTTGCTTTGGAGTTGCTCTCCCATAGACTCTGAAGCATCACCAGGAACGCTATCGCACGTTTTCGAAATAAGATCGAGAAAAGCTGATGTGTGGTCCATCGATCTGACGTTGATGAGCGGTGGTGCTGGGCGATGGCACGGTAATGGGTATGATGTTTATGGTGGTGGGTGCATGTGGGTGGTAGTGCAGTGGCGGTGGTTATTGGTGGTAAAACTGAAACCCATTTGGAATTTTGAGAATTTTAAGACTTAATTCTTCATCTCCTATATACCTCTCTCTGTTTAGATTAGTTATTTTATCTTGCATAGAGGTTTACGATGGCGGAGGTTTGAATGGTGGTGGTTTGGGGAGGCAGAGGTTCAAATGATGATGGTGGTGATGGGTTCAGTGGCGATGGTGAAATGGTGGTGGTTGTGGGTTCATTTGAGTTTAATTTTTGTTGGCTCGAAAACAACAGAGCTGTGACAGTGCTACAGGCATGGTTGTTTGAACATTTTCTTCATCCTTTTGAGAAGATTTTTGCACTTGAATTTTAGTTTGTGGAACTCCATTGCCTTTTCCAGAAGAGCATGTAATAGAACAAACAGATAACAAACAGAACACATTGTGCCTTTACAGACTGTTGATTTTTTCCTAAGATACGTTCGCTACATTATGTAGCAGACAGATACTGTACTCACATAATATAAGGCACTCAAATGGGGGTTGAGGGTTACTTTTGTCAAAACTCTGTCCACTACATAATGTAGCAAACAGATATTGTACGCACATAATATAAAGCACTCAATTGGGGGTTGAGGGGTACTTTTGTCAAAAATCTGTCCGCTACATAATGTAGCGGATGGACTTTACAAAAATGCAAAAAAAAAGATCTGGACCATCCACAGATCGCGCATGGACGGCCAGATCGTGCTGGTAACTTAACTTTATTTGCTAGTGCGTGCAATGGATCAGCTCCCATATGTATGTGTGTATATATATATGTGTGTGTGTGTGTGTTTGTGTGTATGTGTGTGTGTGTGTGTATAGGAAGCTGATCCGTTGATAGCGCTAGCAAAATAGGAAATTTTGCTAGCACAATCTGGCCATCCATCCTGAATGGATGGACGGCTCAGATCTTTTTTTTTTGCAAAAGTTGTCAGTCGTCCTGATAGTTGCCAGTCAAAAAGTCTTCTGCTACATTGTGTAGCGGATGACTTTTTGACTGACATACGTCAAGTCATCCACATCCCCCACTGACAGTTGTCACATCAGTCCTATCGCCGCACGATATTCCCGCCGTCCGCGACAATGTATAGCGGACATGCTTTAAATATGTACAAAATAAATACCTTCCGCTATACTGTGTCGCGGACGGTTTTATTTTCCGCTTCTCTACCAGGCGGACGGTCGTTACTGTCCGCTAGTTTATGTTGCTGACGGTACATATAAATAACCTAACTTTTATACTCTTACTCTTTCTTCTCACAATTAGATTTTTCTAGCAGCGTTGGCAAGAAGATCTGCGCAATTTCTTTCCAAGAAATCCTTTAATCATCTCATCAATCACGTAAGTTCACAAACCATTCATTTATTTATTCATAATCTAGAGTTGTTATGAGTATTGCGGCTTATGGATGGTTTTAAATATGTATTGAGCATGTGCTAGCGTTTGTTATACATATGAGTGTGTGCGTGTGTGTGTACTGCTCAGAATCCAATTCGTGAGTGTATGTATGTATGTATATACAGCATGTGAACTTATGTGAGCACATGCTAGCGTTGTATGTTTAAGAGCGTTTCATAAAAGCTTCCAACCTTGCCGTTTTTCCATAATTTCAGTTGCAAAAAATGGATTTTAATCCTGGACCCAAAGATCCCACCGTATTATACAACCAAGCAAACCATGTTAGTACGCTCATATGGGATGGTGGGGTAAGATACTTATTTTATCAACTTTCTTATTCTTACGAACATATAATACCGTTTGTTTTGGTTAAATTATATTTATTAATTTATAGGAAAGAGCACTTCTCGACACAATAAAAGTATCCGATAATTTCAAAGCCTGGAAATTGAACAAATACCAGAATAGGTTACTGTGTGGGTTTGGGTTTGAGATTTTCACGCATGGGCAGATCTTTCAACACCTTGACCTGCACTTAATAGGTGCTCTTGTTGAAAGGTGGATAAGTGAAACGAATACGTTTCACTTCCCTCTCGGAGAGATGGCAATTACCTTAAAAGATGTAGGGTTCATCTTAGGGTTACCGGTGATTGGGCGGCCGGTAATTGCTCCTCCGTCGGAAGCAACGAATAAGAGAACTGCTAGAGATTTCTTCACTTCGATACCTGAGGATCAATTTAGCACTAGTGGTATCAAATTGAAGTGGCTGGTAGAGACGTACAAGGTTTTGCCGAAAAACTACACGGACGACAAATATTGTGGGTGATGGGGGCAATTTTATTTCCAACAACGTCAAAGAACATGGTCAGCGTGAAATATTTACCATTGTTGGGTAACCTGCGGGAGGTTGGGGATTATGCTTGGGGTGTAGCAACTATTGCGTACCTGTACCGGGCATTGCACAAGGCAACGAGGCCCGACTCCAAAGCTATATGTGCATGTCTCTCGCTGTTGCAGGTATATCATATAAATCTTGATTACATGTTAGATTTTTTTTGGTTGAATCGACAATAAATTTTGACAATACTTTATATAATGTCTTTGCTCTCAGGTGTGGTCTTATGAACACCTCGCTCCCGGCTCACCCAGGCGTAGGGACGGAACCGATAATATGTGACCCGGTTGTGCGCCTGGGAGTACAGTCGTAAGGATAGCCACTGCCCTAGGAGAAACGATCCCTATCACAGCATTACTTACTATCGGGGGGAGCTCGACTCGCTATCTCCGGGTCAGATGTGTTGGACACCATACAAATATTTAGCGCGACATGTAAGCGAGTCGTTCTTCTTCACGCTCTCCGGGTTGCAACGCACACCCCTGATCCACTTCGAGGTCGCAGAGTGGCAGCTGCCAGATCATCCTATGCGCCATTTTGACTCTCTGGAGAGGTTGCCAGCTGATGCCCCAGATATGAGGGTTAATAGGAACCCTGGACGGTTTGGCAAGGCAAATGCGCATGACTGGTGCGCACACAAAATTGAGGTTTGGAATTCCTGGCAGGACACACTGATGGCCATTGTGTCAGAGCCTGACCCCGTGATCAGTATCCAACAGTACAATGAGTGGTACTACCGCATCACCCGGAGGAGAGTAGCCTGAGTAAGGTTTGAACACGGGGAGAAGTTTCACCCTAGGGGTTAGATTGATAAGCATATGGCATACGATCTGGTAAGTTGCCCAAAAAGTGCTTTTAATTGAATTTGATGATTCTAAGTGTGTGTGTGTGTGTGTGTGAAGTTACTTATTGATTATCTCTTTGGATGTAGGTTAATGCCTCATTTGCCTTCTTCTAGAAGTTGAGCAAGCGGAAGGATCTGGTGGATGCAATGGACGAGGAGCTTCCCCAGCAGGTTGAAGCTTGGTTGCGGGAATTTTTTGTGCCAAGAATTGAGGCAACCTTCGTGGGTCAGCCCTGGAATGGGTTATCTAGGGTGGCAGCCCCCTTATGCGAGCGAGGGATACAGTGATCCCTTGGGACAGACTTCGGGGGTGAGCCAGGGATACACTGGTCCCTCTATACCGGGAGTGGGTGGTGATTAGGGACCGCCAAGCACCATGTGACATGCTCAAGCGTCGTGGGAAGATTACAGTGCGCCCTCGTTCTCTTTGCTTACGGACTCGGAACCCCAGCCCCTCTCTCAGAGTCAAGTCATGTAGGACTGGGGTTTCAGAAACATCAGTCTATCCGAGACACTACCCATTGTCCCATGGACAGGGCCATCTGTTGCCCTTGGAGGGCAATATCTCCCTGTCAACCCCTCTGAAGGAGGGCAATATCCCCCGGTCGACCCCCGAGGGCAATATCATAAAGGGCATCCATTGAAGCCCCTAAAGCTGCATCAACACCAACTAATCCAAGAGCGTTATTTTAGCGGGGCCCCCCGAGACAAAGCGTCGTATAGTGTGGATCACTCGAATTTAATGGATTACGGTTGCTCGTGGGGAGAAATGGCCTCGTTGGCTCTAAGGGATTGGTTAGACAACGGTATCATCTCAAACTACGTGGAGATTCTGAAACAAAGGGGTCGGGAGCGGCTGGACGAGTATTCGTACGTTTTTATGGTGGATGCTTTCTTTCATAGCCTCCTAGTATCTGAATGGCGTGAGTAGGTCGGGCTAAGGGGGAAGAAACAGTTGAGCCAATAGAGGTCGTCCACTAACCTACAAGCGTATCTTACTAGGGATAGTCCAGTGAGCGCAAAGGTTGTCAACGTGTTTCTAATCCCATTTTTAGGGGGAAGCCACTGGTACTTGGTTTGCTATGAACCAACATAGAAGATCGTAACAGTCATCAACAGTCTCCACGACGATACCGTCCACATGCCTGTGTTGCGGATGTACAAAACCCAGTTGGATGCTATGGTAATCTTCCGATTGTTGTTTAATGCATAATGTAAATGTTAACTCGTGTGTCACCCCGTTTTTTGTTTCTCGCAGAATATATTGTGTGCCATGGTCCACTCTATCCGTGATGGAAGAGTACCGGCGCGGCCAAAGCTCCAATACCGATTGAAGAAGAAGAGGCCCAAGCAACGTAATACTTCAGACTACGGCGTCTTCGTCTGCATGTACATGGATTACATTTGTCAGTCTGAGAGCCTCAAGGCGGCCGTCTGGAGTCAAGAATGCGTGGAAGGCTTTAGATATTAGATAGCTTGGCAAATTATGCAAGGCCAGCCTAGAGCCGTTAGGTATATTAAAAATCCTTCTAAGAATTCGGGTGACGATGAGACCCCAATTGACATTGTAACATTTGAATCAGTTTTTTTTAATAAATCTCGATTGTCCAGTTGAAAGCTGTCATTGATTTGATTGGTTTGATTGGATTTGTGTTAAGATTAGTTGATTTGTATTGAAGATGACTGATTTGACTGATTGTCGTAGTTGAAATTAGTTGACTTTTGATTTGTGTTGATTTTTTATTAGATTAGATTTTTTTGCTCTCATTAAGACTGATTGAATGGTGGGAAGCAAAATGGGGGCAAGTCTTGTAAATGTTGTTGCTGCGCCGTCCGCTACAGAGTGTAGCGGACAGGTAGGAAACCAAAAAAAATTCTAAGTGTTAGAGGTTAGCGACTCTGTTGCACCACCCGCTACACAGTGTAGTGGACAGGTAGGACACCAAAAAAATTTCTAAATGTTGCTGGTAGGACACCAAAAAAATTTATAAGTGTTGGAGGTTAGAGACTTTACTGCGTCGTCCGAGACAAAGTGTAGCAGATACGTAGGACACTTAATAATTTTCCAAGTGGTGGAGGTTAGAGACTCTGCTGCGCCGTCCGCTACACAATGTAGCGGACAGGTCAGAAACCAAAAGATTTTCTAAGTGTTGGAGGTTAAAGACTCTGCTGCGCCGTCCGCTACACAGTGTAGCGGACAGGTAGGACACCAAAAATTTTCAAATGTTAGAGGTTAAAGACTCTGCTGCACCGTCCACTACACAGTGTAGCGGACAAGTAGGAAACCAAAAAAATTTCTAAGTGTTGGAGGTTAGAGATTCTGCTGCACCGTCCGCTACACAGTGTAGCGGACAGGTAGGAAACCAAAATTTTTTTGAAGTGTTGGAGGTTAGAGACTCGGCTGTGCCGTTTGCTACACAGTGTAGCGGATAGGTAGGAAACCAAAAAAATTTCGAAGTGTTGGAGGTTAGATACTCTGTTGTGCCGTCTGCTACACAGTGTAGCGGACATGTAGAAAACCAAAAAAATTTCTAAGTGTTAGAGATTAGACACTCTGTTGCGCCGTCCGCTACACAGTGTAGCGGACAATGCTAACTCTATTATTATTTTTATGAAATTGGCAACGGAATAAATATTTTAGCGACGGAATCAACAACCTCAATATCTTAAATGCACGATTAATAATAAAAAATCATTAATTAACAACCTAAAATCAACGATCAATAATCATAATTCTCTAATGCAAAATTAACAACCTTAATTTAGTTCAAATAACACAAAATTTTTCAAAATACACAATTGTTCAAATAACACAAAATTAGGGCTCAGAGTTCAACATTGGGGGGAAAGCTTTTTCACAAGTGCTATGGTCAAACACCATCACTTAAAACACATATGCCCCATGTGTTCAAAGACTACAAAGTCCCCTAGATGGAGGTCATGCTGGTGCACGAATTTGTTTCAACCTTCTTCGAAACAAATTTGCTCTTGGTCGCGCATCTTCTTGATTTTAACAAGCCATGACCCCTTACGGCTGGTTAAAGTTGCTTCGAACCAAAGTGTGGTAAGCAATCTGCAAAAGGCTACTGGTATGACCTAACATATTCATAATACAGTAAAACATGTATGTTTTAAACCAAAGATAAAAATTCTAACACACATGAAAACACAGAGAAAGAGGGATGACCTACAAGTTCTGTATAAAAACCAGGCACCATGACCTTGAAGAAGTGTCTGCCGACTGAAACGTCCATGTTCACAAAAGCAGAAGCCATCAGGACGGATCTGTCGCCGGAGGTGGCGCCGCATCAGGGAGAGGACGGTGGTGTCGCGCGGAGATGTGCGTCACTGTAGAAGGGGTCGCGGGTGGGTGAGATGTTAGAGACAGATACAAAAATGGGCGAAAGAAGAATGGTCGAGGTGTTGGACTTTTAAACGGTGCAGGGACGTCTGCTACACAGTGTAGCGGACACAAAGAAGACAAAAAGTTTCCACTGTCCGCTACACTATGTAGCAAACGTGGCAAATTATAAAAAAAAAGAACTTAAACTAAGGATGGCTCTCATAGGTCCATCAGAAATAAAATTCCAGTCTTCGGTCGAAAGATTATTTGAAAAAAATTAGAGACAATCATTACAAATGTCAAAAATTACAAAAAATTAAAGGTCCACAACATCTTCTTCTTCCTCATCTTCGGCGTCATCTTCTTCCTCGTTTTGCAAACCCCTTGAGGTTATCCCCAGTGCCTTGTAATGGTTCCGCTTGTCATGGTTGGTCATTTTGTTGCACAATGCACACCTTCTCAGCTTTTTAGGTTGAGTTGTTCAATAGAGCTCTTCATCCGCGTAGATCTCTTGGGCCTTTTGTTTGCGATATAATTGGATCCAAAGGCCGGATATCATTGTCGTCTTCCTCCCCCGGCTCATCATCTTTTGATCCCGTTGTAGGCTCGGTGTCAACCGCATTGCTGACTGAAGCTGCTTCAAACTGGTCGACGATGGGCTCTTGCTGCTGAGCTACCTCGAGGAGATGTATATCCGGTCATTGTAGCAGCACCCTTTATGGACAAACGGGTAAACATTGTCACCAGATGATTATACCGCAACGTCTCTGATTCTTCAAAGTCAGTATACGGGTGCTCCGGAAAGGCAATGGTACCGTGCAACCTGTTTGCACCTTTCGTCCACCGTGGCAGGACATATTTATCGGGGATTGTCCTGATATTCTTCTGGGTGAAAAACCGCAGAATGTGTCTACACAGGATGCCATGGAACTCAAACTTCTTACAAACACATGTCACCGAATCCGTCAATGTGTCGTGGCTCACCGTATACATTCTGCGCAGCTTCTCAGGGACGAGGTCATTCACGAGCGAATAAACCTTGTACTCACGCATAGACTTTTCTGCCACCTTGTTTATACTGTATCGTCCCGATTTTTGCAGCTCTACTTGGTATAGCAGGAAGATCTCCTTCGTATAGACTTTGCACCGTTCAGCTCCAGCGGGGTCTCAAGCAACCTTCTCCTTTGTTTGTACGTGTTGCAAAGTCTGCAGCCCTTTCTTTCACGAATAACGAGGCAACCGCTTTTTGTGCGGATGTGACGAAACTCTTCAAATTGGTAGCTGTACCCACATAACTATCGAACGTGGCATTCATAGATTCACTCCTGCCCGTCATTTTCATGCCCGTAGAAAAATACCTCCTCGTGTAAACGCCAATCCATTGCTCTTTGAGCTCGTACAAGTGCTGGAGCCACTCGTTGTCTTGCAATGAGTAATCCTCAACAAGCTTTTCCCACCTCTCCTCAAATTCCTCAATCGTTAACGACTTATTAATGCACTTTTCAAAATCCTGTTTAAAGTCTGGATACTTTGCATACACGTGATGCAAACGTTCAGGGTATTTGTTGCTTATGTGCCAAGTGCACAAGTTGTGTCGAGTATCTGGGAAGACGGTAGCAATAGCCTTCTTCATTGCCAAATCTTGATCGGTGATGATAACTTTCGGTGCTTTGAAGTTCATTGCTTCCAGCCACGCCCTAAACAACCATTCAAAAGAACTCTCGCTCTCGTCCCTTAACAAGGCGAACCCGAACAGGATGGAGTGATAATGATGATTGACCCCGGTGAAAGGAGCGAATGGCATCGAGTACTTGTTGGTACGGTATGTGGTGTCGAAAGTCACGACATCCCCAAAATGCTTATAAGCTAGCCTCGAACGACCGTCGACCCAAAAAATTGTACTAACTCGATGCTCGTCGTCAAGTTTATAATCGAAGGTAAACTGCGGGTCCTCCATCTGCATCCGTTTCAATAGGCTCATTGCGGATTGAGCATCATTGAGGTCATACGCGGCTCGTCTATGGGTTCGGACCGCGTTACGAACGTCTGTCGTGTTAAAGTTTAAATTTTGAATTCCCCCAGCCTGTTCAGCAAGAACATTAATCATGTCGGTAGGTCCTAGCTGCGCATTGCTCATTGTGTGAATTAGGCTCCTTGCGACCTTACCCATCTTCTTGTGTTGATGCATCTGACTCACCTTAGAAGGGGTTACTAACGGGTGATTGTGTGTGTGCCAGTTCCAGGCTGGTAATAAGCCAATGATCTTGCTTGGGTTTATAGCTTACGAACATCTTGACCTGGCAATTTGTGCGCGCAAAGCAGTCCCGTCTTCTACGCGAATATCCTATTTCGTCATCACTGTCATCATTGCCTACGTGTGTCTCATTTTGCTGTAGGTTTCTGCCCCTATGACACTCGTATAAGCGAGAGCATATCTTTTTTGTTACGTTGCTTGTTCTTGTAGTCTTTATTCTAATGCCAAAACCAACCCTCAATGAATACGCTTAAAAACATTCTTCAGCTTCTTCCAATGTTTGAAATGTTCGTCCTAGATACGGATCACTAGCATCTACGGGGGTGTTGGAGCTCGACACGAAATCAGACATTGTGAAATAAGACCTATGTAGAAATAGACTACGCTTAACAATTAAATAGCATTTCTAACTAAAAATATTACCTCAAAATTACCATGGCGAATAGACCAATTTAGGATGACAAATATACTATATACATAATCTCAAAAGTGTCTCCAATTTAACAATTATTAATTTATTGAACATAACAAACTAAAATTACTAAGATAAATAGACAAATTCATCATGCGACAATACAACAAACATATCTCAAAAAATTTGAATTTAAATAGGATAAAATTTTCAAAGTTAGCGAACCTCAAAAAAATGAATTTGTCAAAAGTTAACAAATTAATTTTTAGAACATCACAAATTGATGAATAGAGTGACAAATTACTAGAACATAACAAAAAAATCTATATTTTTTTGTCCAAAATAAATTATACTTTATCAGTCAATTCGGCATGAAAACTTCTTCATTCACAAACTTACCTTGCTTGAGTGAACCTTGAAGCAAGTGTTACTCTAAGCTTGAAGGAAGCTGAAAATGGAAGCAAATGAGTCTGAAAGAGAAGAAAATTGTGCTGAAAGAGGTGAGAATGTTTGGATGAATAGGCAATACTGTCCGCAATACTGTATAGCATTAAAGGTATAAAAATTCATGGGAGTTTCAGTCAAAAAGTCGTCTGCTACACTGTGTAGCGGATGACTTTTTGACTCGCAATTGTCAGGACAAAAAGTTATCCGCTACACAGAGTAGTGGACGGAGGAGGGGCAATTTCATAAAAAAAAGTTGCCCGCTACACTGTGTAGCGGATGACTGACAGCTTTTGCAAAAAAAAAAGAAAGATATGGTTCAGGATGGACGGCCTGGTTGCTTTAACAAAATCTCCTATTTTGCTAGCGCTATCAACAGATCAGCATGTATGTATGTATGTATGTATGTATGTATGTATGTATGTATGTTTTGGAGATAATGAAAAGTATAATGGTGAATATGTGAACCTGTGTGTGTGAGATTATTGGGTGCAAATGTATCAGTGTAATGAAAAGAAGAAGAAAGAGAGAAGAGACCCACTGCCGTGAGGCAGTGGGTGTGAGATGGAATGTGGTGAGTGCAATGTGCGCGCGCGAGCGTGTGTGTGTGTGTTTTAATCCAACTGTGCGTGTTTGTGTTGTGTCTGGGGGGTGTAAACAAACAAGAAAAGAGGGACTGGTGTGGCTTGTGAATGTTTGTGATGGGCAAAAAAGCAGCTACTGCCTCACGGCAGTAGCTGTGATGGAGAAATCCGGTGTGTACGAATATATGTGTGCAGTGCAGTGAGTGCATGAGAGAATACATTGTGTAAGTGAGTTTGTGAATGGTCTGTGAGTGAATTAGAGATTGAGTTCAGAGGACAAGAGGGAAAACAAAAAATGAAAGTGGGTCTTGTTAATGAGCAGTTGTGGTACCCTGTGCTTGCACAGGTGTAGTACCACCGATTAGCGTTATGTGCGGCACGTTAGTTGGGTAGCACACTGTGATCAGTAGCTTGTCAAATTTTATAGTAGGATACTTTAGGCTAAGTTAGAACTTTTGGCAAAATTTTATAATTTTCTGAGATTGTATGTATTTTTGATATTTTCTGCAAATTTAGATTTGTTAAATCTTTTGGAGCCTTTAAAACTCATGAAACAATTTTGGAAAAATTAGAGTAATGTTTTTATAGTATAAATAAGTCTCATTATAAGTTGGTGATTTTTAGAGCTGAATTGTTACCATTTTCGTATCTCATTGAATTTAACAAAATAAAAAATAAAAAATAGTTTTTATGCGTTTTAAATTCCAATCTTAATTTCAATAATTTTTATACATATATTAAGGTTTTTGTAAAAATTATGAGTTTTTATTTTCGGCCGGAAACAATTATGACAAATTTATGGGCTTTTAGTGTATTGAAAGGAATTATTTTTAATTCAAAAATTCAAAAATTATATTTTTATTTCATATGTTGTATTAAGCCATAATGAATGCTTAATGAGAGTTAAAAACATTTTTGAGTTATTTTTGAGCCACAAGGAGTGTGACGGGTCTTCTGGTTATGTTGGCTGTGTATGAAACCCGTTTTGAGCTGTGTCGTCCGGCAGAGAAATAAGTACGTTGTGGGTAGTATATTAGGTTTATAATATATTAGTGTGGATAGTGTTCTGATAAATGATCTGTCAACCTAGATTAATTCAGAGGATTTGATCGAGGGCGTTTTAGCTTCATCTCACTTGGATATCGAGGTAAGAGATTTTTATCCGAAACCAATTTTATCCATTTGTTCTCATGAATATTTTTCTAAATTGTTATTATATATATTTTTGAACTCTGTTATAATTTTTATGAATTATATCGTTTGCCTTTAATTCCCTATTTTAGCTTTACACGTTTATTGAAAATCTTATTCGATACTCAGTATTTATTACTCATTGAGTGTCGAATTATTCATTGTATTATCGCTTATTTCATTCTGTATATTGACATGAATTAGTGAATTGAAGCGGTGTAAGGATCATCTGTATCGGGGTGGTATAAGGATGGTTTGTTATTGTTGGGAGATACTAGTACCCCTCAATGATCTAGCTAGTGTTCATATGCATATGTAACCACATTGTTAGTGACCACTGTCTATGTGGCTTTACATTTCAGTCATGTTCAATATCATCTACATCGTTTCAGTGTAATTGGAATCATTGCTATTTATATCTGGTTTAAGGGATTGAATCAAATCTCTTCCCTATCGTTTTGAAGTGAATCTGAAATCATTATACTTCGTCATCAGGATTTATATTTTGAGCGACCTTACTGAGCTCTCGAAAGCTCACACTTTTTCTGTTCCATTTTGCAAGTAATAATCGTTAATGAGATCCCTAGAATTAGTTTGAGCTTGATCATGGAGTTAGTTTAGCATTTTCATTATTTGTTTTTTTGAGCCCCTGCAAGGGAATTAGAGTGTATCTTATTAAATTAAGTACTTTAATTTCATCCTTATGTTTAAGAACGATTAACTGAGAATTTGAATTTTTGTAGAGCTCTGATATGGATATTATTGGAGTTTTCTTAGTGATATTGAAATGATTGGATGAATGAGAATCGATCAATTGATAGGTTAATGCTCAGAAAATTCTAGGGTGTTACAAGTTTTGAGTTTTCTAATATTCGTTATGTTTTTGCCTCAAAATGGTCAATGTACAAAATTAGGATTTACTGAAAAATGTTATTTCTAGAATTACATATCAGTCTATTGCCTAAAACTTTGTAAGCCATTTATGAGAATAATTGGGCAAAGTAAAAAACTAAAACTCCCTTTATTTTTGTGAAATCTTCAATGTAGAATTTTCTGAGATTTTTCTAGGCATGCAAAGGGCCTGAAATGATTTTATTTTAAAAATAGGTTTTTGAATTGATTGGCATAGTAAACAAAATTATTTTTAACCAAAAATTTAGCGGTAGTCTAATTTTATTAGGACCCTAGAGTGTTTGAAATTTCGTAGCATTTCGGTGCCATTTGATATACTTTTGAAGTAGGAACCTTAACGCTCAATTTAAGGATTGGATTAGGATTTCAAACTGAAATTTTCAAAAAGGTCTTCTTTTTTCACTCTGAAAAACCCACCTAGTCATTTGAAAGAGTGTTTTGAGTTATATTGGGTGTGTAATATTACGCTAGGTATCGGGGATAATTTGATAATTTTACACAATTTAGGAGAATTTTGGTAATTTTGTGCATTTTGGGAAAATTTAGCACGTAGGCATGATTGAGCGTCAATAAATAACCTCCACATGGTTTATTATTTAGGTTATGATAGACAAGAGCTAGGGCAGGTTTAGGAACAAGAGCCAGAACTGCTTAGCTATCCAAGTACTCCTACTATGTCCCTCTGTATAACCTATTTTTCTAATATATGTGTTTGTATACGTGATTTTTACCAGATGAATATTTTAAATAATTGTGATACTTCTGCTTTTATGAAACTGGTTGGATGAGAAAAGGAATAATAATTACCATGGAAAGTGTTGCATTGGTTTTTGAGAACTATGTGTAAATCGTGTTTTATTGTGAGATTAGTATTAGTTGTTATGCCCCATATCTACGGGAGAAAGTATATTTCAAGTCCTGGTCAACGGGACCATACGTTGGCGCACAGTAGTTACATCGTGGTTCACCCTTGCATTCACAATATTATTTACCTCGGGTGAAGGAGGGATTCTGGGTCCTAGTCAGTGGGACTATATACTGATCGCAACACATCGTGAAAAGAGCTTAGAATTGTGCTCGAAGTTTATTTAATGTTGTAAAGCATTTGTTTTGGAAGACTTCTCCTGAAGCATGATTTGCTTTTATAAGTATATACATGTGTGGAATTTTCTGTAAAATTAGTTATTAATTTAAAATGAAGAAACCATGGCAATGTGTTTATGAATCACAAAGCCTATTTTAGGGATATGGTATGTGTACGTACTAGGCCCTAAGCTCACTCTTTTGAATATTTTTCAGGCGATTATCTAGATGGAACCGGCACTGATGAGGGCCACAAGAATGTAGTCGCGTTAGATGACTGTTAGAGGAGTTGTAGTCCTTTTAGATTATTTAATAATCCCTTGGATGATATGCTAGTACTAAATTTGAGAATTTTCGGAGCTTAGATCTCAAAACCGGATTTAAAATGATCCATATTAGTTGTTGAATAGAGAATGTCATTAGAGATTAATTAGAGAAATTATAAGTGTGATTTTAGAAATATTATTAAAGAGATAGTTTAAAATTACTTGATTATAGATTCTTGTATATAGGTTGTAATAAGGTCTGGCAGAACCCTAAGTGGATGTTCGGATGGGCCTACAGCCGTTCACAATTCTAGCTCATGGGCTCACCGGTGGGTCGGGTCGTGATAGAAATAGTATCATAGCATTAGATCTTGGGATATTAGAGTTTAAGTAATTATCCCGCTGGTTAGGTTATAGCATCCTAAGTCATGAATTCTGTGAAAGCTTTATTTATTTTGTTTTATATGCATTATATTTGAGTAGTGTACATCTAGTTCAATGATTTTTTTACTAGTTAAATCATCGTTCGTGAAGTTTTGAAATGGTTAGAACACAAGTGATAACCTAACCAGTTTGATTTTAGCATTATGATTTAGAAATTAATTGCTGAGCTCGGGTATTTGTCGGAATGAATTTGGGTGTAAAGAATAGTTGTAGCTCAGCTACTATGTGATAGTTATTAGAGTTAAGCAGTGAAAGTGTAGTACCAAGAAATTTTATGAAATACGAAACTCGAGATCAAATTTTTAAGGCCAAATTTTTATAAGATGGTGAGAATGTAGTATCCCATACTTTTCTGAGCTGTTTAAAACAATCATCTGTGCTCTAAAAAATAAATGGGCGATAATTTTGGGTATTGTTTGAGAATTAGTAGAGAATGACATGTTAAATTGATTTTGGGGTCAAAATGTAATTTTAAAATTTTTTAGGGCCATTTTGTAATATGAAAAATTTTGGGGGTTATTTTACAATTTTGGAAATTTGGTGTGATAGGTGTCCATTTTAGAGAAAATGAGTCTTATTATGATGACACCTTCTACTTTTTTTGTGGGTGAATAACCTAATTTAAATATAAACTAAGGTTATATTCTAAAAAGGGAAATTAAATGAAAAGAAAACAAAATGATAAAAGAATTTGGGAGGAAAAAAAAAAGCAAAAAAGAGAGAATAGAAAGAAGAAACAAGGATTCAGATAAAAAAAACTCGAGCAAAAAACAGGGGAGAGAGAGAGAGAGAGAGAATAAACTCTTTAAGGATAATCTCTCAACCCTATAGTGTGTGTTTTCATTATGTGTAGCGTGTGTTTATGTGTGTGTGTGTGTGTGTGTGTGTGTGTGTTCTTGTGTGAACATGTGTGTGTTTTCCAGCGTGTAAGGCCCCCAGTTGCATGAGTAAGTCCATCAGTGCATGAAAGGGAAGGGGGAAGCAGCAGCAGCCTTGGTGTTATGATGTGTGTTATGAATGTTGTTTGACAATGTGTATGTGAGTGCATATTTGAGTGATTGGATGTATGGTTTTTTAGTGTTAGTGTGTGTTTAGGAAAGAGTTGGGGTGGTAATAGTGTTTGTGTGTGTTGCTGATAGTATGTGAGTGTTTTCGTGTGTGTGGGGGGGGGAGTATATTTGTGTTTGTGTGTGTAATTTTAAGTGTATTAGAGTGTTATAGTGTGTGAGTCTTTTATGTAGGTATGTGTTTTCATGAGTAGTAGTGTGTGTAAAATATGTGTTTATGTGTGTGTGTGTGTGTCTCGGTAGTGTGAAGAAGATGAAGAATGTGTGTGATTTAGGTGAAATAGTGAGTGTATTGATTTGAATAATGACTGTAATTGTCAATAAAGATAGAGAATTTTTAGGCAGTTTATTCAATAATTTTTTAAAAACAATTTCAATTCAAAACGGCGACTCCTGTTATTTTTACGAGATGTATGCCGTAGAAAATTTTGAAATTTTTAGTGTCCGTGAAGGATGCTAAATTAGGGTATCGATTAAAAGAAATTCTCAATTTATTTAGCATAAAAATTTAGGTTATTTTTATCCAAAAATTTTAGAAAAATCTTATATTACTGAGATGCTTCATTTTTCAAATTCTTGTGCCATTTCGAGTCCAATAGCTATTGTTAATGGAACGACTTTGAGCGCTCAGTCCGGACACGGGTTCGGAATTTTTGGGTGAAAATTTTTTAAAACACTTTTTAGCCCAAAAATAAATTCAGGGTACTTAAAATAGTGTTTTAATGTGTTTTTGAAATTTTTTTTGTGCGGGCAGAAATCACCAGGGTGTGTTTCGATAATTTGAGATTTTTTTGGTAATTTACCTATAAAATGTAGTTTTTGGTAAATTCACATACGATAGGGATTTCTAGTGATTTTATTTACGGGAAGGTTGTTCTGGTGATTTAAGTATGAGAAAGTTGCTTTTGATAATTTTACACATAAGGGGCATTTTGGTAATTTTATCTATTCGGCGAGGGGGTTCATTCTAGGAGAATGCGTGAGTCAGTATTGAGTTTATAATATCGTAGTGTAGACTCTATTATGATAATTTGATTATTCTGTTTAGGTTAAAGTAAAAGACTTTCCAATTAGACTAGCTTAGCTTCGTATCCAGGTAAGGGTTTCTATCTGAACTCTGAGTAAGGAATCCTATCCAAACCCTAATTTCGATAACTTGTGGTTGTAAGTATTTTTTCGATTTGCTTATGGCTATTGTCGAACACTGATATATGTATTGATACTAGCATGTTATTACCAAGCAAACCCTAACATTGAACATGAATTGGTTATTTGAAAATCTTATCGATGCTCGCCTTCTATTACATGCTAAGCAAATTCGATAATTGTTTGCATTCATTCTTCTGAATGGTTGCACCGAAATTGATAATTGTTCATATTTGTTACTACTATTTGTTTATGGCTATTCTTGAATTTCGGGTGAGGGAATCATATCAGTATATTTAGTTGTTATTGAAACCCTAATTGATCTCGGCTATTTGATTTAATGTTGATGCTCATTTCTATTACAAGTCAAGGACTGAATTTCTTGTTGATTCTATGATTGTTGTCTTCTGTGTTGACTTGGGGGTATGTTCTGAGGGAGGCATTATAAGGATGGTATGTTCCTACGTGCTACAGATAAGGCAGGCTAGTCCCTTGAATAATGGAAAGGGCTAGTTATTGTACATCATGCATGTGTGCACATTCTAAGCATTGCCTAAGTGGCATTGTCTGTGCCCATGGTATATACTTTTAAAAAATTTCTGTATTGTATCTTACAATAATTGTTTTTGAAAATAATTGGAAATGAATGTCGTTATATCTGATTAAAAGGGATTGAGTTAAAACTCTTTCCCATATTGTGATCAAAATGTTTGTGATTATTAAAACCCTTCTTCATATTGTCTTTGAAATATTTGTACTCGTTTTGAAAACCTTTGGAAAATCATCATTGCAGTTTAAAATGATTACTTTGAAAATGGTCTTCAAATGATCGTTTGTATTTTGTTTATAATTGTTAATGTTCGTTTTGGAATATGGTATAATTGTTAATGTTTGTTTTGGTATCAGTTTATGATTGTTTATGATCGTTTTTGGTATATGTTTATGATTGATTATAATCATTTTGAAAATCCTCATTATAATTGATTGTAATGTTTTGAAACATTATCATCGAGTGAACTTTTGAATCGTTTTGTAATTCCTTTGGTTGTTCATTGAATGACATTACTAAGCTCTCAAAAACTCACCCTTCGTTTGATTCCATTCTGCAGATAATGATCAACTATAGAATCCTCAGGAATGGGTTTAGAGACTGTGTGAGATCCAGAATGCCCACCATTATGTTACATAGTAAGACCCATGCGTGCGTCAGTATCATTAATTACTTTGTAAAGAACCTAAGTTTTAATAGTTTAAGTTTAAAAAGCTCTTTTTGTAATGTTGTATTTTGAAGAATTTGAGTTAATGTCTAGTTAATTGCTCTAAAGTATGCCTCAGTAAACAAGGTTTGATGTGATGTAGTAGGTTAACGCTCTAAGAGTTCAGGGCGATAGAGCTTCGGATTTTCGGGTTGTTACAAAAACTCAGGTTTGAAGGTTCCATCTTTATTCTTAACTTCTTTATGTAACTCTAGATTTCTTTCTTGTTCCTCCTGGATTCTCTATAATAACACTGGTTTCACTTGTAAATTTGCAAGAATAATTCCCGACTCAGTAACAAATAGTCTCGTGAACAAGCTTGCTCAATCAATTTTCACTCTTTCACCATTAAGCTAGCAACTTGTACTTCTCTATTTAGTGCATATGCAACAACATTGGCTTTACCTAGGTTATCATACAATGATAATCATTAAGTACTTCCATCCACCTTCTTTGTCTCATATTCAAATCTTGCTGAGAAAATAGGTATTTCAAACTCTTATGATCAGTAAAAATCTCAAACTCAGCACCATACAGATAATGCCTCCACTTATGCAATGCGAATATAATCGCCGCTAAAGCAATATCATGTGTTGGATAATTTTGTTCATAGGGTTTCAGCTTTCTCGAAGCATAATCCACAACTTTGACATCTTACATCAAAACATAGCCTAATCCTTCCTTTGAAGCATCGCTGTACACAACATTCTTAGTTCCACTCGACAAGTCAAAATCAGAGCTGTAGTTAATCTCATTTTTCACTCCTAAAAACTAGCCTCACATTTATCGGTCCATTGACATGCCACTTCCTTCCGGGTCAATGTGGATAGTGGTACAAATATCCTTGAAAAATCTTGTGCAAATCGACGATAATACCATGCCAATCCCAAGAAACTTCTAACTTCTACTACATTCTTTAGTGCTTACCAATTTAAAACAGCTTCTACTTTAGACGGGTCAATAGTTACCCCTGCTTCAGACATATATGACCTAAGAAGGCCACTTGCTTTAACCCGAATTCACATTTACTGAACTTAGCATACAATTTATTATCCTATTGTACTTGTTGTACAATCCTTAGATAATGCTCATGCTCCTTTGTACTTTTTAAATAGACCAAAATATAATCAATAAAAACTATTACAAATTGATCTAAAAACTCCTTAAAAATTCGACGCATTAAGTTCATGGAAGCTATGGGAGCATTTGTCAGTCCAAACGACTTGACCAGAAATTCATAATGTCCATACCTTTTATGAAAAGCCGTCTTTAGGATATCTTCATCTCTTATCTTCAACTGATGGTATCCAGATCTTAAATCTAATTAGAAAATAACACTGCCTCGTGCAATTTATCAAACAAATTATCTATATGTGGTAGTGGATACTAATTTCTTAATGTTACTCTATTCAACTGTCAGTAATCTATGAACAACCTCATTGTACCATCTTTCCTTTTAGTGAATAAAACGGTGGCTCCCCATTGTGATACACTAGGTCGAATAAACTCCTTATCTAGTAATTCTTGTAACTGCAACTTTAACTCAGCTGGAGCCATCCTATACGGCAAATTAGAAATAGGAGTTGTTCCTGGCAACAATTTTATCACAAATTCCATTTCTCGCTCAACCGGTAACATTGTTACGTACTCAGGGAATACATCCACTATTCATTTACTACATACACATCTTCTATTTTAACATTTTCTTTCTAATTATCCACAGTATAAGCTAAATACGCCATACAACCACTAGAGAGTAACTTTATGCTCGAATAGCTGAAATAAAATTCACATCCCTATTCTTTCTACATTGTAACTTACATAATTCTCCATCAAATGTAGTAAAAGTCACAACCTTAGGAAACAATCTAGTAATACCTGACTAGATGACAACCAATTCATCCCCAATAATGTACCAAATCCTCTCATAGGCAAAATAATCAAGTCAGCATATACCATATGCTCACCCACAATCATTGCACAAAATTTGTATATCAGACTAACTAGAGTACTTTCTTTTAGAGGAGTACTAACTACCAACACATATGGTAGCAACTCAGGTTCTTGAGGTAACACGGGCATCATATATGATGATATGAACAAATGGGTAGAACCAGGATTAAATAATACTTTAGCAATATATTGATAGTCAGTGTACCTTCAATAACTCTGCTAGTCTCTCGAACCTCCTGGGATTCCAATGCATATGTTCAGCCTTGCACTCTTAGCTTCTTAGCATTCCCTTTTAGATTCCCTCTACCTTGGTTATCTCGAGGTACAATTTGATTTCGAGAATAAGGGCAATTTCTCCCAATATGTACAGGCTAAGCACACCTAATACACAACCCATTTTCTGCGATATTCATTCTATGTATGTCCCCTCCAATTATAATATGCACATCGCTCTCCAATTCTTGCCTACTTTTAAGGTTGCATGTTTGACATCTCGATCTGATTTATTCTTTTATTATTGTCACATATGGATAATGCTGCAAAACTGGCTTGACTACCTGTATAACCACTCATTTGATTACCTCGACCTCTTCCCTGACCATTTTCATGAAAATTACGATTTCTTCCTTATAATGCTCTTTGAAAATTCTCTTGCTAATTATTTCCTTGATCCCTTCCACCAGGGTTCACATTCCCACTGTTATGGTGTCCCTATCCACCGTATGATGGTGATTTAAATGGTTATGTGTCAACATTATTTTGCTCTTTCAAATCAGTCTCAATTGTCAATGCTTTATCAACAACTGCCATATAAGTTTGTAACTGAAAAAAGATCGATTTTATCCCAAAGATCCTTATTCAAACCTTTAACAAACTTTCTTACTTTTCTTTATTCTTGTGTAATACCTTGATTTAATCTAACCGAGAATTAGATTAATCGAGGGCATTATTTTTTTTATCGATTTTATTATTTTTATTGATAATTGAGTAGTTAGAATAAAATGGGAGGTTAGTTTGGCTTTGGGGCCAAAACATAATTTTGAAAAGTTAGGGGCAAAATGGAATTTTGGAAAAAATATGTTGAACATGATGCATATATTTATTAAGTAGCATCATTTTGGTTATAATTAAGTATGTGGGATGGTTAAATGAGAGGTTAATGTGGTCTTGGGGTCAAAGTGTAAATTTTCTAAAGTTGTGGGGCCAAAGTGTAATTTTGGAAACTTTAGGGGCTAAAGTGCAAATTTGAAAAGTGTGCACTTAGATGTCAAAATTTGAGAGAAAGTGGTCATAATGTGACCACCTCAAGCTTGAAATTTTGATGATTAGTCCCATTAAATATAAACTAATGGAATGGATTAGTTAGGGAAAAAAGAGATTTTGGGGAGGAAAGTGAGAATTCGGGAAGATGAACATTAACCGTGAACAAAAGAAGAAACAGTAAGAGAAGAACAAAGGAAGCAGAGCAGTGGAGCTCTGTTGGAAATTAGGCAGAAAAGAGAGAAAAAAGAGAGAATTGAGGATACTCTCCAAGGTTAATCCTTCCCCCTTCTGTCTAACGTATGGTTTCAATTTTGCGCGTGTATACGAGATGATGTCAGGCAAGCGGTGAGTGTATTTTGCAGCCATGTTAGTGTTTTGCAACAGAGGTGTGTTGGGAGCTTTGGGTGTTGGGTGTAATTGTAGGTATTTGATGATTTAATTGTGTGTATATGTGATATGGGGTAGATAAGGGTATATAGGAAGAGATTCGGGTAAGGTTTGTGTATGTGTTAGTGTGTGCCGTTTGGGTGTGGTGTGTGTTTTGTTTGACTGAATGTGTGGGTTTACAGGTGATTGATATGTAAGTTTTGGATGATTTAATGTGTGTAAGAATGCTTTAATATATGGATTTAGGTGAGCTTTGGTGGTTTTGTTCATGAAAGTGGAAGGAAATGTGGAATTGGTGTAAGTTTTGCAGTTGGCGGTGAGAGGGAGAGAGGTTGAAGATATGTTTGTGTGCGTGAAGGTGAACTAGTGTAACTGTCAAGCCCCGTCCCGTAGGCGGACCTACACATACTATTTCAAAATATTCTTGCTTATCAGAAATATAGTACCCAAAGAATTTTATCAAGAACATGACCTCAAAGAGGAAATCAGAGCTCTAAATATATCCCAAATCAATAACATTTGCATTCATCATCAAAGTTTAATAAATGCAGTGGAAATCTGATAACAATAGTTACGTCCCAAACATTGGGGTTACCAAAAGCTACTTAATCAAACTATTACAAGTTCTCATTTTCAAGTCACTAAAGAAGTCTAAAATTAATGAGAAACTCCAAGCTCATGCGCAAAGTTAACTCTTCTACCAATGTCTCAGCTTTATTACTTGAAATGCGGAGAGAAGGGGGTGAGCACAGAGCCCAGCAAAGATTACATACACACACCCACAGAGCACAATAGCGTATAGCTGAGTCCAAACGAAGCATATGAAACGAAAGTGCAACGACGTAGATAATCTTCGCACGATAAATAATCTCATTTCAGGATATTCAACCCATCAAAGATCAAATTAAAGTCAAAGTCAAATGACACATTCGAATAATTGAACTAATAATTGAATACGATACAATCACATACTTTGTGACTGTAAAGCACGTTAACCTAAGCATGCGGAGGTTCTAAGTTCAAAGTTGCATACCGGTAGCAATAGCCATATCATGTCATGGTATCACGTTTACCTAAGCACGTGTAGGTTCTAAGTATTAGTTTAATTCAAAAGCGTCTAAGGTACATCAAAACATCTCATATGCATAGAAACCACAAAACATCAAAAACTTTGCATTTCAGAGAGGGAAGCTTAACGAATTCAGAAAATATTCGATTTTAGGCTCAAATCGAAGAGGGCAAAAGAACGAGTTCAACGGAAGTTGAACCGTATGAATCCGAGTTCGTACGAGTTCAAAATTTGAGAAGGTACAAAACGAACACAAAATGAAAAAGTAATCATATCAAAGGACATTAGTCTTGACATGTGAGTAAGCAGACAACAACCTGTACATGGAAGAAGTAATACAAAATAGCATTACCAATGAGTCTTCTTGCTAATGAATCAAAGGGTGTAAAGAGGTGATGGCAGCATGTGTAAGAACCAGGCAACATGTGTCCTATACACAGAGTTTTTGAAAGAAAAAAAATAGTGTTGTGCTCCTGAAGCATGTCAGAGAGCGTAAAAAGTACAAACGGAATTCTTTCTGGTCAAGCAATCTGTTCGCACTTGACGATAACGTGGCGATTGATATATCAGTGAATTAAAGGCATGCGATATTAATCAAAAGGAGGCAGATGCGATATATGTAATCCTTACCTCGAATCTAAGCAATTATCTTCACCAAATTGCGTACGCTTCCGAAAATCTCAAAACCTAAATATTATATTTAGTACACTTACGTTAAAACCTTAACAAACACAATTCTAATATGATCTAATTCATCCTTATAATCAAAAGTAGGTTCAAGAAACTTACCAATTGTGCACAGAAGACTGCAATCCTTCAAACCCTAGTTTTCTCCTTATTCTATTTCTCTGTAACCAAAACTGAATATATCGATAAGCAGACTTGGCTAGCCTTTAAAAGTCTCTAAGATTGGTAAATAACTAAAGGACCCCTAAATATTCATTACTTATTCTAAAATACCTAAAAAATAATTAAATTTGCAAAAATACCCTAAACATAACAATAATTTAATACTAGTTATTTAGGGTCTTATATCATCCCCTACTTATAAAAAAAATTTCGTCCTCGAAATTTACATACCTCAAGTTATCGAATAGGAACGAATACTTCTTTCTCATAGACTCCTCGAGTTCCCATGTGGCCTCCTCCACAGCATGGTTCCTCCAAAGCACTTTTTCCAAAGGTATAGTCTTAGTATGCAAAATCTGATCCTGCTTGCCCAAAATCTCGACGGGTTGTTCCTCCATTGATAGGTGGACGAATAAGTGAAGGCTCGTACTCCACAACATGAGATGGGTCGTGCACGTACTTCCTCAAAACAAACACAAGAAAAATATTATGCACACGAGACATATCTGGCGGTAAGGCAACACGATAGGCAACAGGGCCCACTCGATCCAAAACCTCATAAGGTCCAACATATCTAGGACTCAACTTTCCCTTTCTTCCAAACCTCATCAAGCGCTTCCATGGTGAAACAGCAAAAAGACATGATCCCCAACCTCAAACTCTAAATCACGACAGCGATTGTTAGCATAGCTTCTCTGGTGACTCTGTGCTGTACGCATACGATCCCTAACTAACTGTATCTTATCTGAAGTAACTTGAACAACCTCGGGTCCTAATAAACTTCGCTCACCCATCTTGTACCAACATGTAGGTGATCGACATCTATGCCCATATAAAGCCTTGAATGGAGCCATCTCAATACTTGCTTGATAACTATTATTATAGGCAAATTCAATCAAAGGCAAATGCTCATCCCAATTACCTTGAAGATCTAATGAACAAGTACGTAACATATCTTCCAAGGTTTGAATAGTACGCTTAGACTGACCATCTGTCTGTGGATGAAAAGCCGTACTGAAATTCAGACGGGTGCCTAACGCCTTGTGCAGACTAGTCCAAAAATGAGATGTGAAAGGTGGGTCCCTGTCAGAAACAATAGATACTGGCACCCCGTGTAGCCTAATTATCTCCTGAATATATAGCTTAGCCAACCTCTCAATGTTGGCACAAATAGCAAGAAAACGCGCGAATTTGGTCAAACGATCAACAATAACCCAAACTGCATCATGCTTACATGAGGTCCTCGGTAAACTAACCACAAAGTCCATGGTCACATGCTCCCATTTCCACTGAGGAATTTTTAATGTCTGTAACTTGCCCGCAGGTCGTTGATGCTCGGCCTTAACCCGCTGGCAAACCATACACCTCGATACGAAATCTGCAATCTCCCTCTTCATACCACTCAACCAAAAGTTCTCACGAAGATCTCTATGCATCTTAGTACTACCAGGATGTACAACAAAACCAGAATCGTGAGCCTACTTTAATAGTTCTGCCCTCAATTCTGAAACTGTTGGGACACATAACCCAGGTCCCATCCTTAAGGTACCGTTATCTTCGAGATAAAATTCAGGCCGCTTGCCAATTTTCACATCCTCTAAAATACCAACCAAGTCTGGGTCACTCATCTGGGAAGACTTGATTCTCCCAATAATAGAAGGCTCGATCTGCAAATGTGCAAACTGCCCACTGAACCACTAATTCTGATCTCTAACTCCAAACTATGTAACTCTGCTAACAACTGCGGCTGACGAGTAATCAAAGCTGCTAAGTTCCCCGAACTCTTTCTACTTAATGAGTCAGCCACTACATTGCCTTACCTGGATGGTAATGGATCTTGAAATCATAATCATTCACTAACTCAAGCCAACGACACTGCCTCATATTCAGCTCCTTCTGTATGAACAGATACTTAAGACTCTTGTGATCCGTATAGATCTCACACTTTTCACCATAAAGGTAATGCCTCCAAATCTTAAGTGCAAACATAACTGTGGCTATCTCTAAGTCATGAGATGAGTAGTTCCTTTCATAATTTTTCAATTGGCATGAAGCATATGCAATAACCTTTCCATGTTGCATAAGAACACAACCTAACCCTTTCAAAGAGGCATCACTATAAATAACAAATCCACCTGAACCAGAAGGTAGTGCGAGAACTGGTGCTGAAACCAATCGGTTCTTCAACTCTTGAAAACTTTTCTCACAAGTCTCTGACTAAATAAACTTAACTCCTTTCTGAGTCAACTGAGTCAAAGGGCTAGCAATGCTTAAGAATCCCTCAACAAAATGACGATAATACCCAGCTAGTCCCAGAAAGCTACGAACCTCCATTACAGAAGTCGGCTTACTCCAATTAACCACGGCCTCTATCTTTGATGGGTCTATAGAAATTCCATCCTTTGTCATTACATGACCCAGAAAAGATACTTGCTCTAGCTAGAATTCACACTTTTTGAATTTTGCATAGATTTTTTGATCTCTTAGTATCTCCAAAACTTATCTCAAATATTGCTCATGTTCTTCCCGACTTCTTGAATAAATAAGGATATCATCAATAAAAATGATCACGAACTGATCGAGGAATCGTTTGAACACCCTGTTCATCAAATCCATAAATGCGGCAGGGGCATTAGTTAAACCAAATGGCATGACAAGAAACTCATAATGCCCATACCTCGTCCTAAAGACAGTTTTAGGGATATCCTCTTTCTTGATCTTTAATTGGTGGTAATCAGATCTGAGATCAATCTTTGAAAAGAATTGGGCTCCCTACAACTGATCAAACATGTCATATATCCTTGGTAAAGGATACTTATTCCTCACAGTGATGCGATTTAAGTCCCTGTAGAGGGGGAAGGGGTCGTGTTTGTGTTACTCTATGTGTGTGTGTGTGTGAGAGAGAGAGAGGAGTGGTGGGGTGGTAGTAAGTGGCGGGTGTTATAGGCCGTGTTAATGGGGGTCTGGGTTGTAGGTAGCAGCTGGATGGGGTGGGTGACTGATGTATGAGTGGGTGGGTTGTCAGTAGCGGATGGAAGGGGTGTGTTTACTACGCGTGTAAGAATTGGGTTGGTGGGGTGGGCAGGCTATGTCTGTGTGACTACAAAATGTGTTTTGGTGCAAAGATTGTAAGGGAAAGGATGGTGCTGCTATGAAGTAATAATCACCAATAATTAGACAATTTGAAGTCTACTTTAAAATGCATGCACATATTATTTAATTTTATGGAAAAATTAGGTTTGATTTCTTTAACTAAGAAATTTCATTTCGTACTGCTGCTTTTGAATGTGGTGATTTCGATTTAAATGAACCTATTCGTCTTGCCACACATTAATCTAATTAACCCGCATTATTAATGCGTCCAATGCTACATTTAAGCTTTAAGAGTTGTATTTCAAGCTCTGCGAGGTAAGACCAAACTAGCTTAAACAAAAAGTTACGAATAAGATGACCAAGGTGAGTCGTTAATCTGATCAAATCTGTTTTTAGGCTATATATTGCAAGAAGCAATAAGAGTAATAATCATAAGCTATTAATACCTAGGTCTACCATGTTTTCAGTCGCTTATATAAGAGTGCAACATACTTCAAACCTAAGAACCTTCGATGCATGTAGTTGTGGAGGAATCGAGGAGCTACAATTACTATTACTACAAGAGCATTGATTGCTTAAGAAGAATAGAAGTAAGCCCAATATTCTCTGTTGTATTTCTGTGAACCCCAATCAACATGGCCATAGCATATAAAATATTTTAGTTGGACACTAATACAGCTACGAAGCTATGGCCAAGGTTTCGATTTAAAAGAAGAAAGAAATTCATTTTTGACTTGCCACATGTTAATATAATTAACCCCTATTATTAATCTGTCCAATGCAACATATGAGCTTAAAAAGTTGTCTTTCGATCTCTGTGAGGTAAGACCAAACTAGCTTAAGCAAAAAGGTAGGGTGAAGACGAAGATAATAATTGATCAAATCTGTTTGCAAGCTATATATTGCAAGAAGCAAGAAAAATAATCTTCATAAGCTGTTAATACATAGGTCTACTGAAATTTCAGTTGCTTATATGAGAGTGCAACTCACTTCAAACCTAAGAACCTTTGATGCATGAGTTGTGGAGGAACTTGAGGAGCTATAACTACTACAAGCGCATTGATCAATCAAGCAAGGACATAAGTAAGTGTAAGAAGCTCACCTTATTTCTGTGAACCCGTATCGACATGGGCATAGCGTCAAAAAGATCTTTTAATTGTACATTAATACAACTACAAACCTATGGCCAGGGTTTATATCTAACTCACAAGTTTTCATCTATTCTTAGGTATCGATAACGGACAAAAGTTGTTTTTCACGATTAACGTACTAAAGAGTGGAAGTAGCAATAAATTGCACGGTTACACACAGTATGCTTCAATATGCACTTTTTTGTTCCTTAAATTTTAATTCTAATGCAATATGTGCATTCCTTTATTCTTGAAATTGCATGCGTTTTAAACTTGAATGAACTCTTGTTGAAATTAGTTTTGTGATGTTCTAAGTGCGCATTTCATGTCATTTGACAACTAAAGGAGATGGAAAATGTCTCCAAGAGACATCTTATGCGACATTTTCCATCTCTTTTATAATTAAAAATGTCAAAATCCATTCATAATGATAAAATTGAGGTATTATACGCTATGTAGATCTCTAAATTCCGGTTGTAAAAGTAACAAAGGGAAGGGAGTTATGTTTCCAAATCTCAAGCTGTAGTGTTGCCTTTTAACATCTCTATGTAAGTTGCTAAAGAGGGACAATTTGCTTAAGAAAGAAAAAAGAAAAGAAAAGAAAGAGTACCATCAACGTAATTGTTCTCCTATTTCACAAGGAGGAAAAGGTTTGCATGCATAGAAAGATTTCATGACGAGAAGCAAGAAGCCTAAGTATAAACAAAAATATTATAAAGTCAGTTCATACATGACTAACATTTGAGACATCTATTAAATAGGCTTACAATATTCAGCAGGACTGCCTAGAAGAAAATGTTGCACATGAATATGTATTTCAAGAGTTACCAAAATTAAACTGAAAATGATGGAGGACTGAGCTTTGCTACACTCTTTGTACATATTAAATAGCTGAGCATTGTGTTACTTTGCTTATAGGTTCTATACATCGACTATTTTTGTATAAAATTATTCTACGATGTATTTTGACTAAAGTTAGTAAATAATTATGCTCCCCTGCGTGGCATGGAGTTTTAGCTAATCTTACAATATATATTTGGATTTGGTTGATATCTTCCCTGCCTTCCAAATCTCTAATCTCATTTTCTTAAATTTTTACAATTTTAAAAATGAGCTAAATGGGTATTAAATTTTCGTTGGTCACAAAATAACTTCTAACCCATAATCTCCCTTCCCAACTTCAATATTAACTACCTCCCTCCTCGTGCGTAGTGCAAGATTTTAGCTAGTTAGTAATCTTACTATATATATATATATATTTGGATTTGGTTGGTATTTTTTATGCCTTTCAAACCTCTAATCCTATTTTTTTAAATTCTTAAAATTTTACAGCAGAGCTAAATATAGGTGCTAAATTTTGATTGGTCACAAAATAACCTCCAACCCATAAATTCTAGCTATCCAATTCCATGATCTTTTTCCCCCACTTCATAATTTACTATCTCCCGTCCTGTTCATAGCACGAGTTTTAGCGAGTAAATATTTATACATAATATGATAATGTGAAAGAATAATATTATTAAATAAACTTTGTAATAAACTACCTGTAATCTTTCAAGTTCGAAGAATAATAAAACTAAATTTTCGTACACAAACTCATAATAATTTTTCAACCGCTTAAATTCAAACACTTTGACATAAAACATGCACAAAATTTGCTAAATGCTATTGTTTGAAATCACTTACAGGTTTGATTTTCAGTTTCAAAAAAAAAAAAAAACAAAAATCAAAGCCAATTTAATTTTTTTTATTTTTTTACAAAAATAAAATGAGTATTTGATGACCCAATTTTTATTTGAATTTTTTTTTTGGTATTTGATTACTTAATTTTTATTTTGAGAGTCTTTTCTTTAGTGGTGGTGGGTTGGTGGTGGATGTGGCAGGGTCGGTGGCTATGGGGTGGTAGCGACTGCAGCGGCAGAGGTGACGATAATATTAAAATCAAAATCAAAATCGAAAATTCAAAACTCCAAAAATGATAAGTTTTTAAAAAGAGCTTTGTTGTTTTCAAAGGAGAAAAAAACGGGTGCCTAAATTTAATTCAATCTGTTATTGAAAAATGGTTTCTGTTTTAATCTAATGTTTCCCAAATCCCTGTTAATAATTTTCGAGTAAAATTGCTTTTGCGTTTTGGAAGAAGAAGCGAGGCGGAGTTGAGTAGAAAAATGGGATTTGAGGCGTTGTTGGAACCCATTTTTGGGGAACCCAAGGCGGAATGGTCCGCCTCGACTGCGACGTCGCCGACACCGTTGCGGCCTCATGTGCTCCATGTTTACGCCTTGGACCCATCTCGCCTCACCATTCGTGTCACTGACTTCCATTCCAGTACCTGGGAGGCCCTTCGCTCCGTTCAACAGCTGGAAGGCTTGGTCAGTTTTTTGCTTCCCTATATTCTCAGTTTGGTTTGCTGGGCTGGGCTGGGGAAAACCTACGAAGAATATAGATAACAATCGAAATCAGTGTTCTCATTCGCGATTTCTTTTTTCCGGGCTAAACTCTCTAAGTTTGAAAAAAGGAACTAAAACAAGTGATTTTGTATTATCTTGAGGTGTCAGGAATATACGTGATGGGGAAAGCCAGTGGAAAGATAGGAAGAAAGAAAGAAAGATAAGAGAGGTATATCAAGTAGTGACAAGATAGTAAGGTTTTAAGTAGGCATACATAAATGATCGAAAAATGCAGTGCGCCACCCTTCAACCACTTTTCAATGAGTTCAATGAAAATATAATCCCTTTTGTATTCTTACTTTCCATTAGCTATTCTTGGAAACAGAGGAAGTTAGCTAGATAACTGTGAGTAATATTGTCATTTTGAACCATGACTTTCTAGCTCTTTCTTGCAGAGGGATAGCATTGGAATCAGAGGCTCGTGGTCTGAGTTTTTAGATTATGTCATAGCTTCCATGAAATCTGAAGATTTAAAGCTTGTTTTGGAGGGACAGTCAAATTCGCATGGTGATAAATTTGGTTAACTCTTAGTTTTATGCGATTAACGTTACCTTTTTTTCTTGATTGTTCATCATAATACTGGGAGTGGTTTCCTTACGTGAAAAGTTGTGTTTGATGCAGACAGACAGTGTTTCTCATTCTGAGGTAGACCTTGGAATTTGGCTGGCATATCATCGCTAAATGTTATACTTGGCTTATGGTTGCATTACATGCCCCTAATTTCTCTCTGGAATTACCCCCTTGCATTTGGGAAATGCTAGATAAACATAGACATTGCACATCAATATAAATTGCACTCAGGATACTTGTATTTACACTTATCTGCGTTATGATGGTCTTTATTCCACGCCAATACTTTTTTACTATATCCTACATTACCCAGGAAAAAAGGGACATTTTTGTCTTGTTTATAGTTGATACGAAAAATTTGACAATGCTTGATCTTAACACTTGCATGTTAAAAGAATATCACATCTTTTACAACTGAGATTCGTCAGTCACATGGTGATGTTGTCCTTGAAATAAGACGTTGTTTCAGATTGTTGATTATTTGAAGAAGTGTTACTGTGTTAGACATATGGAGCTGCGTCTGTCAAGTGTCAGTGTCAAAATACGTGTCTGGCATGGATGCCCTTTTCCATTTGGGTACGCAGATTGCCCATACCATCTTCCTGAAGTTATAACAATTTATGCTAGTGTTTGTGCTTCGTGTATGCCTTGTCCCACGATGAGCTTGCCCTGTATACTATGGGTGTATATTAGCTGGGCTTAAGGTCAGTAATGATGTTTTTTGCCAATCTGTATAACTAGTTTATGCCTACTCGTCTTACTATGCCTGTTTGAAAATGCAGGATTTGTTTTGTTTCTTGAAATCTGCTTCCTTACTTTTGACTAAAAGACGGTATCTCTTTCTCCGATGCATGTATACCAGCCTGGCAACCTATGCATGTAACCTACACCATTCTTGCTGAAGTACATAAACTCAATTTAGAATGTTTGTAGATCTAAGGAAGGACCAGGGACTCCTGGATAGTTTGTTGAGTCGTTTCTTTGAGCACATCGATGAGCTTAAGTAGCTGGACTACATAAAGATCTGTCCTGAGCCGTTGAAACTTAAGGTCTTCTTATTGTACGTTCTTTCCGATTTCAGGTGCTGTAAATGCAAAACTAATTGCTCAGAAGTCCAAAGGAATGCCCCGAGTTTCCATTCCTCTCACCAAGCTTGTGGGTGATGCTGCCAGCGAGGCCATGTTGAATTTTTCGCTCGAGCTCTTCAAGTCATTTAAAAGCAAGCACAGCTTACTCATATATGGTTGTAATTCTTGTTGTGGTTTACTCTTACTGTTTCTTTTTACCTTTATCTAGTATGAGAGTTTCCTTAGAACATTTGATTCTCTACCACTAATTTGTTATGATATATTACCCAGTTACACTATTAGTAACAAGCCGAAAAATTAAAACGATGGAGAAGGTTTTGCTCTTGGACTTTGTTTGTGAAATTTTCGTGGATGAGCTTTTGGTGAGTGGCTCCTTTTGCTGCACACCCTCCAAAGACCCTGCAAGGGCGGGCGGGAGCCTTGAGATTCGCCCGTTTCTCCTTTGGTACTTGTTCTTGTCTATTTATATCGACCACTACTTGATGCTTGATAAAAGCTCTGGGTTTCTACACATGAGACTAAGGGGAAGCCTCTAATATTTTCAAATAACGCCTAGGATAAGGTTTCTTCTAGATGACCAACAATAATGCCTTTTTTACTGACTTTGAGTTTTTTTCTGTTTATTTGTTATCTCTATCTTTTACATATCTTGGCCTTTTTAACACGGATCTGTTGGACTGCTTTTATTTTGAAGAAATTGCTACAATCCATAGCCGATTCTTTTCTTACTTGTAAGTGTAACAAAGTTCCACACACAACCATGCATGCGTGAGCGGCACTGTTTCATTAAGAAAATGTTTTGATGTAGCAGTAAACTGGATCTTAAGAATATCTTCAGGCAACAGTTTGTCTATAACGTGTCATGATTGCGTTTCTTTTTCCCTTTGTGCTCCATGAGTTGCAAATATCCTTTCTGGTTACTTTCTTTTTTATGAACTTGCTTTTCATGTTTTAACTGTAGTTAAGAAAATTGTAACAGCATCTTATGGTAATTAACTATCATTTCACCCTTAATTATGTCTTCAGAGCAAGATTGCCGCAATCAGTTGACTAGGTTGTTATCAGCTGAACAGGTAATCTTTTTGTTGCCGACATTATTCTGTCAGTGTAACTGTTTTCATTCCTGGGTTTATTTGCATTTACAACTGGATATATCCTTGTTCGCAATAGTTTTTGGCGGAAAATTCTGCTATTGCTAAAATGATCACTAAAGTCTGCTACAAAATGCTTCAAGGCATGTCTTATACACGCTTTTTAAGACAATATATTCCCTCCCCCACACTTCTGGTAAGCACTAGGGTTACCTGCGAATTTGTCAACAGGATACAAAGAAACCCAATCAAATTTTGTAATCTACTCGCACAATGCACTAGTCAAGATAGAACCCGAAATCTGAAGTGTATTCAAGTCTGGCAAGATGTCTGGACGCTGTTATAGCGCATGAATACTGTCCAGAATTTATTTTTAATGAAACTGTGGGGAAGCAGAAATGCAGAAAGAAACGTGGCAAAAAATTTGAATTTATGGATTGTGTCAAATGGCCAAATCTTCAACCTATTTATAGAACCACTGGTGCCTCCTTCAGCTGAACTCGTTCATTTCGGGCCGCTAGATCGACAGGCCTCTTGATTTAATGGTCCAGATGTGACAACTGTTCATTGTCTCGTTCGTTCTGTTGACCAACAGGATCAACGGTTAGATAATTTCTGATCGGACAGCCTGTTCAATCACACCCTTTCGCGATCAATGCATCGGATTAAATCGGAAAAATTTAACGAGCCCGTTTTGCGCCTCGTGACGATCAAAGTGCAAAGTGCGCCATTAAAGCGCCACATTGCACCTCACCGCCCCATCTGCCACTCGTGCGCTCATGCATAATGTTTGGGATTGTGGCTTGTTTAGTTCTTTGCACCATACTCGATGCACATGCACCACAACATAGTCTATACCATAATGTAAACTTAAAAGCGGAAGACCCATATCTCTCCTTCTTTCTCCTTTCTATGTGGGATTCAAAGTCCCACAACATTTCCTTTATTCCCTCATTCCCACAAACATGAAAGAGGAAATCCAAAAGACACAAGCTTTTTATTTTGAAAATTCCAAAAATCCCTCACCTTTTTCTAAATTAACGAAAAACACACCTTCACATACAACTTGGAAACCTTATGCAGGAAGGTGGCGTTTCGCATTGAACCTTCACTTAGTGAAAAATCATCAGACCAATCAGGATAACATAGTAGACAAGCTCTTAACTAGTATCCTATATGTCCGACTCAAAAACTTTTCACACTTGAGGCTTTTGTACCTCAGATTTTTGTAGAACCGACCCACGGATAGGCCTTTTGCCTATTTCCTAAAAATGCTTTAGAGTCTACTCCAACATCTCATAGGAAGGGGCACCACTTCCATCACTCACATAGATTGGTTTATTAGAAGTGACCCTGCAATTTAAAACGCTCCAACTCTCAAAGTTATAAGCCTATTAAGAACTCTGAAACATTTCCTCAACCTCCACAATCACATACAGGTACGAAGTACTATAGCATTTGGGATGATTAAAATGAAGAGAAGCATTCTACTTTCAATTTTACAATCTAGTGCTTCCAGTCATCCATATGATGTACTTTGACTCATTGAACTCATGACTTCACGCATATTTGAAGCATCGAGTCGAGGTTCCATCATTGTTGACTAACTGTAATAGGCTTTGACCACCTTCCACTTGATGTATTAAACACCAAATCTCTTGCGAGACCTTTAGTCAGTGGATATGCCAGTTTTTGACATGATCACACATAATCAATAGAGATAACCCTATCAGATATAGATTGCTTCACATAGCTATGTCTAAATTCAATATGCTTGGACTTACAATTATACACATGGTTATAGGCACGTGACAGGGTCGACTGGCTGTCACAGACAACACAAAGATATTGGTGTCATTGACTTAGGCCAGATTGGAATATCTAGCACTGGATACCTTACCCACTCTCCTTATTTGCTGCAAGAAGCTAAAGCTACAAACTCTGAAGCCATAGTAGAATCTGTAATACCGGTTTGCTTCTTTGAACCCCAGAAGCAGCCCCTCCTCCAAGGGTATATATCCACCCACTGGTAAATGAGTGATCATCCTTATTGGTGACCTAACTGCTGTCTATGTATCCTTCTAAGACCGACGGATACCCACAGTAGTGTATACTATAATCCTTAGTGCCCTTAAGATACTTGAGAACTCTAGATACAGGGTTCTAATGTAGGTCACAAGGACAAATAGTATACTTACAACGTTTCCCTGCAGCAAAAGCTATATCAGGTCTGGTGGAAGTCATAACGTATGTAAGACAACCCATGACTCTAGAATACTCTAATTGGTTTCAAGGTCTGTCAATACTACGGTATAAATCCAAGTTGGAGTCAAAAGGCGTGCACACAGGATTGCAATCCTGATTGTGGAACTTTGTGCAAAATCTTCTCTATGTAGTGAGATTCACTAAGCACTAAACGACCATCTTTTCTAATTATTCTAATTCCCAGGATAACGTCAGCAATTCTCATGTCCTTCATGTCAAAGCTAGATGATAAGAACTGCTTAGTTTCCACCATACTTTCATTATCAGTACCAAAAATAGGCATATCAACTGCATACACACATATAACTACATGTTGAAGCTTACTATGGACACACTTGTCTGATTGGTGAATCTTGAAACCAAAGGACACGATCACCTTAACAAACTTTTCACGCCACGGTTTAGGTGATTGCTTAAGACCATATAAGTATTTAACCAACTTGCACACTCTTCTTTCTTGACCAGGCATGATAAAACACCCTCAGGGTGGTCCATGTAAATTTCCTCATCAAGTTCACCATTCAAGAATGCAGTCTTTAAGTCCATTTTGATGTATCTCAAACCTTTAGATAAAAGCCAAGGTTTTCTACCGGAGCATAAGAATCAAAGAATATAAAACCCTTGGTCACTAGTCTTGCCTTAAACTTGTCCACAACACCATCCACCTGCATTTTTTTCTTGAAAATCCACTTCCATCCTATAAGTTTAGAATTAATTGGTTAATCACCAGTTTCCAAGTTATGTTTCCCATGATTGAATCTATTTCATCTTGGACAGCGTCCTTTTAAAAGGCAGCATCCTGGGACTTCATGTCTTCTTTGAAAGTTATAGATTCAGACTGCAGATGAAGGGATTGGCCAATTGGGTGCTTACAGAATTTCTAGAACCTTCAACAAGATATTAACAAATTCAGGACCAAAGGATTTTGCAACCCTGCCCTTTATTTTCCCTAATTTCAACAAGTTCCTCTCTGAGAGTACCAGGAGAAGCATTAGGAGGAGTGAAGCATCGGCATCGGGTGCGCTTCGGGTGCGGCGTGGTTGTGTGTCGGGTGCGTATCTGCTATTATTTATTTATTTTCCTAAATACCGGGTGCGGATTGGGTGCGGATCCTGTACATATGGGATCTGAGATCTCAGATCTGAGAGAGGAGTGACCGACAAAGAGAGAGAGAGAGAGAGAGAGAGAGAGAGAGAGAGAGTAGCGGCACGAAGAGCCACGAGCTGACCACCCCGACGACCACCAGAGACTACGACAACGACCGGCCACTCCGAAGACGACGACAGCGACTCCGGCGACGACTCGCTACCCCGGCGACGACTCATCGCGTATTAGGGTTTTTCGACAGAGAGGTGACCGGTGAGAAAGAGAGGAGAAGAAGAAGAATAAGAAAAAGAAGAAGAAGAAGAAGTCACCGTGACCTTACCTGGCTGTGACTTGGCAGCGAGAACCTAAGAAATGACGTTATCAATCCTTTTGACAGCTGGACTAAATTTTCTGTATAGTTTAAATATATTAACTGATTATTAGAATTAGCTTTAGTACTTTGAAAAAAATACAGCTATACACACTAGTGTATTCAGCTATTCAATTTGAAAATTTATGAAAGAGCCCATTAAACTTAAGTTACTTAACAAACTTGGTAAAAATATTTCTTTTGCACATATTTACATATATATATGTATATATATATATATATATATATATTATAATATATTCCTTATCCCCGACGCACCCGTATCCTATTATTTTTAAAATTGACGTATTCGCGTATCCGCACCCGCGCCCATGTCCATGCTTCCTAGGGTGGAGGTGTTACTTATTGAGGTTCTTAACTTTCGGGATTACTGAAACTATTATCTTAAAATTTAGCATCTCTAGACTCTATGATGCTGTTAACCCTAACTGCATTATTAGGTTTGATTACAAGAAACCTATATCCCTTACTATGTTGAAGATAACCCACAAAGATACCCCCTTAATGCCTAGTTTCTTAATCTCAGGATCTGGAATTCTCACAATAGCTCTACAACCCTAAACCTTAAGATAGTTCAACTTAGGCTTTCTTTTGTTCCACAATTAGTAAGGGGTGATCATGACAAGCAGTAAGAAGAGCTTCTCCCTAAAAACTACTTTTTAAACCTGAACTAATTGCAATATATTTGTTGATCTTTCGATTACTATCTCTATTTGCATGCATACTTTGCATTCATCTTCCATGTCATTACTATACTTAGTAATTAATACTAAGTTTGCCATTCTTGCAATTTTCTAGTATTGACATGTCCTAAAAGATAATGCTATAAAAAATAATCAACAATATAAGCTGAAATACTAGCTGCATTAAAACATGCCCTTATACATATATCCATTTCCAACAAAAGTACCACTCTTGGTTAAAACAAGCTTATCAGCCTTAAAGACTAACTTAAACCTGAATTTGTTAAGCAGACTGCCCGAGACCCAACTCTTTCTATCATCTGTACACGGTAGACGTCCGTAAGAGTGAGGACCTTCCTAGAAGTTAATTCATGTAATACCTTGAACCCCGATATACTTTTAATGGGCTAATTTAAAATTTTTAGCGACGATTTTTTTTACTTAGCATCGATACATTTATTAGCAACTCTTAACGACGGTTAGTGAAGCGGTGTTATGTAACAACCCGTAAAATTTCCTAGTACATTAATTTATCCTAAATATTGTTTGGGCCTTTTTCGTAATATTAGAAAGTTTTGGGTAAACTTTGAAAAATTACCTAGAGTTTAGGGGTTTCTGGTAATTTTCCAGTTTAGGGCTGTGTGTGTGTGTGTGTGAGTGAGCAGCCATTCCCCTATTTTTCTTCTCTTCTGAAATACGGCTTAGAGAGACATATACAAAGAGAGAGAAATGATAGTTTAGAGAGAGAATAGAGAGAGAACTGGAAGAAAGAAAGGGAAGAGAGAGATTGGATTGAAGGTAGAGTTGGGAGATCGAAGATTGTGTTTCTAAGGAGGATTTCATAAGGTAATTACCCCTAAAACCGTTCCATATATATATATATATATATACATACACACGTTTTTCTTCACATAAAACTCCACAAATTTGATCATGGATCTTATATTGTTGTTATAGAATGTATTAGGGTGTTAGAGGACGGAATTAGAGCAAGAAAAACGAGAAAAAATGAAGCAAAAATGGAGAAAATCAAAACTAGGGTTTGCTGTGTAAGCTGCTGGAAGAAGACGATGAACAGTACCCAAGCGCTGCGTGTGGGGGTGCGTGGGGTTGCCTCCGGCCAATCTTCCGGCCAAATTTTTTTTATATCGCGATGATGTTTCAAGTGTAGAAGTTCTGAGAAATTTTTAGGATTTTCTGAAATCATTTGTTATTTTTCTATTTTGTGCAAGTTTGGAACTTCTAAAATCTGTTTGAACTATTTAGAATGATTATTTAATTCTGATTTGTTTTGTACTTTTTGTACGATTGTAAGATATTCTAGTCTAGTTAAAATTTCAGAATTTTCAAAGGTTATTTGATATGATTTCTGTGTCACATTTGTTTGGGCAAAATAAATTACTTAATACGGAGTAATAGTTTTAATGATTTTTTGACTTGATTTTAGTTTCTATATTTTTCTTACATATTGGTAAGTTGTGAAAATTATGGGATTTTATTTTGACCTAGAAATATTAATGGCTATTTTTTGGGCTTTTCTGGTATTTAAGAAAATTAAATTTTAATTAAAAAATATTCAAAAATTCAGAAAATTTACGTTCTTATTGTACCGGTTCTGTTAGGACTGGCTACTACTGTGAAGGGAATATGCAGCATTTTTCCTTAATAAATAAATAGATGAGTAGTTGGCTCTATTAAACTTTTGAGAGTTACTTTTATGTATTTTAGGTGACAATTATCTTCACTAGGACATGTGAGCCGTGATTACTATTTTACTGTCGTCAACTCAAGCTACCCGGACCCTTTTGGTTTGTTTGCCAGGACCTCTGCTAGCTCTGGGTTTGAGTGGTGTTTCACCCCTAACCACAACTCATCCGCTGATTCTTCAACATCAGTCAGTTCAGACCTCCATTTAGTTTTACCCAAGCTTCATCCTGGTCATGGATAGATCACCCAGGTTCGTGTCCATAAGCAGTGACAATTGCCCTATGCAGACTTGCTTTCGCTACGGCTCTGGTGGGTTCCCTTAACCAAACCACTGCCTATGAGTCCCCGGCTTATTATTCTTCAACAGGCATGCAGTCAGAGCCCTGGCCCCCTCCCACTGCTTTGGGAGCACTCAACTTGGAGTGGGCTTACTATACGCATATAGCGCTTATCATCTTCTTTTGCGGTTAGAATAGAAGAATAGTTTTAAATTTACCACATGACGATCGTGGCTTAGTAAAGTTAAGTCCTGCAGTTGTAAATTGGAATCATTACTTGAAATAATGCGCTGTATCTCGTCTTCATTCCACTGCAAGTCTGTCTTTCTAGGCCGGTATACCAATTTTTACTGTAGGATCAGAAGACAAACATATTAACTGAAATGCTATATCATGCAAATGCTATATATAGATACAGATAGCTAATATGTATGCTTGCCTCCTCTATAGTAAATGCCTATCACCAAGTTTTCTGATGAGCTGTATGTTTCTTTTTTGGGTCAGGAAAAGAATGAGAATATACAGAAGCAACTTGATTTGGTGCTGAACTCGAAAAGGCTGAAGTCCCAGATAAGTAGTAATGAAGCGACATCAGGTTTACCTGTTACCACCTTGCAAGAACCGTCAGGTGTGCGCTCTCTTTTTGTTACCTGTGATGATATACAGGGATATTCAGTAGATGGAATAAGAGGAACAAGATGGGTGTCGCAATGTGTATTTCACTCGTGTTATCGGCATGTAGAGGAGTTGAAGTCACAAGGCTGACATGCAAATCTTGTAAAAGACACTTAGCCAAGAGATTTCACTACAGCTGAATTTACTTGATACTCCGCTTCAGGAAAGACTTAGAAACGATGGTTTGTTTTTTTTACATTTCCATGATATAATAGAGTCAGCAAGAAACACAGACCATCCTGTGGTTGAACACCGAGGGTTTGGGCAACCAGCCCAATCAGCATCTGCATATGCTTGTAGTTCAAGAGATGATTCCAAGGAAAGGAATATGCCTCCAGAAAGAGTTCTAGATAACGTGTTATTGGTCGACAGCTGCGAGGTGTGAGCTTCGTGGATTTGAGATAAATTGGCTAATCGTGTTGCCTGCATATGAGATATCTGGTCGAGTCATAATGAGGTAAAGAAGGCATCTAATAAGCTGGAGGTAAGGTGATGGATCAGAAGGCCTTTCTCCAGCATTCCCCTTATATTTGAGTTTAGCCTCAATTCCATCCCTAATAAATTCACCCTAAACCTATCTTGAAGTTCATTATTTTGTGACCCTCAACTCAATGCCCTCATTCAATGAAAGATGCCATCCATACCAAACTTAAGTCATCAATGTGGTCGACTTAGTTATGGGATTTTGAAACGACTTTAGTAGACCATAGTAGCAATTCCAAACATGAAGGTAACAATACATTTATGAGCAACAAGATTAGCACGCTCATTCAAGTCCATTGTGCACTTCTGTTGATTTACTCTATTTTCACTAGAAGAATACTGGACCACGCCAGAGGGGTGTCTGGTAGAGGGTCTCCGATGCCTAAGTCAGTTTTCGCATGTGAGAAAGCTAAAGGGCCAAGAGGTATAGTGTTTGGGGTATGAAAGCATAGCCTTACCTGGGCCTCCTAGATGCCTTTATATAGGGAGAGAAGAGAGGGTTACTCAATTATGATAGGATTGGACTTCCTTAGTAGCAGTCATCATATAGAAATATAAAGCCGGCCCATCTCCAATACGGCTAGAGTCCAAGGTCTATCCGATTTGTAGGATGCATTAGAAGGACTATACTAGCTTTAGTCAGATGAGACTATTACAGAGGACACGTGGCTGTATTCTAATTGGTAGGGCATTTTTCTCCTTATTATTTTGCCCCCTCCTCCCTTACTCGCGGGACCAAGTATGAGGGAGCGTATTCTTAAGAGGTGCACAACTGCAATTCCATTTTCTTCCTAGTGGACAGTTGGGATGAAAATAGAAATGAAGCAGGCAATGACATATGGAAAAATTCCTTCAAACTTGGCCCATAGAACGTCTTCGACGTGACACGTCTGCTCGGCTAGTACGCTCGTCTGGCAGAGCAAACGGCAAAGTTTTGGCACGTATGCTTAGCTGGCCGTGCAAACGACAAAGAGGCACGTATGATTGGTTGACCGAACAAATAGAGACCCAACGAGTCTAACGGCCTCTTCTGCGATGACAACATGATCCTCCACTCATCTTAGACGAGTGAAATAGGCCATGTGTTAGACCGCTGATGCCTAAGGATGCATGGTCGTCATGCTCGTTTTGAACGAGCGCAGCAAGCTTAGGGTTTTGGTTTCATAGTGCTTAAGACGGTGGACGCTGTCATCACAGATGAACAAAAATAAGCGCATGGGCCCTGGACCGATAAGCTTAACGGGCACATGGTCTGTTAAGCCTAGGGGTGTGTGGTTCGTCTGGTCGTCTTGGACAATCGGACTAAGATAATGGGCACCGAGTATACCTGAAGACGCGCGTTACGCAAGGACGTTGGGTTTGCACACTCATCTTGGACGAGCAATTTTCAAAAAATTAGATTTTGGACACCGCATGACACCGCTATTTTTTAATATATTTTTTTATTATATATATATATATTTAATAAATATCAAATATATTCTATAATCTAAAATAACAAACAATAATAAAAAACTGTTAAAATAAGGAATTTAAATACAAGTCATAATTTATTTGGTCAATATTTAGTTAGTCTAATGTACTGAAAATGCAACGACAAAGGGAGAAAAGAAAAAAAGAAAAGAAAGAAAAGAAAAGAAACGAGAGGACAAAGGTGAAAAGAAAAAATAACTGGAAAGAAACGAGAGGGAGTGGCGACAAAGGGAGGAAAGAAACGAGAGGGAGTGGCGACAAAGGGAGAAAAGAAAAAAAGAAAAGAAAGAAACGAGAGGACTAGAACAGCTGAACAGGCGACGAGACAAGGATAAGAGAAGAAAGAGATCTGGGTCAGCGGCGGAGGACCTCCGGCGAGACTCTGGCGACCATGGCGAGACCTCTGGCAACGGCGACATCGACAGCGACAGCGACAGCGGCAGCAGCTAACTTCTCTTCCTTCGGTGACAACGGCAGTCAGATCTGTTGGCTTCGGCTTCGGATCTTCGTCGACTGAGCTCCGGCAACACCGGCGATAGCTCCGGCAACACCGGCACAACCTTGATGTGGTCGGCATACATCAGACTCGAGGTGAGAGAGAAGAAGACGGCCGTGAGGTGAGAGAGAAGAAGACCGTAATAGTTCAATAAATCTGAAATTGGCCCCAAACCTTCCGACACTGCCGATTGCCGTGTTCGATACTCCTCGATGAAGTGTCCGACACGGTGTCGGAAAATAAAAAAAATTCCGACACCGATTGGCGGTGTCCGACACGTGTCGGGCAGTGTCCGGAGGGTGTCGAGGTGTCCGTCCGTTTAGGACACCAGACCTCCACCTAGGAGAGGTGTCCGTGCTTTGGAGGGCTCAGGGCTTGGTCTGCTAATATGTAAAGTGCTGCTTAGTTTGGACGAACATAGAACGAATGCGCATGTATGCTTGGCTTGACGAGCAAATCGATAAGTCGCACGTCTGTTCGGCCGAACGAGAGAATATCGAAGGGGCATTAATTGCTCAAGGGAAATGAGGTGCCTTTTCGTACTCTGTGTATGATTATGACGGTTGGAGGTTTACAAAGGGATTGATTGAGAGAGGACCTCACTTCATTTTCATTTATGAGAATTCGTGAGATAGTATTAGACTTGAGCGAAAGAGAGGTGGTGATCGATATATGTTGAGGCGCCACCGGAGATCACGTTTTCTCTTGAATCTTTCAATACTTGCGAAGAACAAGGTGTTCTTTTTCCTCAATTTCCTTGCTTTGATCTCTTCAAACGCATCATTCTAGCACATCTCCTGTTCGTGGGTTTGACTCCTCTGAGGTTAACCTAGAGGTGACGTCCATAGGGATTAAGTCTTGTGTCCCTATTCCCTTTTTTTCGCGCTCACCAATGTGCCGATGAGGACAGTGTTGAACAAGTCATACGAGACGCCGTAGATCCTTCTCCATTTCATGCTCATTTTCCAGAGAGTCGTGTTCGTTCTTACGATAGATCATCTTAGGATACAATATGAAGGTTAGGCGTCCCACTACTAGGGAGCCAGCCAATTTCGAGGACGGGCGGCCAAATTGGCGTCTATATAGACATGTTTGTGAACGGTTTTAGGGCCCACATGTTTGTGAACGGTTTTAGGGTTCTCCTTCACTTGTTTTACGCACAATTCTGTAGGTGGTACCAAATTGCACTCGACCAGTTGGCTCCAAATGGGTGGAGATTCTTCTCATACTTCATGTATATTTGCCACACGCTTAATAAAGAGCCTAGATTCAAAGTGTTTATGTACTTCTATAGCCTCACACAAATAACTAGGCAAGGGGTTGGTATCACCTTAGTCGAAAACATTGCACGGGTATGACATTGTTGCATACCCTCCTTCGTCTGACCATTTAGTGGAAGGACAACTATTTATTCTTCATAGTGCTTGAGGGGGGCGACTCCTTCCCGACAGAGTGAAGTGTATGTCCAGATACGTCCCTCAAAAATAAGACGAGGGAGGACACATTTGATGACTTTGACTGGAAATGCGTCACAAGCTGAAGGAAATGGCGCCAGTTAGCTGCAAACATCGGCTAAGCTACAGAAACTTTGCTAGTGTGGCGTGGTATTTAGCCCGTATAACGTCGAGGCAGGAGAGGGCTGGGCTGTTAACGGTATTTGCCCTCAATTCTTAATGAATTGGTAGTCACTAAACTTCAGTTTGTTTCATTTTGGCCACTGTAATCACAAATGTGTTCAATCTGGCCATTCTGTCAGCCGTGGTTAAATTTTCTCCATTGAAGGGTCACGTGCTGTGCACATGACTCATCAAGTTGGGAGTAATTTTGTCTCTTTACCTCAAAGATCTTCCTGAGAACAGTTCTCTCTCCTTTTCATTTCATTTCATCAATCCGCCACTCTTCCTCTCTCTTCATTTCATCTTTCTCTGTCTCTTGCTCACCCTCACACACAGATCTGCCACCATCAATTCAAGAAATGAAAGAAGAGGTTACTGCTTGTGATTGAATGGCAGGTGGTTATGGGGTTTGGGTGGTAGCAACAGCGAGGAGCAGGAGACCAGCAACGACGTGGCGAATGAAGGAATGTTATTTGTCCAGGAGACCAGCAACGACGTGGCGAATGAAGGAATGTTATTTGTCTGTGATGTTGCGATGGCTGCAGCCGTCGGAGGAGCGGACAGCAGCAGTGTTGAAAAAGGCCAAGAATTCGAAGAGGTTATGACTGGCAAGGTGTAAGGCCATTACTGAATTGAGATTTGTTTTGTAGCTGTTGGGTGTAAAAAGTTGAGGTTGATTAGCTTGACATGGTGTTTGTGTATTGTGGATTTGGGGGTGGGAGCGGAATTGGTCATTCCCTTTATTTAACAATTTTTGATTCAAAGTAAGTAATTGACTTACCCAGCCTTTGAAGGAGTAGAGGGTTGACTGCTTACTCTTTTTGTTCTATCTAACACCACTTGTTAATTTCCTAGTCTTAATCCTATTGTAATACCTTGAGAGCTCTCTTCTGAGTTCTTTGTCAAGCAGCGTCAGTTCCATACTAGTAAGTGGTCGTTTGTGCTATTAATCTTTTTTTAGGATAAAAAGGTGACAAATGGATAGAGATTCAATTCCTACGGGGTGGAGACTACGGGGTCGGTCCATGGATAATTGCTGTTAAGTGTAAGGAGATTCGTAGCTTGTAGCTCTCTTAGTTGTCGGTTATGAAACATTTACTTTTTTAGTACTATGCTTGTAGAATGTAGGCTTTTTAGTTGAGGTTTTCTTACTTCGGATGGCGGGTGGTGGATGGTGTGGATGGTGGTTGATGATGGTTTGGATGGTGATGACTGGGTGGTGAAGTTTGGGGTTTGGCATGTGGTGGTAGAGAGAGAGAACAAGAAGAAATATTTCATGTCATTGCTGACATGGACGATCAATAAAACTTAAAGGGAATGTAAGGTTAAAAAAGAAAAAAGAAAAAGAGACCATATGAGAAGAATACAAAAAAAGTTTAATGAAAAGATGGTTTTGCCCCTATTTTGAGGCCCCATGTGCGGGTCAGGTGCTCAGTTGACGGAAAAAAAACTAACACCGAGTGACAGAATGGCCAGATTGAACACATATGTGAGTCAATGGCCAAAATGAAACAAATTGAAGTTTAGTGACTTTAGTTAAAAATGGGTCATAGTTCGGTTAATATTGGTCCATTTTAGTCTAATATCCATGAAAGACCATTTTGAGAAATTTGCTGTGTTATTGCTTGATAAAGTGTGCCGCTATGGGCCGAGTAGATCAGCTAAATCTCAAATAACTAGATAACATCACAAGGTTGACTAGCTAAAAAAAGGTGCCAACGTTTGGCAAAAATAAACAACGCAAAAATCGCCGAAGAAGGATAAAAGAGTATGCTAGAGCTAGGCTAAATATCCGAGGGGTGCTACACCCAACAAAAATAGTACAAGGCGGCGAGCACTAAGTATAGTAGCGACGCAGGTTGGTCGCACTCCAAGTTCGAGGAACCAGATATCCATCATATGTTCCAAGTGGTCTGCGAAGCTTGACCACTCTATATGGGCCCTTTCATTAAGGGAGAGCTCGCCAGTAGCTTCCTTGGGTCCAAACGCTTATGCCTTACAGAGGACAAGCTCACCAATCTTGAATTATCGGGGACGTACCCTTGCATCGTGATAACGTGCAACATGCTACTGATAAGCTGCTATGCAGAGCTACGAGCAATTACGCAGCTCATCCAAGAGGTCTAAGTTGTTCCGCAGGTTGTCATCATTTTGAATCTGATTGAACTTTCACTGCGGAGTGATGGGATGCCCAGCTCCAAAGGGATGATTGCTTCTGTGCCAAAGGCAAGATTGAAGGGTGTTTCACCAGTTGTAGTGCGCACAGTGGTGCAATAGGCCCAAAGGATTATAGGGAGCTTCTCGACCCATATGCCTTTGGCTGCGTCTAGCTTCTTTTTGATCGCTTGCAATAGAGTGCGATGAGTGATATTTGTCTGCTTATTGGACTGCAGGTGAACAACTGATGTGAAGCGATGCTCAATCTTGAGGTTGAGCAGAACTGGCAGAACGAAGGATTATCAAACTGCTTCCCATTATCCGTGACCAAAAGTCGGAGAATACCAAAGCGGCAAACAACTCTCCAGATTAGTCTTCGCACTCACACTCGTGCTAGGTGATGGGGGCTAGGGCCTTGGCTTCGATCCACATTGTGAAGTAGTCGATCGCCACGACGACAAAGCAGCTATTCACTAACACGGGGAAACGGTTTGAGCAGATCCATCCGCCACATAGCGAATTGAATGGAGCTTCCCATAGAGGTGATTGGAGCCATTGTTTGATGAGAGACTGGTGCACAGCGTTGGCACTTGTCACAATGTTCGGTGAAATGAAGAGCGTCTTTGTGCATGTTAGGCCGATAATAGCATTGCCTTAGAACCTTGTAGGCTAGTGCTCGTCCACCCGAGTGCTGGCCACAGATGCCTTCGTGAAACTCGCACAATGCTTAGTTGGCCTTTTCTGGGGTTAAGCATTGCAAGTAAGGGAGAGTAAAGGAATGCATGTACAAAACTCCATCCATAACGGAGTCGAGCGAGGCTCATCGCTCTATTTTCTGTGCCTCGGCTCTGTTTTCGGGCAAGGTTCCATCCTCTAAATAAGCGTGAATTCGGTCAATCCAACTTGGCTGACCAACTACGTCCATGACGCTCTGTTCTTGGATACTGGATTTGGATGACAACTCCAAATAAACCGTGTGCTGTAGATCAGAAGAGTCGAGCGAGACCAACCTGGGTAATGCGTCTGCTTGGGTGTTGTTTGGTTGGTAGATTTGTTGAATCGTGAACTTCTTGAATATGGCTATGACTGCCTGGGCTTTGCTCAACTGGGAGTCACTGTAGGTTGTTAGGGATTCTGCTCGAATAGCCTTGGCGAGGTGCATCCTTTGCTTTTAAAGCTTCGTACTCTGCTTCGTTGTTCGAGGCTTTGAACCACAGTGTATACTAAACCGTTACATTGTCTGTTCCTGTGAGGATGAGGCCCGCTCCACTCCTGTTTGCATTATTAGATGAGAGGCTCATGGTTCGGCTGGGGTTCTTCCACTGGCTCATCTGGGATGTCGTTAGAGAATGTGCATTCGATAACAAAATCAGTGAGGGCCTGCCCTTTGATGGAATATTGATGTCGATAATGCATGTTGAACTCGCCTAACTCAATAGACCACCCGACCAGACGGCTAGAAGTGTCCGGCTTGTAGAGGATGCGTCTAAGGGGTTGATTCGTGAAGACAATGTTGGTGTGAGCCTGGAAATAGGGCCGCAGCTTTCTGGCAGCCGTTAGGAGGGCAAACGCAAACTTCTCTATAGCAGGATAGCTGTTTTAGCCTCTTCTTGTACTTTGCTTGCATTGTAGATGGGCTTTTAGGAACCATGCTCTTCACGGATGAGCATGGTGCTAACTGCCAGCTGGCTTACTGCAAGGTAGAAGAAGAGTTCTTCTCCCGGTAGGGGTTTGAAGAGCAGTGGAGGCTCGGTTAGGTATGCTTTGAGCTGGTCGAAGGATATCTGGTATTCAGGCGTCCATTCAAAGTTTTTAATGCCTTGAAGAATGGAAGACATTGTTTTGCGGACTTGGAGGTGAAACTAAGAGCCGCTATGTGGCCAGTAAGCACCTGTAATTCGCAGATAGAGTGCGGGGGTGACATAAACTGAATAGCAACAATCTTCTCCGGATTGGCTTCGATCCAAGCTGCTGGAGACTAGCAATCCCAAAAATTTGCCAGATTGGACACCGAAGGCACACTTGGCTGGGTTGAGCTTCATCTGGTACTTCAGGAGAATAACAAAGCACTGTTGGAGGTCATCGGAATGGTTCGCTGCCTTCAAGCTCTTGACGAGCATATCGCTAACACATGCCTCCATGTTCTGCTTATGAGAGGTTTGACCACTTTGTCCACCGGGCGCTGGTAGGTGGTGGCGGAGTTCTTAAGGCCGAACAGCGTGACTTAATAAAAATACAGCCCTTGATCGTTATAAAGGCCTTCTTTGGGATGTCATCTGTGTATCTGAAGATAGTTGTACCCGGAGAAAGCATATATGAAGCTAAGTAGTTCATGAACGGAGGCAGCGTCGACCAGGATGTCTATGTGTGGGAGAGGGTAGCTGTCACATTAGGCATGCTTTGATGAGATACAGTAAAATCTATGCAAATCCACCACTTGCCTTTAGGTTTCACAACCATGACGATGTTGGTGATCCACTCTAGGTAATTAATCTCTTCTATGAAATCGGCCGTGAGGAATTTGTTAGCTTCGTTGTTGATTATCGCTTGTTGTTTAAGTGCAAATGGGCATCTCTTCTGTTTGAGTGGTTTGTGACTTTGGTCGAGGTTGAGACGATGACGGATGACGCTGGAATCAATGCCTAGCATGTTCGCTGCTGTCCATGCAAAAACATCATGGTTTTTCCTCAGAAAAGAGATGAGCTCCCCTCGGGGGGTACAGGTGTTGAGTTGTGGTTGTATGGACAGGGCGTGCCCGCCCCACTCGGCTGCGCAGAGAGCAGCCGTGCAAAGGCTTACAGTCTCCGATGAGTCGAATGCAGTATGTTCCTCTTCAGGTAGCAGCGTGTTTGCGGTGGCGGGGTTGACCAGCGGGGCCAGGTGAGCATGGATTTGTGGCATGAGATTATCAATAGAGCGGCTAGTCTGTTCCATGGATGGGGCCAATCTATTGCAAAAGAAATCTGGACAACCTTCTAGCACGGTGGATAATCTGCACAACACAAAAGGACGACAGTTACCACGCTGGGGGGTGTCCGGCAGAGCGTCTCCGATGCCTAAGTCAGTTTCAGAAAGGGCAAAAACTAAACGGCAAAGAGGTATAGTGTTTAGGGTATGAGGGGATGGCCTTACCGGGACCTCCTAGAGCCCTTTATATGAGGAGAGAAGAGAGGGTTAATTATGATAGGATTGGACTTCCTTAGTAGGAGTCACCGTGTTGAATTATGCAGCCCGGCCCATCTCCAATAGGGCTAGAGTCAAGTCCTATCCGATTTGTAGGATTTATTAAGAGTACTATACTAGCCTTAGATAAAACTATAACGGAGGACACGTGGCTCATTCTAATTGGTAGTGCATTTTTTCCCCTTATCACCACATGTGCCAAGTTTCACTACAAAAGGAAAAATCAGAATCAGGAGGAGCGAAGAAGGAAGAAAAAGAGCCTGGCTTCTCAACCAAAGCAAAAATTAGAGCAGTCCTATGCCCCTTCCCTTTCATTTTCCCGGTGGGATGGTCCTCAATCATAAAACTGTCACGAGAGAAAGCAACATGTTGTCATCATTAACAAGTTGGTCAACAGAAATAAGATTAGTGGTGAGCTTAGGAATGAAGAATATCTTGGACAGATGGAAGCAAATATTAGTGACATAAAGAATGATTAACCCTGCCAAAAATGTCCATCTTCTTGCCATTTGCAACGATATTCTACTTTCTCCCTTTTTAAGGAGTAATAATGGAATGGGGACTTGTGTACCGTAGTCTTATTATTTGATGCAACTGTGTCTATTTTCTAAAGGGGGCTAATTGTGGGGTACAGATTTCATCAGAGATTGACAGTGCTGGACTTCTCACAGAATGAAACCATGAGCAGTTTGTGATTGTGCATTGAATGAGGATCCATAATATACAACACTAGCAGCCTGGTAAACACGATGATTAGATGTCCTTTGTTTCACTACCCTTTTGCAGAACTCCAGGACATTTACTAACATTATGCCCTGCTTGCTTGCAATAGATGCAAGGCCCAAGCCAGTCCACGTTTCTGATACTATATCCGAGCAAAGATTCTGGGAAACCCATAAAAGAAATCACGACGTGAACTTGAGATCAAAATTCAAATCGACAATTAGCCTTATAAGAATGAAAACAGAGATCTAGAAACCTGATGATATCGAATAGACAAGTGACTGACTAATCTCCCTCTGATGCGCATGATGTACAGAGAAACTGCATAGATGGAATGAGGAATAAGAGTGATGTCGCATAACCACGCCTAGGAAACAGTTGCATACATTTAAGTCGGTTAATTAGTGTACAAGTACATATGTGTCCCTAAGATTAAGTAAATATAGAAATACAGTAAATACACTATTACACTTTACATATAACTTCTTACAACCTGTAGCTTGATTTTTGTTGGGTAAAGTTGATAACTCAGAAAAAAAAAGAGAAAATTAGTGGTTTAAGTAGTTGCATATGTTTGAATTTAGTCACGAGATACTGCCTGGATTCTTTTAGCTAGACTCAATGGAGAAGTAAATTTTGCATAACTTGCCAAGTGTGATGAGGTGATCATGTAGAGATCAGACTACAAAACGTCTAGTTCTGATCCCCTTTGGTCATTTTGCACGTTAAGAGCTCTAGCCATTTAGCACTACTTACTAAGAAGGCATGAGGTTGGGGAGGATGTTTGGAAGGTAGACCAAGAAAAGAAGAAAACAGAGGTTTTTCAGGGGATGTTCAAATTTAGTTTGAGTAAAAACTCTCTCAAAATAAATGTTTCCATTTCACAGCCAGAAGTTCTGATGTGTGAGCTTTTGCTTTCTGTTTTTACATGATTTTATGTTGGTCTGTGTACATGGTTGGCTCTCTTCCTGAAATAATACCAATATAATGTGATTTTCTAGTTTAGTTACATGAAGGGGATTCTTTTTCTTGGATACTTGCAAGAGAAGAAGGATTTCAAAATGGGAACCGAGCATCCGCTTTTGAACAGAGTTATGAAACCTTGTGCTCTTTCCCTGTCCCACTCCCTAGATAAAAGTTTCAAGTACAATTAACTGGGTTGGGAAGAGGGTTCTCGCTTCCTTAATGTAGTTGATTCGTTTTAGAACAGAGGTGACGGTACTTGGTTCATTGGATTAGTACGTCATAATTTTATTCATGGTTCTTTTTAAAATTGAGCACTTTATCTTGGTTGGGTTCACACGGAGTTGGGTTATTATTGAGGTTTAGATTGTCCTCCCTTGACCTCTCTACAATCCTACCATGTTCACGTTCCTATACATTGCTTTGAAGAGCTTGGTTTCTGTTAAAAAAATTGTTACCTTTCTGTTTAAGGTGACAATTACAATTGATCAATATTTGCCAATGTTACAACTGCAGACAAGCAAGCAGGACAGAAGGTGGGCTCCGCAAAAGTTCCTAACCGTGTTGTACCAGCATATAGAAGGTTTTAGTTAGCATCTCCCGAATTCCTTTGATCTTATATCTGGTTATAATTCTTACAGTGAGGGGAAATTTTTTTTGGCAGGGCAAAAGTTAGAGGAGTCCTTTTGCATGATACTGAAGGTGAAGCGGATAAGTAGAAGTATATGGCACCTGGTTTACCACGTTCCATGGGGATACATATGTTGCAGAGTTTTCCATTTAAGTTTTACCACAGGTTCATACCATGAAAGATGTGATACGAGAAGTGATATGTTTGTGATCTATAGTTTACATGCTATATGTCTGTACTAGATCGGTACATTAACATATATGTATTGAGGATTGTAGCTTTTAGAAGAAAAGACTTGAACTTTGATGAATTCTTTTCAAAAGAGAAGCTACGTGCTTGTATACATCATCTGACGCTAAAGCTTTTCTATAAGTGCAATTTGGAAGACAATGCAAAGATGGAAGTAAGGGAGTTTTTGCTTAAGAGCAACCAAAGGAGAAAATGAATTTCTTTGCTTCCTCCGCCCCTCCTTCCCCACCTTCTTTTTCCCGGCGTTACATGTACGCATGAGCTATAAATTCCGTACATGCAATAGTGAGTAATTAAGAGACCACATGATGAACTCATTTATTTGCCGACGCTTCTAAACCCGTTTTGCGGTAGACTGGTAGCACAGACGTTGATTTTGTTTTCTTGTGGAAGGACCAGCAACCTGGTGTGAAGTTGCGATCTGCATGACGTTGAGTGGTAGCTAATGAGTTGCTCAGTATTGATAGGGGAGTATCCGGTGGCATCAGAAGGGAATCATGCGGCCAGTCAAAATGGTAACCCCCTTCGGATGCACGGGAACAACAGTATTCTGCTATAACGACGTAGCAGTCGTTCCTAAGCAATTCAATTACTCGCTCTGCTTGGGTTTATGCATGTCGACCAATACTGGTTACTGCTCACATGATCCCCATTTATATTACTGTTCTGTTATTGATATCACATCTCTAGAGTATGCTTTTGGCCAAAAGCAAACTTCTCTACAAAACATTATAAAGCAAACGCGTGTGTTATTTATTGCTTTGGCTGCTGTTGCTTAAGTTATTCTTTCTTTTGAATGTGACGAGAAATCACACTTTTCACCCATCGGTTTCTCTGATACATCAAACGATGGTCCTCTAGAAATGTTTGAATGGGTCCTCAACGCGGATTTCTTCCTCGAACCCATAAAATCTGTGAGGAACATCTTCAGAAGGAAGGACTCCACTATGCATGCTCTTGCTCCTTGACATCCGGTCTCTTGAGGCTTTTCCTCCCTTTTTTCCGTGATATTAACATGTCCCGTGATACTCGGTTTTCGCTTCTGAATGCTACAGGCCATTGCAGAACAGAGAGCTCATAGGAAGACACTGTGTGTGTACACATATACATATGTGTTTGTGTGTAGGTACTACTGATTCGTTCTTAGGAAGTTGAGTTGTAATTGTCTAAGCCAAGCAGTCTATAGTAATTTGAGAAAATGAGTTGATGTTAAATTAGATGATCTAGAGTATGTGTCAGTGAATATGTTTTGACATGTTAGATTGAAGTGGTAGGTTAACGTCTCAGAAATTCAGAGCGATGGAACTTTGAATTTTGAGGGTGTTACAGCATGGGTGATTTTAATGTGTGTATAGGAGATATTTTGGGTGGGTAGTAGTATGTGTGGGAATTGCCGAGTGGGTGTATGTGTGTGTGTATATGTGTTTGAGTGTGTAACTGTGTGTGTTCAAGTGACAGTGAGTATGTGTTCGGGTGGGGTGTAATGGATATATGTGTGTGTGTGTGTGTGCGCGTGCGCGCTAGGGCGTGTGTGTGTAGTAATGTGTGTTTCGGTGTATAAGTGTATTTTAGGTGTATTAATGTATGTGTATGTGTGATTGTGTCTGGGTTAATGTGCGAAGGAGTGTTCCGTGAAGTGCGTGTCTCGGCTGAGGTTAAAGAAATTGTGCATTGATAATGTGTAGTAGTGTGTGTTTTAATTTTGAATAAACTATAAGTGTCACTAAAGGGAGGTCAAGTTAGTAGTTTTACATGAATTTTTATAAATAGTTCGAACAAATATCTAACAAAGTCCAAAACAGTAATCCCTATTATTTTTACAAGACGTACGCTGTGAAAAAGTTTGGAATTTTTCGGTGTCAGCAAAAAATGCTAAATTAAGGTATGGATTATAAGGAATTCGCGAATTATTTGACATAGAAAATCAAGTAATTTTAATCTGAAAACTTCAGGAAAACCTGATATTATTGATATGTTTCATTTTTAAAAATTCCATACCATTCTGAGGCCGATAGTTATTTTTAGTGAAACCGACTTCTGAGTGCTCAGTCTGGACACTACACGCTGTGAAAAAGTTTGGGATTTTTCGGTGTCTGCAAAGGATACTAATTAGGATATCGATTAGAAGGAATTCGTGAATTATTTGACATAGTAAATCAAGTAATTATAATCTGAAAGCTTTAGGAAAGCCTAATATTTTTGATGTGTTTCATTTTTTAAAATTCCATATCATTCTGGGGCCGATAGCTATTTTTAGCGGAACCGACTTTTGTGCCTTCAGTTTGGACACTGGTTCAGGATTTTCAAGCGAAATTTTTTTAAAATACTTTTTAACCTAAAAATGATTTTAGGATGCTTAAAGTAGTGTTTTTGAGATTTTTCCGGTGTCGGGAATCCCTAGGGAGTATATTCGTGATAGCCACCTAAAGGGAGTACATTGATAATTTTACCTATAAAAGATATTTTTAGATAAATTCACATATGGTAGGGGTATTTTACTGATTCTGTTTATGGAAAGGCTATCGTGGTGATTGATGTATAAGAGGGGTGTTTTTGATAATTTTACACATAAGGGGTATATTGGTAATTTACGTACTCAGTGAGGGGGTTGTTCTGGGAGTATACGTGAGTCAATATTGAAGTCATAATATCGTAGTATATACCGTATACTAATAATTGGATTGTTCCATTCAGGTTAAAGCAACAGACTTTCGTAAGGGGCCTGAACTTGCGTAATTATGCAGGGTTAGTACTTTAAAGAACGTCTTGTTATTGTACATCATGCATGTGTACACTCTCTGTGCATTGCCTAAATGGCATTGCCTCTGCCCAATACCTTTGAATTTTCTTACATTGTATCTTACAATGATCATTTTAAAAAATAATGTTCAAATGAATGTTTTGTTATTTGATTGAAGGGGATTGAGTTATGATTCTTCCCCATATTGTGATAAAAATGAACTATCTGTGATTGTATAAAACCCTTCCCATATTGCCCTTTGCAGAACCTATGTTCATTTTAAAATCCTTTGAAAGTTTATCATTATATTTTAAAATGATGGCTTTGAAAATGATCTTCAATATTTGTTTTGGTATCTATTTATGATTGATTATGATTGTTTTGGAAATCATCAAACTATTTTATATCATTTGAATTATTTTGAAAAATTATCATCAATGGACTCTTGAGTCGTTTGTAATTCCATCGGTTGTCCTTGAATAACCTTACTGAGCTCTCAAAAGCTCATCCTTCATTTGATTCCATTCTGCAGATAATAATCAGCTGTAGAATGCTCGGGAATGAATTTAGAGTCTCTGTTAACTTGTCCTATAAGAACTCGAGTTTGTAAAGAGCCTAAGTTTTAATAGTTTGAGTTTAAGCAGTTTTGTTATCTTGTATCTTGAAGAATATGAGTTGATGTCTTGTTAGCTGCTTTGAAGTATGTGTCAGTAAATAGAATATGACAGGGTAGGTTAACGTTCAGGGCGATGGAGCTCCGGATTTTCGAGATGTTACGTGAATAATTATTGTTTAATGTCTAGTCAATATATAAATTAGGAGAATCAAGCCTCTCAATTAGCCCTAATGCGCCGCCTGAGTTTCGATCTCTACTAGAGCAAGCATTTGACTTAAATGGAAGCAGGGTTTAAGGAAATATCTGGGCATCAATTTGGATGTGGCTGTGCACAAAAAAGAGATTTTTAGGAGCATTGTCCAGAAGATTCAAGACAGGTGTGCACACTAGTTAGGGTAAGGCAGGCCAAGCCACCCTTATTCATTCAGTTCTTTCCTCCCTCCTTGTTCACTATATGTCGTCATATAAATTTCTTGCGGCAATTTATAAACAGCTAGATCAAATTTTAGCCCCTTTTTGGTGGTCAGGTGATGCAAGCTACAGTTCCATTCACTGGATTTCTTGGTCAAATATTTTTTGTGGCAAATTATGTATCAGAGGTTAGTAGTAGCTCTGAGCTAATGAAAAGGAAATGTATGATATCCAATCAATGTCCGTTTTACAGCATCCTGAAACCCATGATCAGTTTTTCTTGTAGTTTTGGGTAAACAGGATGCGTCTAGAACTGATTAAGCGATTACCTCGATTTTGCATTGTCTTTGCACGTCCATTTCGCAGTTTGTTACGTACTATGCAATGTACTTTATCCTTCCAAAAGGTGTTCCATAGATTAATTAAGTGTCGTGATGGGGTTCCTATGCCAAGCTCAGTCCAGTTTCAACATTTTTATGCACCTCTTATTCCACTATATTTTCACGTACATGCAACTGTCCATTTCTATCGAACACTGTGTTTTGTGTTGTCTCAGTTACTATGTCGTCTCATGCTTGTAGCAAAATTGGTATTGGTATGGTTGCCTTCACATTTACCGGGGTGCCATCAGGGGCATACTCGGATGTTTTTGTTATGATTGATGAAAGTAGTGATATAGCGGCTGCTTTGTTCTTTGTTATGGCTTGGTTAGCGAAAATTCCTTGCGTTCCCATTAGTCTTTTGGTTGCTCACTCGATGTTACTCATGCAGATCAAGGTTAGGGCCGAAGAAAGTTCCACCGAGTTTTGTGGTAGCCTTTTAGGTATTATATCTAGTTTCACTGAGTCTTGTGATAGCCTTTTGGGTATTATATTTAACCACAACCAAATAGTGCATTCAATGCACATCAACCGAGGCACAACAAGTGTCTTGCAGCTCTCTTCAACGATAGCATCTTTTGTATTGCATTCAGGCCAAAGTGTGAAACAAGAATTGTTTGACGGAGTTCAGATATAGCCTTCATGCCTGATCTGAATTGGCTATTGCTACATCTTGTTTTGTAACTTATCTCAGCCTTGTGGTGTTTTGTTGCCTAAGTTTTAGTTTGATACTTGTTCTTTATGTAATATTTAGGTTACTTTATCTTGTATTTTTTCTTGTTTTCTTTTGGTTGCTCGCTTGGATGGGGGTGTCTCCATTTAATTTGTCTTTTACCTTTTGGCCACTCCATGCATATTCGGTCCCACACACACACACACACACACACACACACACACACACACACACATATATATATATATATATATATATATATATATATATATATATATATATATATATATATATATATATATATATATGAACTCAAAAAAAGAAACTAATACTTCTGAAAATTTTTGGGATGTTGTATTAAAAGCAATACCTCATAATCAAACTTAAGAACAGTTGTGGATATTTAGTGAAACTTTTAAAGATGCAAGAACTCGATATCAGGTATATTAAAAGACTGTTTAGCCATCAAACATGGCATAAAATCTTTTGATACATGTTTAGTTTAGAACTTTTTTTATCAGAACACATAACATGTGTTTTAAAGAGATTTAAAAAAATTTGTCAAACAAGACTTTATCGATGACAACAATGATTCATATTACTAAACCTTTGATGTTGAATACATCTCATGAGCTAATAATGCACTTGCAGATTGTCTAACTGGGAAATTAAGTTTTATGATACTTGAATTAATAACCCCAAAAAGACCATACAAAAGACTCTGAAAGAAAAGGTACGAAGCTCGAGACCCAGAACTTGGATTTCTCTCCAGTGAAAAAGGAAATTGAAGAAAAATTGTTGGAATTGCCAACAGACATACCATAAATTATGGCAATGCAGTCTAAAGAAACCAAGACTAGTCCACCAGTCTTGGACAAAATAGAGTAAGGCTGGAACCTCGACAGTATGGTTCTATAACAAATACATTGGCAAGAGAACAAAAATAACTACCCCACTAGAAGGAAAAATTGAAAGCAAGGAGAGAAAAACGACGATCTATACGTAAAATTAAGATTAAAAAATCGTTAGAAGAGAATGTCACCATGACAACCTGAGATAATAAAACAAAACTGTTTCACAATCTAGGGTTAAGTACTAAGAGTAAAAGCGTGTTTGGAGATATATGTTATTGCTTGAGAGAAAATCATAGAAAATAATTACAAATAAATTTAGAAATCTGACCGATTATTAAGGATTTAGAAGCAAAGCTTAACAAGAAGAAAGAAGATGCGGTGATATGTTTACAAAAGGAGAAAAAAAGGGAAGGGAGAGTCAGCTTAGTAGAAGAGCAAGAATCATTATTTCCACCTGGTATCACTAATAAGATAAAAAGGCTAGCAAGGAAAGAAAATAAACATGAAGAAATCATTTGAATACCTCAGACGAAAACATTCCTAACTAAGATTATGGATGGCCAAGGTTCATGCTACCATTAGACAAAATCAATCACAGGGATTGAACACGGATTTGGGGATACAAGTAAGAGAGATTGAGAAGATCTCCAACCAGTGGAAGACTTCCCAGCCATAATTAAATATGCTCGGTAGTGATGTGATTCAGTCGAAAGATCATCATAGTCCAGATATTATCAACTTTGGCAGAAAGTAGTCAACAAAGTTCTATCATCCATACAAGATCTGGTTCACTGGCTTATCAAAATATTATGAAGGTAAATTTAATAATGAACTATGGAACACATCTAATCCAGAAAGAGACAACATTGGAAAGATCAGTTTTGTTCACGCCATTGTAGAAAACATGAAGCAATCAGTAGAATAAGTTTGTGATGGATGAAGAATGGTAATTCTACAAAGGATGCAACGCATTCATAAAACAATTAAGACTGGGGTTAGACCAAAAATTTAATAGCCTAGGACTGGAGGAACTTAGCCAAACATATGAGCTATACAAGTTGGTTCGTATTGACAAAATAAGCATGATTGATATGTACACCAATACCAATGAAAAGTGATAAAGCTAAATGGGGGAGCAAAAATAGAAGAAAAGGTTATATGCCATGTGAAGGTTTTCTGAAAAGAAAGAATACAAGGTAGAGGTGGAACCTATAGGAATAATAGAAGAGTTTCAATAATGAAGGATCCTATGTAACCAACTCTTTCATCTATAAAAAGAGTCTCAGTAAGACTTTAAAGACAAAAGGAAGTTTGAGAATATTTCAGAGATTGTGAAGTGTGGTAAGAACTAGTGTGTGCAAGTGTGGAGAGATACAATAGAAAGAAACATAAGCTCTCATCTAATTTTCTTTTAATTTTCCTTTCCACAACAAATAAATAGTTATTGTTTTCATAAGCTGCCTTGTTACTGTACTTTTGAAACTAAAATCCTAGAAGCTTGAGAGTGTTTAATTTGCCATTAGCCATAGAAGGAAGTAAGGCGTTGGGCTGTGTGTTGACTTCGTGAAAAGCTTGGAGACCAAAAAGCGACAAGAGAAACATTATGTTTTGAAATTACATGAAGAATATATGATTTGTGGCCAGCAAAATAGTGCATAAAATTGTATCTTTCTAAAGTTTTGGGGTTAGATCGCAATTACCTTAAAGTATTGAGGTTATATTGCAATTACCTTAAAGTGTTGGGGTTTTATTCCAAAACAAAACTGCCTTGAAATCGTGGTTACGAACCACGGCTTCCAAAAGCGCAGTATGGAGTTAAATAAGTTTCAAAATACAACAAACTAAACATATAAACATTTATTTTACATTATCTAAGTAAAAAAAACACCATAAATGGTTAATACTCCTATTAAACTTGAAAGGGACTCATCTTGCTGCTTAGCGCTACAATTACTGTGCAGTCTCTCTCCCTCATGGTCAGCGACAAAGTCCACAACGGGACATAGGCAAGTGCTACATTACTTGTAAGCTTATAGCAGACGCATCAATTTTGCATAGGCTCTTATTTATAAGAGAAAACGCTCCTTTCATCAGCTATTCTTCACCAGGTTCAGGCCTTCTTTTATGTACCATTGACTGGTGTGTATACCTTTCATGTCCAACGCTTTTGGATTTTGTACAAACGTTTTGAACTCTGTTGTTCTAAATGAGTAACCCAGTTATCGCTGTTGGGTTTGTTTTATCTAAAGACCTTGAAAGGTTCTAACTGATGTGAAGGCCGCTCTCAGGGTCCCTTTCAATGGTGAAGTACAACAGCATTGGCCGCAGAACACCATTTCGGATAGAAAAACAAATTTGGCATTTATACGCAGTGCAAGAATACAGCTTGGACAAGAGATGGATACTTTTTCCTCTAGTCCTGGGCTTTCCTTTACATAATGAAAATGGATAAGGAGCACTCCACATTGCTCAATTCAAATTGGTTTATTACTTAATTTCAAGCTATCATGTTTCGCTTTGAGAGTGTAACTAAGGAAAGATTGACTTCTTGTTTTTGTACCTCAGCAAATATTCAATACATCTCTTAAAAGAAGCCTTAAAGGAGTGCTCAAAAGGCCACAAACAAGAGTCAGGAATTTTGGTTATAATAAGCATAGTAATGAGAACGGAAAAAAAAAAGTACGAGCAAACCTGGACTATCTTTGTAGTGCAGATTATGAGTCAATAAATCTTAGGATGCAGCATACCAATTAGCAGCCTGAAAGTTTGATTGAATTTGATCTGGGAGAAGTCTTACCTGAATGGGGTGCCAAGAATTAGGACTTTCCAGTTTGCTCCTAAAAAAGGTTGGAAGTTTCTGATCCTCAACTCTTATGGTGAGCAGGACTATGGCCCTTTTTCCAGTAATCACTTGGACCTCACCTTCTCGTACCCCCAAATTGTACTCATTTCTTCATGTAGAACCTCAATCTCTATAGAGTTCCCTCGCTGTGATACTACTTGACCAAAATATTCATACAACAGTAGACCTGGTTTCATAAGTACATTGGATGCAGCAACCAAGTAAGCAGCGTAAACGGGCCACAGCAACCGCGTTAGCAGAGTAAAAGGGCCGGCATAACTTTTCTAAAGTGCTCTTATCATCCCATGTATCATCTCCAGCTCAGTATAGCAGCAAAACTGGTCATGGATCCAAGAGCATAATAGATGCAAAAAATAATTCATGCAAAGAAACAAGGCAACAGAAAATCAACAACTGAGCTGCTCCTACTGAAATGTGTATGCCTATCATCTCATTTTAAAGACTTCGAAGCTTTTAGAAGCTCATATAGGGAACTTGACATCTATAATTCTGGATCACAGCAAGCGAATAGACACACACACACACACATCATTGATAGAGGATGAACTTTCATTAGAATGACTAAAACCCAAGGAACCTTCAGTCTATATTAACATGCGACTGTTTCCAATGGAACTTGGCTGCAGTACTGCACCGATCCTAGAAGAATTAATACATAAAATAGGTGTTGAAGACCAGGCAAGGAACTTTGACCTCACAAATTAGATATTGCTGTTATTAAAGGAATAGCCCTTCTAGATAATATACCAAGATTTTCAACTAAACACTATGATTGGCATTGTTGAGCAGAGTAGTACTCCAGAATTTGTTGCAGACCTCCCATTTGATCAGATAGCTGTTCGTTGCTGGTTATCAATCCCCATAGCATCAATTCAACTATATCAACATATTTCATTGTCTCCTGGAAAAATTGAATTCCCAGTGCAGGGCAGATATCTGGCATCACTCATCAGATCTACTAGATTATGAATCGATTCATATATCTGCTCGATCTGACAATGGGTCTTGTCTTTAGCTACAAAGACATGCCTAGTATGTCTTATTTCAATCCAACTGTAACCAGCTTCTTTCCGTAACCCCCTATTGGCGATAAGCCTCCTAACTCTGCTGGCGTCATCCCATCTACCTGCTGCGGCATAAAGGTTTGATAACATCACGTATCGTGCTGTATTATTAGGTTCCAATTTAAACAGAGCTTCTGCTGCCCTTCCACCAATATCCAAATTCCCATGGACCCGACAACCACCCAATAGTGCACCCCATATCCTGACATGATCCGAGCCTTTAGGGGCTTTCACGATAAAATCTAGTGCTTCTTCTAGTCTATTTATCCGCCCAAGTAAATCAATCAAGACCGAGTAGTGATCTAATCTTGGTGTTACACCAAAGTCCTCCATCAAATAAAGAATTCGTACTCCTTCATGTATTAGACCCACATGACTACAAGCTGATAAAACCCCAAGGAAGGTAACATGATTTGGTTTTATTTTTGCATCTATCATCCTCTTAAACATTGCAAGTGATTCCTGCCCATGGCCATTTTGAGCAAGCCCGATTATTATGGAATTCCAAGAAATAATGTCCTTCCAATGTAACCTCGCAAATAATGCTGATGCTTGTTTCATGCCTCCGCACTTACTGTACATATTAATTAAGGCATTACATAGAAACACATTGAAGGTCTCCCTGACACTGCTCCTTCTAATGATGCACCCATGAAGCTGTTTCCCCGTTTCGATAAGTGCTTGGTCAGCACAGGCGCTTAGAACAGCAACGTAAGTGAAAGAACTAGGTAGGACGCCCTCTTCCAGCATTTGTGAAAAAAGATCCAAAGCTTCACCTCCCTGACCATTTTGTGCAAACCCCGCAATCAAAGCAGTCCAAGAAACCGTGTTCTTAACCGGCATCTGATTGAAAACCGTGCACGCATCTACTAATCTAGATGCCTGGGCATAAGCCACAACCATTGATGTCCACGACACGACATCCCTTTCTGGCATCCGACTGAAAAGCTGATACGACTTATCCGGCTCGTCACACTTCCCGTAGGCATCGATCAAGGCATTATATACTACAATATTGAACCTCATACCAATCAAAAGAGCTACTCCGTGAAGCTGACACAACAGCTTTGTCGCACTCAAGCAAGCACAAGCACCAACTAAACTTACAAGTGTAAACTCATCCATGACAACACAAGAATACTGATTTTGCATTCTTATAAACAACGTTACTAATTCACTATAAAGCCCGTGACGGTTGAGCCCAGAAAATAGGGAATTATAGCTAACAATGTTTGGTTCAGGCATTTCGTCGAGCAGTTGGCGGGCTTTGCGGAAATGACCCATTCGGGAGTAGGCTGAGATGAGTGTGTTCCACGAATGGGCGTTGTGTGTTGGGAGTTCGTTGAATGCCTTTTGGGCGCATCGTATGGAGTTGCAATAAGAGTACATGTCTATGAGGCGGTTGATAAGGAATGTGTCAAGGGTTAGAGCAGTTTTAATGAGGTGGGAGTGTACGAGTGTGCCTAACTTGAGGTGTTTGGACTTGATGCAGTGTGTTATGAGGGAGGCGTAGAGATGCCAGGGATGCATAACAGTTTGCTAGCCCTTCTCAACGCGCGAGAGTAAAAGTAGATTTTTCTGCAGTGTTACCTTTGGCTTTTTTTCATTTTGCATGTTTTCGGTACAATTTTCCGGTCGTTCGCATTTTACGAAAATGTATTCAAGTGTTACTCTTTTTTCACGTGACATTGGTCGTTTCTTTTATTCATTTTCGTTTTCAAAATAAAAATGTGTTTAGCCTTTCCTCCGCATATTTTTCCTCTACTATCTGTATATACTCTTACTGTTTACATAATGTTGCTGCTAAAAATATGCTCCGCATATGTTATGGAACCCGAGCCTCGATCGATAACCTGCAAGACAGAAAACGAGTGACCGCCGGGTGGAATTCCCGGCGGAGAACTCTCCGATACTTAAGTCAGAGCGCAGCTACATGATAATGACTCTGAAAAAGCATGAATGTGGGTAGTCCTCACATACCTGGGGGGTAGACCCCTTTATATAGTGGTAGGAAGAAGAGTCATAGTAGAACTGGGCCATAGGCTAGATGTGTTAGGATCGCGTTAGGATCCTTGAGGATTACGTCATGATCTCTGATAAGATAATTATTAGTCTCATGTTCGACTAGAATTGTCGGGTATTCCCCAATTATTGGGAGTTATATTTGAGATATATCATATAATATATTACAACAATGCCCTTATAAAGCACCGCCATAATCCCACTTGTGAACGCTCTAGTCAATGGCTAGCCCATGGTTTGCCTCTTGCCAAAGTTCCAACCTCTTCCCGACGTGTCTGTCTCCCCCGTTGACCCCATTCACGGTCAAAGGAAGAGTCCAAAAGAACGAATGAGAGGGAGAGATTACCTGACATCATCACCGACTTCTTTGAAGCTTCCAAAATTCGGAATCGATTCAAAACCAGTGGAGACATCTCTGTGACCGAGTTATTTAGTTTAGTACACAACCCCCTGATCCTAATTTCAGATTGCTGACTTACTTTTATTAACTAAGGTGGCCTTCCAATTATGGTGTTCAAATTAGGCAAAATCAACCAAGTGTTCGATTTTAGGGCATCAAAAGATGTCAAATGGTGGTGTTGAAATTACGGTTTGCACAATAGGTGATTATGGCGTTTAAATTAGGGCAAAATCAAGGGTTTGACTCTAGGGCATAGAAACTAGGCCATACTTCTCCCTATGCTTTCTTTGTGATACCCTACATCAAATGTGGGATGATTTATGATTGACCTTATAAGACCATGCCCATGAACTCCCAATTACCTACTTGGCTAGTCCTTTTGAGGGAGGTAATGCCCTGTTTCGGGGCCGTGAACGGGGTTTTTATAAATGGTATCAAAGTCGGCTCTCGAAAGCATGGGTTGGGCTATCCAGTCGGGTTGCTGATGGTTAGGGAAAAAAAAGGTATATCCAACATCAAGTGGATGGTTGGGATAACGAAGAGTGAACATGGTATATCCCACATTGGATAGTTAGGAATCGGTAGTCGATGTAATACCCTGCACCTAGAATATGGTTTATGATGAATCCTAGAATTTTAGTTAATTCTTTAGCAGCGGTTGTGGTGATATACATTAATTGGAGTCTTTAGTGACAATTACCACCATTTGTATTGATTGTGACCTATAGCTACAATTTATAATACTCTTAAGTTTCTAATTAATGAGGTAGGGAGAATGTGATGCCCAGAGCTTTTCATTTGTCGATGAACTTTTTATTTTAATCTTAATCTAAATAGTTTGTGGTCTTTTAAGAGATGTGGATGAAATGGTGAAAATAATTAAGTATGATGGGGGTAGTTAGCAAGTATTAACATTAGGGCAACCATATATAAGAGCCTTTTTAGGTTAGGGGGGGGAGGTGTTGGTAGCCGTGGAAGAATCTGCCCACCTCTTTCATGTGAAAGCCAGAGAGAGAAGAAACACCTATGGCAAGTCTTTTTCAAGGTAAATCCCTAATATTTCTTCTCAAATTTTAGCCATGTAATTGAATGTTTTAGGTATGATATTGTGTGTGAGTTGGTGTGTATTGTGTGTGTTTCAGAGGGTGGGATGTGGGTGTATTTGAGAAGAAGGTTGTTGTAGAGTAGCATAAGGGTGGGTTAAGGTTTTTGCCATATCTCTTTTATTTCAAATCTGACTAAAGTGATTTTTCACTTTATGATAATTTCATTGTGTTAGATTCAACTTTTTAGTTTTGAGTTTTCTTAGAATCTGAGGTTTGCATATCGAAAAATGACCTTAAAGTCAATTCACCGTTGAAGTCCCGAATTTTTTGGTTTTTGGCAGCTACTTTAATTTGTCATAGAAAATTCATCACTGATGGGTTTCTTGTGAACTTTAAAATTGGTCTACACAGAGATGTGATGTTTCTATCAGCCATTTTGATTTGCTATAAAACATTCATTATTCATTGGATTTTTTGTGATCTTTATATTTTTAAAAACCTCAGAAATTATTCTTTAACTTTATATTTTTGAGTTTTCTAAGTTCGTCATTATTTCTACTTCAAAATGGTCAATGTACAAAACTAGTTTTTGTTGAAAAATGTTGTTTCTAGAATTACAAATTACTCCACTACCCAAATTGTTTAAGAATTTTTTGAGCATATTTTGATTAAGTGAAAAACTAAACAATACCCCCCCCCCCCCCGCCCCGCCCCCCCAAAAAAAAAAAAAACCTATCTTGTGCAATTTTCTGGGCATGCGAAGGGTATAAAAAGGTTTTATTTTGAAAACAAGTTTTTGAATTATTTGACATAGTAAATAAACTTATTTTCAGCCAGAAATTTTACAGTGATCTAATTTAATTAAGAGGTTCGAGTGTCTAAAATTTTGTGGCATTTCGGTGTCGTTTGATTTACTTTTAAAATACTTAGCATTCAATTTAAGGATCGGCTTAGGGTTCCAAACAGAGAATTTCCAGAAAGACTCTTTTATCCAAAAAAAACCCACTTAATTAGTCGTTTAAAAATAAGTTTTGGGTTATATTGGGTGTGTAATGATATGTTAGGCATCTGGGGTAATGTAGTGTTCTAAAGTTGGCTTATGATGAATGCGATGGTGTTCTGGCTTGATTGTTGTGCCCCATATCTACGGGAGAAAGTTGGATTGTGGGTCCTGGTGGATAGGACGATACGTTTACGCACATTAATGTTACTTGTGATTCTGAGCAGAGCAGGGATTATGGGCCCTAGTCAGGGGGGCTTGTACCCTGACCGAATAATATTTATTCTGGGTGGAATAGGGATTATGGCCCCTAGTTAAGAGAGATTATACACTGATCACAGCATACCTATGTTATAATGAACTGTGATAGTTGTTAATGAGCCTTTTTTTATCTCATACTTGAGAATCTTGGATGAATTGCTTTCGTAAAGTATATATATGTATAGTACCTCCTGTGAAAATGTTTACCAGTTTTAAATCAAAGAAATCACAGCATGTTCTATAAACCCCAAAACTTATTTTATGGATATAGTATGTGTACTTACTGCCCCCCCCCCCCCAGCTCATTCTTTTATAAATATTTTCAGGTGATTACTTAGATGAAACCAACATCTATGAGAGAAACGACGACAGACTCGCGAGAGATGGTCATTAGGGACATAAGACCGCTTAGAGAAATCGTTAATCTTTAGATGACATAGTATAAATTTTATGTTTTTGATAATTGGTTGGAGCATTGATCTTCATGTAGTTAATTATGTAATTGAAGTTATTTATGACAGTAAAGGAAATTTCTAGGCGAGACTCCTGGTAGCCAATTTATTGTTATAGAATTTAGCAAGTTGGAACGAATTTAGTAGGTCTGCGGCCAATCACAAGCCTGACTCATGGGCTCACCCGTGGGTTCGGGTCATGACAATTAGACAATCCAACTTGATAGGTACAATTTTCTATCCTAGTCTGTAATTTGCAGAATCGATTAGATTTCCTCTTTACAATCAAATTTTGGTTCTCGAGAGAATAAAAACAGTTTGTTAGCATTCAACTAGAAGAGTTTATTAGAATTCAAATTTCAAAACCTCAGACGAAGATTTAGGTTGCTTCTCCTAGGGTCAAAACCAAGTGGTTTTGATCCTAATTTGTCTGATCCGATATGTAGGCCACACGACCCCTGTTGTAGAGTTGAAATCAATTTAGGTTTGACTTGGGTTTGCTCTTGTTTTATGTGTGCTTGAATAAAAACTATTTAAAGTCATTTAAGAACAAGTAGAGTCCGTTTGAGGGTATGATGAGGTGCCTAACACCACCTCATCGTATAAGTTAGTCCCAAAATCTAAATCTAGGCTTTCACAGATTGGATAGCTATAGTGGATAACTATGGTCGAATTAGGGGTTTTTGTTATCACCGTTAATTTTTTAAATTAAGCCTAACAAAAGATGGCGACTCGAAAAATAAGTCTATTTTGGTTGTGCGCCATCAAAGTGGTGATTCTGCTAGGGACTAAATTAAGAGGACATGACTTACATAAGGTTGTCTATGATTTTGAATGACTTTGCTCTGGTTTTAGATTTTATGTTTTGACCTGGTTATGTGCATATGTGTTCCTAATGCACTTGTTCATATTTTTTAGGCCACAAGCACTGCAGCCTACCCACTCGAGGGTAATAGTTGAAATCCTCGGTCTTCAAGAATGGCAGGTCACCTTCGCTTGTGCCCTCACTATAATTGGCATATTTTTGTAGTCTTATTTTTTGTTTATTTTCATTCGGCTTTATTATTAATTAAGTCCATTCTTACTATGTGTTTGGGCCTAATAAATAAGCCTATTAGTTAACTATGTCCAATCTAGTTAGTGTCTAGTCCGGACAGTGGCCCAGTCTACTCAAGGTTCAGTTGGTTACACTAGTCCAGTTAACTGAGTTTAACCCCAGCTAGGAGATGTCAATTTGATTTAGATAACTCAGAAAGAATTTGTGATCTATCCTTGATTTACTTAGGGCTAATTACACCTATATCCCTGAGGTTGGAGGGTAATTACAGGCAAGGACAATTGTTTGGACAAATTACATTTATGTCCGTTGACCAGACGGAATTTGAAAAACCCTAACGGTTTTGATAAAAAAGACTGTATTGCCCCTAAGTTGGAACCTTTTTTTTAATGCCATTACTTTATCTTTAAAAAAAGAAAAAGAAAGATTAACGTCACTACCCCCACCCCCCACCCCCCACCCCCTGCCACCCAACCCCCCAACCCAATTCTGTCTCTCAAACTCCCCCGACCACCGCACCCCTTCGTCTCCCCGTCTGCCTCCCCCTTCCCTGTCACCGCACCACCCTCCCCCTTCTCATTCCCCATCGCTGCGACCACCTTCCCCTTCCTTCTCGTTGCACCCCTCGTCGCAAAGTTAATCGACAGTGATGGAGGTAACAGCGCACCCGTCACTGCAAAGTTAATCCTCAATGGTGGAGATAATTAACACGACGTTCTTAAAATTTTGCAATCGCGACGGTTATGGTTGACTTTTAACAGACGTGGGGCAAGGGGGAGGGGGCTGTTAGCTTGGGGCGAGGGGAGATGGCTGTCGGCACTGGGGGAGGATTTCGGTGAGAAATTTACAGATTGCGAATTAGAGTTTCAAAACCTAATTCGCGAATTAGGGTTTCAAAACCTAATTCGCGAATTAGGGTTTCAAAACCCTAATTCACAAATTAGGATTTTTCTATGAGAATTTGTAGATTGCGATTGCAGATTGCAAATTAGGGTTTTGAAATCCTAATTTGCAAATTAGGGGTTTTTAGTGAGAAATTTGCAGATTGCAATTGAAGATTGTGAATTAGGGTTTTGAAACCCTAATTTGCGAATTAGGATTTTGATGAAGGGTCTTGATGCAAATTTGAGAAATTTTGATGAAATAGACTGCTAGGGAACAAATAAATAATTTTAGGATTTTTAAACCCTAATCTTTAAATTAAGCCTTGAAATCTTAATTTAAAATTTTTAAATATATTCAGTATATACAGTACAAGGGGTAGTATTGTCATTTTAAAAATACGTATTGATGACATCATAAAAAAGTGTACTTTTTGGATGGAATCCTAACGGATGGACACAGGTGATACATTTTAAAAGTGTTTGGTCACGATATGTTACATTTTGAAACTTAGTGTCATTAACTGTAATTACCCCCTAACATCAGGGACATATGTGTAATTAGCCCTTTATTTTATTTAGACCTGACTTGAGAATAATTCCCAAAATTTGGTGCATCTCATTTGCCTTTTCAGAGATTTTCACCAAATTTAGGGTAATTAATTTGCCCAAAGTTTATTAAAGGGTGAACCAGCCGGTTTTTAATAAACCAACCAGTGAGTTGACCTTTATGGAACTTTGACTTAAATCGTATGTTCTTCACTGTCAGAGCTTTTGGACTAGAGAGAAGTCTTCTTTACCATTTTTCCTGCTTCAGACACAATAAAGTGATCCCTTGAGCTCCAATAAAGGGGACTGGGTCTTCTCTTTAGAAATCTTATACCTTTTTCCTTAGAATTTGTGCATTATTTCTACAGAGAATTTATATTTCCTTAGTCTAATCGCATCGTGCATCCATCCAAACATCATCCCAAGTCATCTAAGCAAGCTCCACCTGAGGTAACTTTTATAATGCTTTTCTAGAATAAAAGAGTATAGATTATCTCCCCTCCCTATGACCATATCTCGATCAAAGGTTCAAAATTATACAAAAACAGTTTTAAAGAGTCGATTTCTGTTCAATTAGGAAAAGTAGTGTCAAAGACCTCGATTTAGGTCGCCTCCTCTAGGGTCCGGTCAAAATACGATGGTTTTGATTCCGGTTTGTTCGACCGGATACGTAGGCAATTTCACCCTAATTGTTGAATTCAAACCAAATTAGGTTTAGTTTAGAGTTTATATTCTTATTACTTTCTTTGGACTAAAAATCAATTAAAAACAATTTTGAGACCAATTAGGGTAGAGCAGTTGCCTTACACATTCCCGCTATATAACTTAATCCTCAAATCCAAATCTTTTATTTAACAGATTAAAAGCTTAAATTGGATAATTCAAAGTCCAATTAGGTTTTTCTTGTGTGCTCTTGTTAATTATTAATTAACCCTAAAGATAAGATGGCGACTGGAATTAGACCTTCCTAGGTCTAAAAATTTGGAGCGATTTGCTACAATGGCAACTCCGCTGGGACTAAATAAGAGGACTAGACTCTGAAAAAATTGTTTAGCCATTTTTGTACTTTTTCTATCCTTTGATGTGTATTCGAATTCTTTTATGTGTTTATGTGCATATTCATAAAAACATGATTGCCTTTTTTCAATGATTCATGCGCTCACACATTTGTCCTAGCCCACCCAGTCGAGAGCAACTGTTGAAACCCTCGAGCTTCCTAGTTTCAACGCCATTTTGACTGTACCCTTACCCTTCAAGACCAATTACGGAGACCTCTTGGTGTCTCGGTGTATTGCGTACCAATGACCATCCACTATTAACGTATCGAGTTACAGATGAAGGTATATTAAAAAAATCAAGCTGGGGGATTGACCTTAGACCTGTAATAGGAGAAAACTGTAACATCCCGGGATTTTTACCATAAAACTAACCTCAGATTTTGGGGTATTACATTCTCCCCCACTTATAAAAATTTCATCCTCAAAATTTCACAATATTGTCAATGTCCAAACACTACGCTTTTTCTACGTAACTCCCAAACGTGGGTGTTATCGAATCTTACACATAGCCTCCGAAATGTGAGTCAAAAATATCAATAGTTGTTTCAGTAAAATTTATAGCGATTTCGAACTTTTCATTATACTATAAGATTTCATTTATAACCTATTATTTCATAACCCAACTAACCAGATATCATTACTCAACCTCGAACTAATTATGACTTAGCTAGTACAATGCTCACTGAACTATATTTACTCCACTCCAAACTCCACCAATTAAATAACTCCTCATCATCATGCTTCCACTATGCTTTTCAGATAACAATCCAAACTTTACTCTCAGAACAATCTCCTTAATGGTAGCAAGCTTAATTTTAAGCCTATAAAGTACAAAGCTATTTTCACATGACTTTCACTCCAAGGAATCCAACCTTGAGTTCTAACTTAATTACACTCTCGTCGGCCTAGTTACGAGTCTAGAGAATCATATACCTATGCTTTGATACCTACAGTAACATCCTGGTATTTTTACCATAAAACTAACCTCAGGCTCAAACCCCAAACCAAACCGAACTGTGCTCACCACTAATTTAAGTTTCGGTCTTGGTCATTAGAACCCCTGTGTAGTTTAATATTGTTATTTAAAAAAATTTACTTAGTCTTGTTGTTTCACTTATAATAGCACGCTAAGAGTACTATATTACTCCATGGATTAGTGGCTCTGACTGGCTAATGATTCTAAATTGGTTGAGTTTGAAGTCATTATTGTCTTAGTGTAAATGACCGAGTGAGTGTTAACGTTTTAAAAATCCCAAGATGTTACAAAAACACACACCCTGACTATTTCCATAGTCTAAACCTTTAATGGGAATACTTGCAATGATATGCCATACGAGCTAGGAAACCGTCTGACATCCATAAAACTTGCAAGTATTCTTAATAAAAGGTAGGACGTGGAAAATTGTCCATTGATCAACCGCCCGATTGGTCAGCAGGCACCTGTTGTGCAAAGCCAAACCGGCTGGTTTTACCTCATGAAAATGAACAAAAATTCCACCACTAGTCAATCAGACAGTAAACCTAATTAAGGTTTAACATACTGCTCTCCGTTGACACCCCCCCCCCCCAAAGTGTTCTGATAAATCGGCATGTAAACCCAATAGGTTTACTGGAGGGTTAGTCAATACCAGTTTTTATATTGGTATAAATTGGTCTGATTATATGTGTTTAGTATGCTATTTTAAATTCTTTCATTTTATTCCATATACAGTAAATGTTAAGAAACTTTGATATCGAGCAAATCCCAATGGCCAAAGAATACCCTCAGCTTGATGACCTTGTCTAAATCATAGGTGAGTTACAAAAGGACTTCCAAGCCAACTTCTTCACCGTAGTAGCAAACGTGTAAAGACAACCTTAGATGCAGACATTGCTCGTGAAGAAAGGTCAAAATAGAGAACCCGAGCAAGAACTTAAGGTTGAGAAGAAGGAATAGAAGAAGAAGGGAGATTCAAAGTGGAAGCTGATTGGCAGTATGAGTCCAAAGATGTAGGGAAGGTAAGTTCAAGAACGGAAGGAAAAATTGGCAGTGCATGAGTCACAGATTGCTAAAATGAGGAGGTCCAATGACCCAATGGACTTTGGTACCCTTACCTTTGTCCTAAAAGACAAACTATCTCTGAAATCCAAGATGGCCAATATGGACAAGTTTGACAGGATGACGGATCCTTGAATCCATCTGAAGATGTACACACAGGTGTAAACACCTCATTTTGTAGTCTTTCTATTTATTAAATAACAATTGGAATTTATTTTTAGTTACATTTATTGTTATAATTATTATAGGCTTATGCCTATTAATATAATGAGCCTAATCTATTTAATTAAGTCCAATAAGTGGTCTAGTCCAATTTGAGTCTAGTTTAGTTAAGTTTAACCTAGATTAGGGTTCTTTACCTCTATAAAAGGGTGGGTGATGAGAAGAGAGGAAAAAAAACCCTAGGAGAAATGTGGCTAGGCAAAAAATTCCGAATTCCCGTATTGAGCATATACTTCTAAACTTTGATCATCCATAATTTACTCATACAATACCCGATTCATGCAATTCAAACACCTAAATAGCGTATTTTTCCAAGATCTAAAACTTTACATAAAAATTTGAATCTATTTGAGATCGTCTTCATTCTCAATATTGAGTTTTTCTAGTCGACAGATTCGCATTCTAGGAATTTCATTTCTCTGACTCTATTATGCTCATACAATACCAATTTAAGCATTTCAAAAGCCTAAATTGTGTATTTTTTTCGAGAGCTACAACTTTACAAAAGAAATCAAATCCATTAGATTTTTTTTTCTTTCTCAAAGTTTCGTTTTTTTACTCGGCAAAATCTTTTTACAATTTTCATTTGTCTGATACTAATCTACTCATTCAATATTTAATTTAGGTGATTCAAAAGCCTAAATTGTGTATCTTTTTGAGAGCTACAGTTTTGTAGAAGAAATAAAATCCATTTATGTAACATCCCGGGATTTCCGGAACGTTAATACTCGCTCAATTTTTTATACTAAGTCAATAGAATTTTCAAACTTAACCAATTTAGAATCATCAGCCAGGCAGAGCAACTAAACCATCGAGTAAGATAATACTCTTAGCGTATTGTCGTAGTCGAAACTTCAAGTCCAAGTTAACAATTCTAAATTCTAAATAACAATTATAACCCAGGCAGGAGTTCTAATGACTAAGACTGAAACTTAAATTCTCTTTCCCTCGCTCAGCTCAGATCTAATCCACACCCAATGTGATATATTGTTTATTATCACCTGCAGAAAAGAAGTCAAACAGGAGTGAGCTTTTAAGAGCCCAGTAAGGTCGCTCAAAAATTTAGTAGAAGGATATGAACAATTTACAAATTTAATACGATTGCAATATGGAGGAGATTCAACTCAATGCCATAAACCAGATACAAATAAGAACATTTTTCAGATACGATGCAAACAATCATGAATACTATTGAACATGAGCAATTGCAACGCCGCATAAGCAGTGCAGGGTAATCACTTAGCAAAGCCACAAAGGTGATGCTCACTAACACTTTACACCGGCTAGTCCGTCAAGGTACTAGCCCACACCAACACAGCGGCTAGTTCATCAAGATACTAGCCCACACCAATACCCTCCAATATATACCAATTCCCGCCAAACACACCAATACAAATTCTCACGTCAATATACAGAATGACAACAGGCGATAATACAATGATTAAATCGATGCACAATGAGAAATAAATACAGAGCATCGAATATGATTTTCAATAAACATGTAAGGCTCAAAACAGGGTATTAAAGGCAAACAATGCACTTTCAACTATAACGGGGTCCAAAGAGAATTCGATAACAATACAGAAAAAAAATTATGAGGACACATAAATGAACTGGATTTCGGATAGAAATTCCTTACCTCAGTCCAAGCTATGCACTGCTATTCAGCTTGTTCAAAATCCTCGAGTCAACCTAAATTGATAATTTAATTATCAGAATACAATCTATTTTCATATACTATGAACTCATAGCTACCTTCTTAAACGTCACTCACTCCGACACTCTTAATCTAAACTCAAAAATGAAACGGACCCCTTGGACGCCAACTTAACCGATAACTCCTCACATCCCGTAAACCATTAAGACATCCCAAACTTTGTAATAAATGTTTATAAAATACTTTTATAGCTTAAAATAGCATACAAATTAAAAACAATTTTCTTAAATACCAAGAAAAGACCCAAAAATAACAATTAATACTTCTAGCTTAAATAAAATTTCCATAATTCTTATAATAGTTGTATAATATATAAGAAAAACAAAGAAATTAAACTAGGAATTTAAAAAGTACCGAAATTATTTTAAAATTATTCATTTTGTTAAATTAAATGCGATATATGTTAAGGTACTAACTCAACTCAAAAATATATGAAAATTAAACTGAGTCATCCTTTTTATATAAAAACATTGCTGTAATTTTTTTCAAAATTTAATATAAATTTTAAAGGCTTGAAACAAATTTTTGAATAATTGCACTTGCAAATATATCAAAAATATCAAACGATATCAGGAAAATATGAAATTTTCACAGTAATTCTAATATTGCCGTACGATCCTTCCTATAAGTGTTTAGAATTTTTGACAATCGCACGATATTCTACAGTCATGTGGTACAACTGTGTGAGCACAGTGTACCACTCCATTGCATAAACCCATTTGCTGTTAACAAGCTTCTTCTTCCTCTTTACACTTCATTGTTTAAACTTAGAAGTCACTTCCTTATACAAAAACACCCACGCAGCCTCTTCCCTTCTTTTTACACACTCATAACACAAACTACTAGTGTATATATACACACAATCTCATACACACTACACACAACTTCTATCTTCTTCCCAAATGTAACACCCCTTGTCCAAAGTTTTTCTTCCCAGAAACACAAACACCCACTCACCTGCAAGTACACACACACACACACACACTTTAACACACATTCCTTACATACACAATACCCACATTTACGCACACATACTTGCACACATAACACACACAGCACACTCACACACTATATTTTCACACAACACACATAGCACTTCCTAGGCTGTCTCTCTAGAAATCGCCATTCTCCTTCTTCTTCTTCTTCTTTTTTAAGGTACAAAATATCTTTTTCATCTTCTCCTTTCTTTTTCCTTTCCTTAAAATCCATTTCACGTACCTCACGGCTGCACACAAGAAGCCACATTACACATGCATATACACACTATATACCCATATACACTCATATACGCACATCTTCACACACTGCATTCACCCTTCATTAATGCATACAAACCCATGCATCCTCATACATTTTACACAGCTTTCACGCACAAACCACACTATGCACGACTTTCAGCAATCCCTGCTTCGCACCATGGATGCACTGTAGCACTTCATCGCACCATAGCTGCACAAACTCACGCTTCACAGCTGTTCCAAAAACACACCCATGACAAATTTTGAGTCACTCTCCGATTCATTTACAGTACACTCTAAACACACTAAAATTTAGTAAATTAAGAGGAAAAGAAATCAAAACTTACCGGGAAATTGTACTTTGCCGGAATCCGACGCTACTGCGTTCAAACACCCCCCCCCCCCTCTTTCTTTCTCTCCTTTTCCATCTCTTCCTCTTTCCTGTAACTCTCTCTATTTCTCTGTTTTTTTTCTCTTCGACTGAGCCTTCTCTTACTCTTCCTCTTTTCTCTCTATCACTCTCTTTCCTTCTCTCTTCTTTTCTCTTCTGTAACCGAAACCTCTCCCCTTTCTTCTTTTCTCTCTTTCTTTCTCTTGATGCGCTATCTCTTTTTCAAAATCCCTCACTCTCTTCATTCTCATCTCTCTCTGTTGACTGTAACCGAAATAGGATTAATCCCATTCCGCGATTCCTCATAATTCTTCTCCTATTTTCCTTTCTAAATTTATCTTTTCCAAAAATAAAGCTTTGACCAATTAAAAAGATTTTCCCTACAACAATTTAAATTTTTAAGTAACACCCTTAAAAAAAAAATTTAATTGTCTCTTGTACCCTGTTTCAAAATTATCAGTAAAAGTTGCGATAAAAATTCGGTCACACTAATTGTCACTAAATACTTCAATCATTATCACCTATAACTATTAGCGTTAATTTATAACTTATGGTCCAAAATTTTGTCGCTTAATTTTACTGATAAAATTTCACTCATGACAATCGACGCTAAATCATGCGTATAAAGTAGTCGCTTAAGAAAATTAAATCCCTAGGCAATATTAAGGTTCGGGGTGTTATAATTTAAGGTCATCTTTATGTCCAAAATAATGTTTTTCAAAATTAGATAGATTTCTTTTCTATGTTTTCGACCATCCCTAACTAGCTCATTCAATATCTTATTTAGGCGATTCAAAAGCCTAAATTCTAGAGCTATAACTTTTCAAAATGAGTCAAATCTGTTTAAGATTATATTGAGGTCCAAAAAAACCTTTTTCTATTCAAGTAGATTGTTGTTCTTGGCTTTAGAAGTTAAATCAATTCTTGGAGCAAACAATTGGAGAATTCGGACCAAGGTATAATTCCATATCCTTTATTTTAGTATTTTCATTTCTAGATTGTTCCCCCCTCCCAGTTACTGGATCTCCGTTACAAAATATAAAAAATAAATTCAAAGTCTTTCAGTTTGTTTAGAATTCTAGACTACTAGAAAAGTAGTCAATTTAGAGTTCTAAGTTCAATCGACTAGAAGAAGTCGAGTCATCATAAGAGTCTAAGACCGAAGTGTACGTATCCTCCTGTAGGGTCCGAGTCAAACTACAATGGTATTGATTTCGATTTGTCCCACCGAATACGTAGGCCATCCGGCCCCCGATGTCGAGTGCAAGCCAAAAATCTAGAAATAAATTTAGGGTTAGTGCTATTGCACATTTTACATGTTATGTGTTCTCAAAGGCCAAAAACTAACATGAATGAAGTAGAGACCAAAAGGGTATGGCGGGTGCTTAACACCGTCCCGCTATATACTTAGTCCCTGAATCCACTTCTTTGTTTCTATAGATCAGTTTTACTCTTGGACATTTTTAGTCATTTTTAAGTTTTCCCTATATTTCTTTGTTTAAATTAATGAGATGATAACTACTAAAATCCTTCTTAGGATTTTTTCGAGGTAGTTCATTACAGTGGCAACTCCATTGGGGACCAAAACCTAAGAGGACTTGATTTGAAAAATTTTCTATTGCTTTTTGACCTTTTTGTATTTTCTTTGTGTTGTATAACATGTATAATGTGATATAACTGTGGTACTTGTACTTTTATTTACATACCATACACACGCACGTCTATCTCTAACCCACCCACTTGAGAGCAACAATTGAAGCCCTTGCTTGGACCACCTGGTTTCAAGGCGATCTTTTAACTGTACTCTCAGCTCCACGGCTTTGTACTAAAGGGACCTCTTGGTTTCTTGGTATATTAAACGGCTTGTACATGTCGGATGATCACCCATTATTAATTACATGAGTCATGGGCATGAGGTATATGGTACACTGAGCAGGGAGTGACCTTACACTGACGTTGAGAGAGAAACCACACACCTGGCCCATTTCAATGTTCTACCCTTTTTTGGGAGGATACCTATTTTGGCCTATGGCATATTGGCAGGAAACGAACTAATATTCAGTAAGGTAGCTGATATTCTCGCAAAGGAGGAACACTCTGACTAAGCGTCCAATTTTTCGTGTTCCTGACCGGTTGGTTTACACTTGAAAATTAAAAACTGGCTGGCTTATACCTTAAACCATAGATGCACAAACCAATCGGTCGGTTAACCCAAAACTTCTAACCGACTGACCAACCGGCCGGTTAAGAACCTTGACCATTTCAAACCCACTGATAAACTAGCCAGTTAACATGCCATGTCATCAGACGGTTAGTCAGCACCCATTTCCTGATGATTTTTCAAAATCTCAAAAATGACCTCACTAAGCAATCGGCCGATTAACCCATAAGGTTAACCAGACAGTAAGTCACTTCCTCTATTTTCTAGACAGTCTCTAGAATTACCCATTGAACAACCGGACGGTTAACCGACAAGGTTGATCGACGGGTTAATCAGTGTCCATAGAAGACTCTTTTAGGGTTTGAGTCAGTCTTAAGAGATTCATTTTTAAAATTTTGAAGAGAGAGAGAGAGAGATTTCAACTCATAGAAGTCTTTTTAGGGGTTGAGTTAGACGTTGTATCTATGTTAAGTATAGTGTCCATCTTTAGTAATTGCCCGATTTCATGCCAATTGATTTCATATTGACCAATCACATCATGAACATATAAAAAGATGATTTTGAATTTAAGACTAGTGATTTATCTCGTTGATACTTTTTCTTTGCACTTAGGGGTAGTGATCCCTGCATTTTCAAGCTTAAAATATCATAATTTTAGTTTCTTTGAAATTGAAAGTCACAAAAACTAATGGAAGAATATGGTTAAAATTTAAATCTTCGAATGAGAATCTAAAAGATTGCCAAGAAAAGGCTGTAATTTTCTTTCTTGGCCAACCCCTCATTCCCCGCAAACAAGTCAAATCCTCAAAGATAACAAGGTGTCATATCAATGTCACTCCTATTCAAAGCTCACTTACTCCGTCTCTTAGCTTGGACCATTCAAAAAGAACAAAAAGTCCGCTAGATTGAAAACCTTGAAAAGGGCGGCCTAGGCAGAAGTTAGGGCACGAAAAAGAAAAGAGAGTGAGTAAGTGAGAGAGAGAGAGAGAGAGAGAGAGCTCAAAAGAATTTATGTTTGCACGAGTCTTCCTTCAAATGAGCATCCCGAATGGTTGGAGGCCATCGATTGGCCACCACATATCATCCTGATTACCCTATACTAGATTTCTTTTACTTGCTAGCCCTTTGTGCCTAAACAGTTTAGCCTTTCTTTTTGGATGCCTATATTTTTAACCTTGGGGTGGGTAGTCTATGTGCCTATGTCTCAAGTATTGCTTCAACTCAGGATAGAAAGGGTTTTCCCTCATAAGAACCAAAGTCTTGAAGATAAAAGAGGACTGAAATCGTGATGATCATTTGTTCAATCACCAGAAAAAGAAATGTAAAAAAAAAACACACAGAGAGAAATCGGTATGATTGAAGAATGATTCTTGAAATTCAGTGCATGGGATTGCCATTGATTGAGTTTGAAGAATAGATATTTAGCAAATCTGGTTTGAACTACGTTCGACCTGATTCCCTTAATGAGGATACGTAGGTGGCTTTGCCACCTAGGCCCGGTCCCTTGGGGCACACACTAAGGGCTTTGGTTTCATACTTGGCTTTTTTTAGCCTTACTAACATTGTTTCTTAGTCCATATCTTGGTTGTGTCCTACATATAAAGTCCCCCCCCCCCCCCCCGACGGGAGTTTATCCTTATTTAAGAGAGATAAATGGTTTTACACAGTTTCATGAAGAATTTTTTTTTTGAGAAAATGAAAAAAAAAATCCCAATTTTTAATTAGAATTCTATCAATCACAATAATTTATGTTACTCTTACCAGAAATCTCAATTCCAAAATAAAAAAAATACTCTTACCTCAATGTGACGAGCAAAATCTCCAAAAGGTCTCTTATTAGGGATTCTCTAGATGCTTTGAAGTTTCATCTACTCCTAGGAATATATTGTACGTAAGTCATCAGATACCTACAAGGTATATACTTATATTCCTAAATACCAATTATAATTCCAAAATACCCGTTACATCCCCAAACTCTCTAAATTTATTATTATTTTTTTTATAAGCAATTAAATGTGGGGGATCTAACATCCTCCCTCCTTAAATAAAAAATTCCGTCCTCAGAATTAAAATGTAACTGAGGTGCCAAAAAGGTACATATAAGTACGTCACATGGATTCTTCAGATTTGCAAATGGCCTCCTCAATTTCATGGTTCTACTATAAAACCTTAACCAAAAGAATGACTTTCGTCCTTAACACTTGATCACGATGGTCAAGAATCTCAACTGGTTTCTCTTTATAGAAAAGGTCCTTTAGCATCGATAAAGGCTCATACGGCACAATTTGCAGTGAATCATTAACGTACTTCCTCCAATTTGAAACATGGTGAATGTTTTGAACATGCAAAAGCTCTAGCGGCAATACAACTCTGTAAGTCGCCGTATCGATCCTCTCCGAAATCTCAAATGGCCTAACAAACCTAGGGCTAAGCTTGCCCTTCTTACCAAAACGCATCACCCCCTTCTAAGGTGAAACTCTTAGAAACACATGATTACAACCTCAAACTCAAGTTCGCGACGACGATGAGATATATAACTGTGTTATCTATCCAGAGCTGCTTTGAGACATTTTTAAATCAAATCAACTTTTTGACCAGTCAACTGTACTAATTTTGATCCTAATAACCGTCTCTCCCACCTCATCCCAGCATAGTGGAGTCTTGCACCTTCGTCCATACAATGCCTCAAATGGTGCCATCTTTATACTTGCCTGATAGCTGTTATTATAGGCAAACTCAACTAAAGGTAAATGACTATGCTAACTACCACCGAGTTCTAGTGTGCAAGCCTTCAACATATCCTTTAGCATCTGAATGGTACGTTCAGATTTTCCATCTATGTGTGAGTGGTAAGCGGTGCTAAAACGGAGATTGGTACCCATAGAATTCTGGAAACTCCTATAGAATTTTGACATAAAATATGGATCTCCATCTGACACTATAGATAATGGTACTTCGTGCAACCTCACTATCTCATCAATATATAATCTAACTAGCTCAGATAATTGTGTTGTAGCTCGAATCAGAAGGAAATGTGCAGTCTTAGTCAACCTATGAACAATAACCCAAATAGTATCAAAACCCTTGACTGTCCTCGGTAAGCCTCCCAAAAAATCAATTACTACATGCTCCCACTTCCACTAGAAATTTCAAGTGGCTAAAGTGATCCGCTAAGCATTTGATGCTCCGTCTTCACTCTCCGACAGACCAAATAATGGGACAAAAATATCTGTTATATCTGTCTTCATGTTGTTCCACCAAAAATGTTCCTTAAGGTCATTATACATCTTTGTTCCTTCTGGGTGAATAGAGAAACTAGAGTTATGAGCCTCTAACAATAACTTCCTCCCTAATGACATATCAGCTGGCACACAAAGTCTCTTACAGAATAAATTATATTATGCTCATCAATTCTGAACTCAGACTGCTTCCTACTGTTAATGTTCCCAATAATGCGAGCTATACCACAATCTCCATCTTGAGCTTCCTTGATTCTGCTAATAAAGGTAGGTTGTGCTTGTAATGCTGCTAAGTACTCTCTACCATCTTGCCATCTAATCTTAAGATCCAAGTTCATCACGTCTGCCAACTGCCGAGGTTGACAAGTGATCAGTATTGCTAAGTTTATTAAATGAGTCAACCACCACATTCGCTTTACCATGGTGATAATGAATGGTGTAGTCATAGTTTTTCAAAAGTTTCAACCAACGCCTCTGTCTCATGGTCAGCTCCTTCAGGGTGAAAATATACTTAAGAATTTAATGATTAGTGTTTATCTCACATGTCTCACCATACAAATAATGCCTCCATATCTTCAAAGCAAATATCACAGCTGCTAACTCAAGATCATGGGTGGGTTAGTTTTGCTTGTAAGGTTTAAGCTGTCTAGAACATAAGCGATCACCTTACCATGCTACAATAAAACACAGCCTAATCCTTTCTTTGAGGCATCACTATATATCACAAAACCTCCAGTTTCGAATGGTAAGGTCAATATAGGTGTAGACACCAACCTCTCATTCGACTCTTTAAAACTAGCCTCACACTCCTCGCTCTAAACAAAATCAGGTGCTCTTTTTAGTTAACTGAGTCAAAGACATAGCTATTCTAAAAAAACCTTCTACAAATTGATGGTAGTAACCTACCAATCTCAAAAAGCTTCGTACTTCAGTAATATTGCTAGGCCTCTGCCAATCAGTCACTGCCACAATCTAAAAGGGGCCAACAGCTACTCCATCCTTGGACACCACATATCCTAGAAATTTAACTTACTCAAACCAAAATTCGCATTTCTTAAACTTAACATACAACTGGTAATCCTTCAAAGTATGTAGAATACTTTTCAGGGGCTCACTATGCTCCTCCTCTGACACAGGATACACCAAAATGTCATTAATTAAAACAATAACAAACTGATCCAATTACTACCTAAATACACAATTCATTAGATCCATAAAAGTAGCAGGAGCATTAGTTAACCCAGAAGGCATCACTAGAAACTCACAGTGACCGTAAAGAGTCGTAAATGTGGTCTTGTGCACATCCTCTACCCTAACTTTCAGCTGATGATATCTAGAACGCAAGTCTATCTTTGGGAAAAATCTTGCTCCTTGAAGTTGGTCGAACAAATGTGCGGTAAAGGATATTTGTTATGAATGGTATTCTTATTCAACTCGTGGTAGTCGATGCAAAGTCTTAACATGCCATCTTTCTTCTTGACAAACAAGACCGAGGCACCTCAAGGTGACACGCTAGAGGGTATAGACCCCATTATCAAGTAGCTCTTGAACTTGTTCTTTTAACTCCTTCATCTCTGTAGGCGCCATTCAATATGGAACCTTAGAAATAGGTGCATGTTGCACCAGGGACTAAATCAATCGTGAGTTCAACCTAATGATTGATGGATTTTCCCGGTAACTCCTTAGGAAACACCTCAAAAAAGTTGCATACTACCGGTATGTCTGATATCTCGAGATCTTTATGATTAGTATCAAGGACATGTGCAATGTAACCCTCACAGCCCTTGCGAAGCATATGGCGAGCCGCAATAGCAAAGATAATAGACAACCCACTGAGCTTCAACCCCCAAAACTCAAACTCTAATGAATCAGATTTATAAAAGTGAACTTGCTTATCACAGCAACCAACCAGGGCATGGTAGGTTTCTAACCGATCCATACCCAATATCACGTCAAAATCACGTATATCTAAAGGAACTAAATCCTCAGGAAGGTCCCTATCACAAACACGGATCTTACAGTTCCTCAATACTGATTAAACTATCACAAAATCCCCAACTAGGGTACCCACAGACAATTTATAGTTAAGAGACTGAGGTTTAACCCCAAGGCGACATGCAAACGAAAGAGAACAAAAGAGTGCATGTGGCACCACAGTCAAATAATACACGCCTGACTCTATTCCTATGAAGGAATAGAGGCTTTACGGAATAGCGGCATTGGGAGCAAAAACTATGAGGTGAGAATAATCCATGGAATCAAAAAAGATCTATCCCAGTGGTGGACTAATGCAGAGCTTTGTTCCCCTCCGAGGGGACATGTTTATCTGTACTAGTTTTCACACCCTAGCTCCCTATAAGAAACTTTGAGCCTTGAGCTTTTAGTTCTGAGCTCCTAACTAAGAGCTCATAATAAAGTGAGGCCTTGCCCTTCTTGACAACATATTCGAATTTAAAGCATGCCATATTGGATTGCATCAATTGAATTAATCTAAATTATACCTACCACCACATCCTTTGAACCTGAAGTATCCTAAGCTGTCAAGTTGAACACTCTGCGGGTAGCCCAAGGTTTCTGCCTGCCGGCTGACTGACTTATACTATGCCTTGGGCCTGAAGCTATACTCCCCACAATTGAACCCTGGGGGTCCAAATTTCCCTGATGCTGGAATGGGACAATCTCTGATATGGTGACCCTTCTAGCCATACCTGAAGCATGCTCATGTATCCCAATGGCAACTTTGACTGCCATATCGCTTATTGCACCTCTGACAAATAGGGTCAAAACCTGTAGATGGGGGCCTCTGAGCAAAGTTATGACTAGAATCCTTACAGAAATTACCATAAGCCTGGCATTGCCTTTGATCTTGGCCCCTTTGACCAAAAGAAGTTGAGGAAGAAGTTTGTTTGTGCTTCCCATGCCTTGTGCCATCTGTGACTGGGACAGCTCCAGGCGGTCTCTCTTGCCTACCTTGGCTTATTTCCTCTCTCTGTAGTCCCTTACCTCAACCTCAATGGTCTTTGCAATGTCCACACACTGAACATAAGTCTCAATCAGGAATGGAACAATGTGCTGCCTAATACTAGGCTTAGGCCCCAAGTAAACATCTACACTTTATCCTTCTCATTTGCCAGTAACTACTTTCCATAACAAAACAGTCGTATAAACTTGACCTCATACTCGGTGACACTTTCGTTCTCCCCTGCCTCAAATTCAACTAGTCATTATACATCTGTTCTACTTTTAGGGAAGTATCAATCGAAGAACAAGTCCTTAAACTGATCCATGTCATCGTCTTGCGCTGTTTTATCATCTTACTATCCTCAATTGTTTGCCACTAGTGGTCTACTTCCCCATCTAGATTATACACTGTGAGTTCTATTTTTTTTGCATCAGTGCAACCCATAGGCCTAAATATCTTCTCAATTCGAGAAATCCACTTCTCTGCCATTATCAGATTGTCGCTACCCCTGAAAGTTTTTACATTCTTCTTGTCAGATAGCTCTAACAGACTACGAGTTTGAGCCTGCCGATGATTAGGATTCTGATGGGTTAGGCTGATTCTGTTAATTTAGCTAAGCTTGTTGGTTTGCCAGTAGCTGAGTCAGTTAAGCTTGCTAATTTGCTAGGATAGTAAAAAAGATCCAGTGAATTCTCCTTCCCTATGATCCAGTGAATTCTCCTTCCCTGTGACATTTTAATGCTCCACATTCTGATTGTTGGCTCGCGACTGCTTTCCATTACTATAAGAGAAAACTAGAATCAATGATTGACTATGACAATAAACTTAAATCTACCTATCCTACCCATCTCCCAACTTATCTGATCCTAGGCAAGAGTCTACAGGAGTTTAAACCTATAGCTCTGTTTCGAATTTTTTGGAGCATTAATATCAAATAAAAAGTTATAAAATATCAAAAAGTCTCCTAAGTGGTCATTCAAAGCATCTACCAATCAATCTCCAAGATACATCAATAAATGTCGTAGCAGCCTAGAACAGTTATATAATCTCCAATTACTCCAACACGGAGTTCCCAAAATATTATCTAAACAAATTTAATTCATCTTTATTATTATTTCTGAAAATTCTAATACTAACTCTGAAATTAGAACTGGTAGCTTTCAGTCACACAACTGCCCTTCTATTCCAGTCCCCTCTACTGATCACCTGAAAGTAAAACAATAAGGGAGTGATCAAAATGCCCAGTAAGGTCGTTCAAAATGTCTGAGAAAACGAGATCACGAAGGTAGAACTTTAACGAAACAAATATTAGACCGAAATTTTAAATACCAAAATATCTCTTTGTACAAAGACAGACACTAGAGAACCATTCAAAATAAGGTCACACATGCCATCACTGATACGTGAAATAAGGTTCAGAAAATAAGATCACGATCTCTACCTCATCCCACTGAGCTAGCTCATGTTTCAATCCACGTGAGTAAGTCAAATACTGAAAATTCACATACACTGTGACATGGGTCACAAAAACAAGCTCCACATATATATAATAAATTAGGCAAGACAACAAAAGTCTCCCAGATGATGCAAAGTTATAGTTAGATACACTTAACAGCCTAATGCTCACATTAAATGTCATCATAAATTACACCATGTCATATGTTGGGGACATAAGCGGGGGTTACACATAATTCAAGTGGAGTATAAGTTAATTCAAAGTGACACATGGTATGCACTTACATATATTACACAGCTGAAATTAAAAGAGGAACAAACGTGTTTCTAACACTTCAGCATTATAATGGTAATGGACAGTTGCATTTAAGGTAGTTAAATTTAAGATGATGACTAGGTTGTATATATAAGGCTTAAAAAAAGAAGATGCACATAGCCATAGACCTGGCAAACGAGAAAATCCGTCGGATACGGGTAAAAGCCGTTCGAGTAAGGGTAAAACGGGTCTGGATAAAAATTACTTGAATTTTTACGGGTAGTCATTTTTAGTACCCGTAACCCTACCCAGCGGACTTGGATAAATTCGTGGGTAATCGGGCAGAATCCAAAATTTTCCCCAATATTTTTTTAACCAGCTTTTATTTACCAAAAATAAAGAACTCGTCAATAGCATCGCATTACATTATTACAATCAAACCAATAACCTAACCTAAGCACATGAAACACGTCTAGTAAAGCTAAATACTGGTATTAACAATCACTCCCCCTTCCATGAACCAACAACAATCATCAACAAGTACCACTTAAATAACAAAACTAGCAACAAACAAATCCCCCTTCTGTTGATTCGACCGACCAACCAACCACTTAAATAACAAACAACAAGCACTAATAAAAAAAAAACCTAACAATAGCAGATCTGTGACGATGGAAGTGGCTGGGGGAGGTGGTCACGGCGGTCGACAATGTTGATGTCGGTGGAATAGATGTGTAAGGGAGAAAGGCAAGGTGGAGACTTTGGATCTGCGACGGTTGTGGGCTTCTCGATCTGTGAAGGATGTAACCTTGATCGGCCTTGAAGAGTGAGGGAGCTGAGTCGCCTTAAACTGAGGGAGGGCTGAGCGGCTAACGGATCGTTGGTTGCCTGTCAGTGGTGGATCACACAACTCTCGAGGGATCTGTGGTAGATCTCGCCGGTCAGAGAAAAGTTAGGGCCACAGCCTTGAAGAGTGAAGGGGAAAAGGGCTGCCTTGATAGAGTGAAGGACGAGGGATTGACAGAAGGACGGTCACCAGTCGGCGGCAGATCTAGAGTGAGGGGCTGTGGCGGCTTGGGGCGGTGTGAGATTGAGAGAGAAGATGAAAATGAAGGGTTCGGTTGGGGTAAGAGAGTAAAGATGCAGGACAGTCGAAGTATCAATATTCATCAAAAATTTTCAACTGTGCGCAGTGATAACACGGAAATCAAGATAGCCATACGAAACTTTCAACCGACGTTGCACAGTATTGACACGAAATCGATACAGCTAGGTTGAACAATTTAACCATTAAACGACGATTGATCCAACGTCGATTCAGATTTTCAAAACGTAATTCCTTGCCTTTAATCGCGCAATTTAAGCCAAAGTCTAGATCCCCACAAATAAATTGTATCAAATTCTAATGTAAAAATATCCAAATTTTCATTTAGAACTCTATCAATCACAATAATTTATATGTCTCTTACTACAAACCTCAATTTCAAAATAAAAAATACTTTTACCTCAAAGTGACGACCAAAATCTCCAAAGGTTTCTTACTAGGGATTCTTTAGAGGCTCTAAAGGAATATATTACACATAAGTTATCAGATACCTAAAATGTGTATACTTATATTCCTAAAACAATTATAATTACAAAATACATATTACATCCCCAAACTCTCTAAATTTATTACTATTATTTTCTCTTTTTTATAAGCAATTAAATGTCCAGGGTCTAACATCCGGCTTCTAAGGATGCGCCTTATGGTTAAGCTACCTATCGTTATTTTTGGCTTCTACTCCACATGAAGTGTATTTCTGCAATGACCAAATGTTGTAATGTTGGGTCTGGCTTCAAGTGACATCTTCTTTTGAACTACGTTGGTCTGATTCATCTTTGAAGGATACGTAGGAAACCTTAAAAAAGTCCAACCGCATATTTGTTTTATTTGCAAGCAGAGTCTTATGATCTTTTCCGTGTTTCACTAAAAAAATATGTTGTTTTCGGTGATGTTTGCCGTAGACAAGCTCCCTCATCGAGGGGCTCTGTAGATTTCTCGTGTTTGTCGTCTTTTAATTTATTTACTACAATTGGGCTTTAGATAGAGATTTATTATTATTATTATTATTATTATTATTATTATTATTATTATTATTATTATAGGTGTAGGTCTAATAGTATAATGGGCATAATATACTCAATAATAATTTGAAATTATCTTGAGATTAACCATTGATTTATGTAAATCTCACTTATTTATATATAATTTGGAAATAATTCTCAAAAATCTGCTACACCCATCCGTTTAATCAAAGATAAGTAGTTAGGGATAGATAATTCCCAAAATTTCAGAAAAAAATATTAAGGTATTATGGAATGAACTTGTGGATTTTTATATAAACTGCCTGTTATTTGACTTTTGTCTAATCTGTGATTTTTATCAAATATTTGACTTTATCAAGGATCTCAGACTCAGAAGTTATCTTTATCACTTCGATTAATCGTATACCTTTTGGCTACATTTCAAGGAGGCTAGTCTCTCTAGAACTCTTGTACCATTTCTTTCTAGAAGTGGTATATCATTTCTGAGAACTTCAGTATTTTCATACTCTCCTTATGTGAGAATCGACATTGCATCATGGATTCATCTCAAGATGATTCTAAACTCTCCAAGCCATCGTCTTTTAGATGTAGTTTTACATTGCTTTCTTATTTAGTCTAGGGAAGTCTAGTGTATTTTCCTTCCCGCAACCAAAGTTTTGTCTCCAAAAAAAGCTTTTATAAAAAGACTCTTTCAAATCTAACTTCTTATTTTGATGCCAAAGACCAAAGTTTAAGTCGACTCCTGTAGGGTCCAGTTAAATTACGGTGATTTTTTGTCCTAATTTGTCCGACTGGGTAGGTAGACCGTTAAACCCCAGTTGTCGAATTCAAACCAAATATTAGGATAGGTCAAATGTTATTTTATTTAATATTTATATGTTATATGTTTTAAGACCCAAAAATCAATTAAAACAAAGTAGAGATCGAAAGGGTACGATGCCAAATACCTTCCTGCCGTATAACTTAGTCCCCGAACCCATCATTTCCGTTTTCAGTAAATTAGAAGTTTTTTATTTTTTGTGATTTTAGAGTCTTTTTATGTTTTTTTCATGTTTCCTTTATTTTCATAAACAAATATGGTGACTCTGAATTCCTCTTGAGACCTCTTGCAGGTCTAGGGTGGAGAATTTTTCGAGGCGAACCTGGCTATCGAATTGATTCATTATAAAGTAAAAAGATAAAAAGTACCCACGACAAGAGGTTGTGAACCTGGCTATCGAATTGATTCAAAAGTAAAAATATAAAAAGGACCCACGATAAGAGGTTTTGAACCTGGCTTTCGAATTGATTCACATACGCTAACAATGGAAAAAAAATATTGGGCTCTAAAGCTATGTTTCGATCGTGGAATCAGCAAGGAAAATGAAAACAACAAAAATACAATAGAAGAGATATATGAACTTTTGTTCTTATTAGAAATTAGAATGCTTAAATGGCGAAAGGACATTAAAACGCTTACAGAAAGTATGGAAGTAAAAGTACGTTTTTAGTACATTAGGTTTTACCCCCTTTTTTTTATTTCCGCTGAATGTTTTCATTTCTTTCTTTTCTAGATTCAAGATCCAACAATCTACTATAACTTAGATCACAAGGTGGGAAACTTATCTTTGGTAGGCAGTTAGTAAGCGCTCGAACGACAAAACAAAACTGTCATCATTCATAGAACAAACTTTTCTTTTTTGATTTTTCAAGTCTTATACTAATTCTGTCTTGCAATTTTTACTACAGTACTTCTTGATCTTTTAGGATAGAAGTCATCATTATTATCTGTCTTTAAATAATTTGTAAACAAGTCAAAGTAAAAGATATATGCAGAAAAGAGTATTATTATCGATTCTTTCAAATTATTGTCAACGCAACTCATTTTAATAGAGTGAAGTGAAATGAGGTCGGAGAATTACGTTTTGGCTTCCAATTTGGACATCACTATTGACCATGATGTTGACTTGACTGATTTTGATGATTTCAAGATTACTATCTCTAAAATTAATCTAACACTATTATTAAGATTAATTTCAGGTTCAATCATAATCAAACATAAACAAGGAACATTTCTTGGACAAAGATTGGACTTGGACGAGGATTTGACTTATAATTCTCAGTATAGTTATCTTTGTGTAATTATTTTTTTGTTACTAAATCTTTCTTAAAGATCCCCAAGAAAATCAAGTAAAGAATAAACCAAGAAGTTTTTCTCAAATGAGTTTTCATTCAAAGGAAAATAAGTTTTCATTCGAATTGATCCTCCAGTTCCTTCTTGTCAAGTTTCAAAAATTCTTTTTGGCCGAAGCCAAGAGTTTTTAGTCAAAGCCAAAACTTTCGGTCGATGCCAAAACTTTCAGTCAAAACCAAAGTTTTCGGTCGAAGCCAAAATTTTCTGTCGAAGCCAAAGTTTTCAGTAGAAGCAACATTTTCATTTGAATGAAAAGTAGTTTTCATTCGACTCAATGCTTCAGTGGCTTCAACATCTCTCAGCTCTATCATTTCACTCGAATGAATCTCAGATTCATTCAATCGAATTCTTCAAAGATGTTTTTCATTCGAATGTGTTTGATCTTTCATTCGAATCAATCTTTGTGTCATCCCCTTTTTAATGGTCATTTTCTCTTCTAGTATAAAAAGTATAAAACGGGGCTCTGAGAACATTTATTATCAACTGCTTGAATCTCTGAAAAATCTCTCTCACACCTTATTTCACGCTTTCATCTATTTTTCCTTGAGTGAGTTCATACTTTGAGAAATTGAGTAGCAAGTTTCTTGGTTTTGTTCTGAAAGATTACATATCTTCCCTCCTAAGAAAGCTTAGCGTTATTGTATTCATTATAATATCTACTCATAAAGGAGTGTGATGTGGTATCTCAATTATAAATCTTATTTTCACTTGTAATCGTCAGAAACCTTGAAGGGTTTCAGAATCTATACTGCGGTGAAAGGTTCGAGTAGGTCTCCTTTGTGTGGAGTGCTCGGGTACTGGACGTAGGCTGGTAGGGCCAAACTAGTATAAATCTCTAGGTCGATTTATATTTACTACTTTTGTTATTACTTTGTAAATTTAGTCTTTAAATTTCTACTCAAAGTTGTAAACACCTATTCACCCACGCACCCCCTCCCTCAACCCCTTTCTAGGTGTGTTTAGGGACCTACAAGTGGTATTAGAGCTGTGTGCTCTGGTATTTTCTTTGTGACTTAACAATCAAGAGCTAAAGATCTCATTATGGAAGAAGGTTCAACAACCACTAGACGAAGAGCAACAATTATAGCTACTGGAAAAATTGGATGAGGAATTTTCTGAGGCAGGATATTCATGTATGGTACATTGTAAAGAATGGTCCGACTATTCCCATGAAGGATGGACTAGACGGAACCAAGGTTCCCAAAGGAGTTCTCGAAATGGATGCTCATGAGGCACAACTCTTCTCCATGGACGACAAAGCAAAGAACATTATCAGCTGTGGCCTTGACATGAATGATTATAATCGAGTCTCAGCATGTGAGACAGCTAAAGAAAAGTGGAGACTGCTGGAGGTTACTCACGAAGGTACCAATCAGGTAAAGGAGACAAAGATTAACATGTTAGTCCAGCAGTATGAGGCCTTCAAGATGAAGGAACACGAGTCCATAAATGAGATGTACTCCAGGTTTACTCTCATTATAAATGGACTCAAGCTCTTGGAAAAATCATACCCAGAAAAAGATATCGTAAGAAAAGTTCTTAGATCTCTTCTCAAGAGATGGGAAGCAAAACTCACAGCAATTAAAGAAGCCAAAGACCTGAATGTGCTGAAGTTAGAAGAATTGGTGGGTTCTCTAATGACTCATGAAATCACGATGAAGATTCATGACGAGGAAGAGACGACTTTGAAGAAGAAGAACCTAGCTCTCAGAGTTGAGGCCTCTCATGAACCTGCAGAGAGCAGCAATGACTCTGATCCAGAAATGGCACTCATCACTTGTAAGTTCAAGAAGTTCCTTACGAGCCGGCTGTAACGCGTTGAATTTATTATTTTTGGAGTGTTAGTGCCGAAAAGACAGAAATCAGAAAAACTTTAAAAGTATCAGAAGACTCCTAATTGGTAAATCAGGGCATGCACTAATAAATCCCAAAAAAATATACATCAATAGCTGACATAGTGGTCCAAAGCTTTTATACAATCCAAATTCTCTGACGAGGAGTTTCAAAATTTAAAACATAAGTAACATCAACTTGTTTGAGTTGTTATACTTAAACGTCAATAGTAAGTATGAAATAAAGCAGCTAATTCTTGGTCACACCGCTAGCCCTTCAAATCCAAAATCCAACCTACTGATCACCTGAAAGGAAAAACAATAAGGGAATGAGACAAATGCCCAGTAAGGTCACTCAAAGGACTAATCAAACAAAAGCAAAAAAAAATCTGAGAGGCGAAATCTCAGAAACACAAAAATTTCAACAGAACAGACATCAAACCAAATTTCAAATGTCAACCTATATCTGAATACAAAGAAAGACACAAAACTTTTAACGGAATGGACATCAAACCAAAATTTTGAATGTCAAAATATATCTGAAAGACAAGATTTCAAAGGCACGCCAGATTCGACTGAACATAGGTCAGACCAAATATCAAATGCCAAAATATATCTGAGTACGGAGACAGACACTAGAGAGGTCAGACCAAATATCAAATACCAATATATTTGAATAGGGAGACAGACACTAGAGAGCCATTTAAAGAGTGCTCACATATGTCATTACTGACATATGAGGCCGGTTTAGAAAGTAAGATCGCGATCTCTAGCTCAATTCCCGCTGAGCTAGCCCACGTTTCAATCCACATGGGTAAGTAAAAAATAAGTCACATACACTGTGACATGGCTCAAAGAGTTACCAAAACAAAAATCTCAAAATAACCGTTATCAAATATCAAACATATTAAACAATATACAAAGCTTACAAAATTCTGATAATCATTATTCCCTGAAACAAACAATATCAATATGGCAAATTTTGAGGTCAAACAAATTTGACTGAATTTCATTTCCACAAGTCATAGCATTGAGACCAAATTCAAACAAAGTTCAAAGCAAAGGGAGAAGAAGAATCACTTAACTCAATTTGAAGAAGTTCAGATTTCAAAAAGAACTAAGGACTTACATGAACGATTGGTGCATCGCTGATTCGAATTTCAAAAGTAAACCCTTAACATACTCAAGCTATTGAGAAATACAAATCCTTAAGCTCCACCTCAGAACTCACGAGCTTCCCAAGCCTTCTTCTTCTTCTTCTGCCTCTCTCTCTCTCTCTCGCAAAGGAAAAAGGGAAACAGTGAACCCCCAAAAAGGTTAGAATGGAAATAAAATAACTATTTATATGGGACAAAATTTTTAAGTTTTCATTTGAAGGAAAAAGAGTTTCCTTAGACCAAATTTAGCAGACGCGAGATGCTTCTGAATTTTTTTTTAATTCAACTGAAAACATGTTATCATTCAAATTAAACTCTTCACAATTTTAAATACACTTCGTTCGAAGCAAAAATCTTTTCATTCGAAGCAAACCTATTTTCATTCAAAGAAAAAATATTTTCATTCGACCGAATCTTTCAGTCACTCCAAAACATCAATACCCTTTCCATTTTGATTCGAATGAAACCACTATTCATTCGACCGAAATTTTCAAAAATGTTAGCAACAATTTTTTTTTTCAAAAAGATTACAAACTTATTTGCTCAAAATATTAATTTTGTACAAGGAAAAGAAAATTTTCGGGGCATAACATTTTCCCCTAAAAAGAATTCCGTCCTAGGAATTTAAAGCGTTCCTTAATCATCAACTAACCTCTTGCTTTCCGATGCGAATCAATACATTCTTCATATTATTAATTGAAATTCTAAGTTCCAAACATGCATGGCTTATCTAGCCTACGAAATGGACTCAGCTAAAATTACGAAATTCAAAATTCAACAAATGAAATCAATCTCCAATACATAACGCCTCCATTGTGCTACTCTGATAATATACCAAACCATATACTTTACAAATCCGGATAACACGCTTAACCACAAGCCTGAGGTGTGCCAAGTACTAAGCAATTTCTCATCCCATATGATGTGTTTTACCAAATTTAACTTCAATTGTCATCATCGCCTTAAAATATATTCAGATTGTTCCTCAAAGTATTTATACTTGGCTAATAAATGAAACACGCTGAATTAAGTTATTCAAATCAAAATTTAAAACATCTGAAACCAATACAATACCGATAGGCTCACGTTGCGCCATTATGATAACACATCAAATCATAGCCTTGGTACAATGCCTAACATTGACACACTTAACTTCAACGTACACCAAAACTAGTAATTAATCTTCACATTAATTACAAAGGATTTATACTCTATAATCTTCAAATCAAAATTTACACCCGTACAAATTCACAAATAGAGCCATATCAATACACTCTTATTAACATTTCGCTGACAATTGAGTGTAACTTATAACTAAAATTACTAAATTATTGGTACGCTTTCCTCCCAATGCTTCACCCACAGTATTACACTTTCAAATATGATTATCCATGATCAAATCACCAACATCGAATATTCCAAAATTCTATACTCAACTTTTGGCTCATACTTGTCAACTACAAAAGATCACAAATTCAAAATCTAAGACTTAGCTAAAATTTCAATGACATAATGTGTAATACCCCGAACCTAGGTTTGAACTATTAGTAAAATTTTAGCAGCTTTACTTAATAATTATTCTTATTTAGCGGCAAATTTTATAAGTAAAAAATATTTTTGTTTTTAACGACGATTGACATGAACAATCTGATCGTCAATTAATGATAGCGAGGGAAATAACTTGAGAAATTATTATTAAATTAGGATTTAGTATATAGTTATCAGTTTTGGTTATTTCAGATATGTCAGAGTGATTTTTGCAGAAAGTGTGGCATTTTAAAATGACCGAGAGAAATTAAAGAGGGAGAGAGAGAGAGGAAATTGAGATATATATATATATATATATATATATATATATATATATATATATATATATATATATATATATAGTGAATAAGATAAGAGGAGTAAAAAAAAAGAGAAGTCAGGAAGAGGAAACAGATAGGACAGTCGGCCCTAAGATGGGCGGCGTCTCTACCTGATGGGTAGCCCCCATCTCCGGCCACGCACGCGATCACAGGAGGTCGACTCCAGCTTCGACCATCACTGGATGCCATCGTCTAACTGCCGTCGCCACCTCCAAACTGCCGTGCAACCGCTGCCATCGGCTAGACGCCGTGCAATCGATGTCGCCGGCCACCCTTTCAATCTCTGGCGAGCATTGGCGGAGCAAATGGTGCCTGCGGCCACAGATTTGGACCACCGCTATGCTGCCGGAATCATCGCGTCCTGCCACCACCGTGACGCTCACCACCGGTCAAACGCTGGCACTACAAATAGATGCCGACAGTGACAGGGTCAGCGGTAGAGATGATGGGTGGGCCAAAATTAGGTGTGTGTTTTGCAGGTGTGTTCGTGTGCATGTGGGACCAACTATATGCTACAACTGGTGGCAATTTCGGCGACGGGACACTTGACCGGCAAAGGTTGCATTGGAGCAACCCCTAACCTTTGTGGTGGCAGAACTTTGGTGGTTGTTCACCACCACAAACGTGAGGGCCACCGCCGAGGCATACTGCCCATGTTGATGCACCTTCATTGCCAACACCAACCGCCACACCTCCTTCTCCGCCTGCCTTTCATGATCATGACTGGCAGCCCCCAGTTGGTGTTCATTTTTGTAAATGGGTTTTTGGTGTACTTGTGTGTTGGTGGCAGTACAGTGGTGTCATTAGCGGCAGTGTTAAGGGTGGGTAAAATGGAATGAATTTGGTGTTTTGTGTGTGCATCTATGGGTGTATGGTGCATGTGTTTAGGGAGTTATTTTGATTTTTGGTGCGGTGTGGAGTGGAGGTATCACGGCATTGCTTGAGACGGCTTGGACGGTATCGTGGCAGTTGTTGCAGTGTTTGGAGTGGGCTAAATTATGATGGTGTCTGTGTGTGTATGTGTTGTGATAGAGGGTGTGTGACTGTGTTTTATGAGAGTTTGTGTTTATGTAAACCAAGTGTGTATTTATCTTGGTTAAAGTTACAAGGAGTGAGTGAAATGGGTGTACAGGTGGGTATGGAGCGTCGGTGTCCATTATGTGTGACTTGTAACTGTAGCAGTGTGTGAACATGCAATCGGTGGTATGGAAAATGAACGGAGTTCGGTGGTAGGACTTCGATATTGTTATGGTTAAAGTGGTGGTTAAATTTTGGCGCTTTTGGTGGCTGGACTGGAGTAACTGTGGTCGTGTATATGGCGACGGTCGATAGAATTTAGGATTTGTTTTGATTGATGAGGCAATCTGTCAGTTCAATTATAGATGGGTGTGGCGTTTGTATTGGGATGGAGTAGTTGTCGGTGGAGTGGGTATGACTGTGGGGTTTTGGTATCTGGATAATTGTGTGTGTGCACCGGTGGGTGTATGTTGCGTGTGTTTGGACAGATGTGTATATTGCGTAGGTGTGGTGTTATCTCTACAGCTGCATGAGGTGCATGAGCATGTTGCTGTGTAGGCAACACAATAGTATGCAACGCCTTTTTATGTGTGGGGAGCAGTGCGATGGTTGTACATGTACTCTGTGGTGAGAGTATGGTCGTGTGGTCTATGGTGTAGGTGTACCGTATGCTTGCGAAGGTGTACCCTATGCGTGTATGTGTTTTTGGACAGGGAATCACATAGGCTATGAGCTATGAGAATATATAAAAGGGAATTGTTAGCGTTAGCCCTAGCGATTAACTGAGTACTATTTAGCGAGAGGTTACTTGGTTGGTTAATAGAAACGGGTGACTGAGGGAAATTCGGAAACGATGATGAAATGCCTGAGAATGACATGGTGAACTGGGCACGATTTTAGACGGGTTGTGTAACAGGCGGTCGGATACGGCGTCTGAGTTGTTTGAGAAAATATCCAACAAGAATTCTGCATTTTTCCTCAACGATGCCCTTCGGGTTATAGTGAAGTCGGGGCTATGGAGATGAAAGGAATGGCCTTAACGGTGCTATTGGTCAAACGTAACAACTGATCATCGCGCTACATTTTGGATCGAGGAAATATGTCAGCAACAAGTAAGTACCCCTGTCATGTTCCTCCGTATATGTATTTGCAAAAACTATAATATGTATTTATGTTTTGATCAATTGAAGTTCAAAGATTTATTCTGCATATGTTTTATTTCTAAAATAGTTGATGAGAAATGCAATTTGAAAGAATGCCATGGAATGTCGTTTGAGTCATAAAATTGTACTGAGTACATGTTAATGAGCAATGAAACTTGTCTTGGTTGCTATGCCCCATATCCAACGGGGGAATGTTGGATTTCGGGCCCTGGTCAACGGGGCTCATACGTTGATGCATAGTACTATGGCTGGTGGTGCGCCCTTGTGTCCACATGATTATTTTATCCCGGGTGTAGGAGGGATTTCGGGCCCTAGTCAAGGGAGCTCGTACGCTGACCGCAACATACCTACGAAAAGAAATATTTGTGTTTGATGTGAATGGAATGAATGATGATTGTACTCAGATTTGAAAATCTTTTCTTTTGAAATTTCATGTATATGTATATGAAGGACGTTTTTACGAATGACAATAATCGAATGTTTGATTTGTTGAAAGAAAACCCATGGCATGTTTTAGAAACTTCAAAATTATTTTAGGAACATGGCTGGTGTATTTGCTGAGCTTTTGCTCATTCCTTATTTTTCAGGTGACGACTTAAGGGAAGCGGAGCAGTATGAGCCACACGGGGGAGTAGTGCCCGAAGAGAACTTTTAGAATAATGAGTGCCCACTATTCGAACATTATAGTCTATGTTAATTTACGTTATGCTTGAACTGATGTAAGGAGCTTAGGTCTCCTCGAGTTTTATTTATAAGCTTTAAAGACATGTAATGAGAGTTTTATTTGAATTTCTAGAAGTCCGTAAATTAGAACTAATTTGGAGTCACAGGATTGTAGTAAGGCCTGGTAGAGCCCTGGCAGGTGTTTGAATGGGCCTGCGGCCGGTCACGTGCCTAGCACACGGGTTTACCCGTGGGTTCGGGTCGTGACATAATGTCTATGTAGTTCATCACCCAAACCATGAGATCACCTAATGATCAATATTTTCCCCATCTATATGTTTTGACACAAAATCAAAACTATCAGATAACATTTGAAGCATCCTACATCGACTTAGCCAATATGAATAACCAATATCAATAAGCACTTACTCGTCATACCAAAGGCCACCACGCTTTCACTGCACACCCTGATACCTCAAAGAAAACCGGCTCAATCTATCATCAAATTCATTTAAGAGAAAAATATATTATTCTTAATTCCACATATATCGCACAACCACCAAAGTTTAAGACTTTAAACTATCAAATCATTTATATCTCTCAGTCACAGCTTTGACAAATAGCTTCTAGTTTTCAGAATTATTTGTCAGAAGATCATGATCATCCTCTTTTCTAAAGCAATCCATATTGGTATCATTAGAAGACAATAAGTCCAACCCCCCAAAATAACATCAAAGTGTTTCATATCCAGAAAAATTACGTCAAATCTTAAATATCTGTAATCAATACTGATGGGGCAAACAAGAATTATAAACCATAAAGATCACAATAGGGTTCCGTTAAAAGTATCTACATATAGATATGTTTCAAATTTCTTGATTCAACACTTAGATGCCAGCAAAAGGATATCAAAACAAATGAATAAAGGCGCAATATACCCTAATAATGCCAAATATTCCTTTCAAATTCCACACAAAATCTCTATCACCGTATCCCTTGTATCTTGATATCACAACCTTTGTCCACACACTATTTGATAGAGCTACTCATAGACATCCAAAGATCATAGTCCTATCCTTCAATTACTTTCTTCGATTTAACACTTAAAATATTTGAATTCCAAAGGCAACTAACATTCGTTCTACGGTTGCACATTCAACCCAAACCCAAAGTTTATGGCCAAATCTCAATCTTATGCTCCAATACGAACTAAATTCTCCAAACTTAATCCACCTTTTCAAGGTCTAATTCTAATCACATATATCTTAGGCTTAGGAGTCTACAGAATCTCAAACCTAAGCTCTGATACCATTCTGTAATGCCCCGAATTTATTATTTTCGGAGCGCTAGTGCCGAAAAGACAAAAATCAGAAAAACCTTAAAATTATCAGAAGACTCTCGATTGGTAAATCAGAGCATGCACTAATAAATCCCAAAAAAATATACATCAATAGCTGACATAGTGCCCCAAAGCTTTTATACAATCCAAATTCTCCGACGAGGAGTTTCAAAATTTAAAACCTAAGTAACATCAACTTGTCTGAGTTGTTACACTTAAACGTCAATAGTAATTCTAAAATAAGGCAGCTAATTCCTGGTCACACAGCTAGCCCTTCAAATCCAAAATCCAACTTACTGATCACCTGAAAAGAAAAACAACAAGGGAATGAGACAAATGCCCAGTAAGGTCACTCAAAGGACTAATCAAACAAAAGCAAAAAAAAAATCTGAGAGGCAAAATCTCGAAAACACAAAAATTTCAACAGAACAGACATCAAACCTAATTTCAAATGTCAACCTATATCTGAATACAAAGACAGACACAAAACTTTTAACAGAACGGACATCAAACCAAATTTTCGAATGTCAAAATATATCTGAAAGACAAGATTTCAAAGGCACACCAGATTCGACTGAACAGAGGTCAGACCAAATATCAAATGCCGAAATATATCTGAGTATGGAAGCAGACACTAAAGAGGTTAGACCAAATATCAAATGCCAAAATATATCTAAATACGGAGGTCAGACCAAATATCAAATGCCAAAACATATCTAAATATGGAGACAGACACTAGAGAGCCATTCAGAAAGTGCTCGCATGCGTCATTACTCGTATGAGGCCGGTTTAGAAAGTAAGATCGCGATCTCTAGCTCAATTCCCACTGAACTAGCCCATATTTCAATCCACGTGGGTAAGTCAGAAATAAGTCACATACACTGTGACCTGACTCAAAGAGTTACCAAAACAAAAATCTCAAAATAACCGTTATCAAATATCGAACATGTCAAACAATATAAAAAGTTTACGAAATTCTGATAATCATTATTCCCTGAAACGAACAATATTAATATGGCATATTCTTATGTCAAACAAATTAGACGAAATTTGATTTCCACAAGTCATAGCATTGAGAACAAAGTTCAAAGCAAAGGGAGAAGAAGAATCACTTAACTCAATTCAAAGAAATTCAGATTTCAAAAAGAACTAAGGACTTACATGAACGATTGGTCCATCACTGATTCAAATTTCAAAAGTAAACCCTTACCTTAATCAAACTTTTGGAAAATACAAATTCTTAAGCTCCACCCGAGAACTCATGAGCTTCCCAAGCCTTCTTCTTCTCTCTCTCTGTCTTCCTCTCAAAGGAAAAAGGGAAACAGAGAACCCCAAAAAGGTTAGAAAGGAAATAAGATAACTATTTATATGGAAAAAAAATTTTAAGTTTTCATTCAAAGGAAAAAGGGTTTCCTTCGACCGAATCCGGCAGGCACGAAATGCTTCTGAATTTATTTTTAATTCGACCGAAAACATGTTTTCATTTGAATTAAAACTTTTAATTCAAATGAAACCTTTTTAATTTGAATTAAAAGTTTTTTTTCATTCGACCAAAAACTTGTTTTCATTCGAATTAAAACTTTTAATTTGAATTAAAACTTCAGTGAGCTCTTCAGGATTTTAAATACTCTTCATTCGAAACAAAAAAAAACATTCAAAGCAAACCCATTTTCATTCGAAGCAAAAAAAATTTCATTCGACCGAATCTTTTAGTCACTCCAAAACATCACTACCCTTCCCATTTTTATTCGAATGAAACTACTATTCATTCGACCAAAAATTTCAGAAATATTAGCAACCATTTTTTTTTAAAAAGACCAAAGACTTATTTGCTTAAAATATTAATTTCGTAAGGAAAAGAAAATTTTTGAGGCATAACACAGGCGAGATGGAAAGATCAGGAGGAGTCAAACAACCCAGTCACATCAAAGAAACAATGGTGATTGGAATGAAAGAGAAAATCCTGACGCTTGCTATGAATGCGGCAGAACTGGGCACATCAAGAAGTACTGCCCGCAACTCAAGAACAAATCTACAAGCAGCAGCAGTTGAGACACAAGAGAAAAGAAATTCAAACCAAGAAAAGCGCTGCTGACTTGGGTAGATTCTAACGAGAGTGATAAAGAAATGAGGGAAGACGATGATGTAGCACAGCTATGTTTTATGGCCAAGGATGATCACTCAGATGAGGTAAAACTTCTGACAACTCTAATTATGATAAGCTTGACTTATCCTTCCTTGAACTCAGTAAAAATAATGAGAAGTTAAAACTTTAAAATGCTGCTCTAAAAAACAAAGCTCTTTCTTTGATAAACACTGTTGAAGAGTTGGTTAGTAAAAAGGAGGCACTAGACGAAAAGATTGAGTTTTACATCACTAAAAATGTCTTTTTAAAAAATGACCTGATTGCTTATAAGGAGGAAATTTCTAATTTGTCTTCAGAAATCCAGTCTTTCAGAAGTGTAAAAACCCCTGTAGAAAATGAGCTTTTAAAATCTCAACTGGAAAGAATTTCTGCAAAAAATAGGAGTTTAGAAAAAGAGATCGAAGATCTGAATTTTACGCTTTCAAATTTTACACAAGGAAGAGAGAACCTGGATATACTTTTGGGAAGACAAAGATGTGTATTTGAAAAAAGTGGGAGTGGTTATGATCCTTCAAAGAAGCAAAAGGATTATAAAAATTTCTTTAACAAGAATCTAGTCTCCTGCTCACCATTCACACTCTGTACAGTGTGTAATAAGAAATGGCACTTAGTAAAAAACTGTCGTCTTAAAGTAGTTAGAAATCAACATTCTTCTTCTGTCAGTCAAAAGAGAATAAAGCAAGTTTGGGTGCCAAAACATTGTTTACCTAATCTTTTAGGAACCAAGAAAGTGTGGGTACCTAAAGGAACGAAACCAGAATTTGTTGTAGGTATGCTTGAAAGCAGAGGTGGATTCAAACAAATGGATCCTCGACAACGAATGTTCAAGGCATATGATAGGTGATCGTTCACTGTTCTCTCATATCACTCCGAAGGATGGCGGTCTTGTTACCTTCAGAGACAACTCAAATAGGAAGATCATAGGTAAAGGTAAAATTGGTATCGGATCAATTTTCATTAATAATGTGTCTTTAGTTGACGGTTTAAAGTTCAATTTGATAAGCATTATTCAACTAATCGAGAGTGGACACAAAGTTCATTTTGAAGGTGATCATTGTCTGATCAGTCATGCCTCAGATGGAGGCACTTTGGTTGGTAAGAGAGATGGTAATATTTACACTTTGTCTTTTGATGCGTTAGACTCCTCTCGTGAAGTATGTCTTTCTATTCAACAAAATGATATTTGGTTGTGGCATCGTAAATTATGTCATGTGCATATGGATCTAATCAAGAAACTTCTCTCAAAAGAGCTTATCAGAGGCTTACCAAAGTTAAAGTTTGTCAAGGATAAGGTTTGTGATACCTGTCAATACAGCAAACAGTCAAAAACATCTTTTCATGCCAAAAATGTTGTTTCTACCTCTCACCCTCTTCAACTTCTTCATTTGTATCTTTTTGGCCCCACAAGAAATGCTAGCCTAGGTGAAAAATTTATGCCTTCATCATTGTTGACAATTTTTCAAGATACACCTAGGTTCTTTTTCTAACTCATAAAGATGAAGCTTTTTGGAAAATTCTTTAACCTTGTAAAGCTTCTACAAAATGAGGAGTTGAAACTTGTGAAAATCCAAAGTGATCATGGCTGTGAATTTGAAAAAGATTTTATACCTTTTTATGAAAAATGGCATTGCTCATGAGTTTTCTGCTCCTCAAACTCCTTAACAAAATGGGTTGTAGAGAGCAAGAGTTGTACTATTCAAGAGATGGCCAGAACAATACTTCATGAAAATTCTTTGCCAAATTACTTTTGGGCTGAAGCCGTCAGCACTTCTTGTTACGTATTGAATAGGGTTCTTATCAGACCGATCCTTGATAAAACTCCTTACGAACTTTTCTCAAATCGAAAACCAAAAAAATTGATTATTTCAAGGTTTCAGTTGTAAATGTTTTATTTTGAACAATCGTGAGAACTTGGGTAAGTTTGATGCAAAATCTGATGAGGGTATTTTTTTCTTGGTTATTCCTTAAAGAGTAGAGCATATAGAGTTTATAATGACATGGTCTTCGGTAAAGAAAATGCCGAGACTCAACCGCTTCGAAAGAGCTGGAGATATTCCTCTAGCTACCCAAAGGAGCAAGTAATTGGTAATGTTGAGCGTGTAGTAACGACATGGTCTTCGGTAAATCTTGTATGCGCTGATTTCGCTTTTCTTTCTCAAATAGAGCCTAAAAATATTTATGAGGCTCTAAAAGAGGATGGGTGAATTCCTGCCATGCAAGAAGAAATAAATCAATATGAAAGAAGCGATGTTTGGTCACTAGTCCCGTCTCCTGTTCAACAAAAGGTCATTGGCACCAAGTGGGTTTTTTCGAAACAAACTTGATGAAGATGGCCATATTGTTCAAAACAAGGCTAGACTAGTAGCTCAAGGATACAATTAAGTTGAATGGGTTGATTTTGATGAAACTTTTGCCCCTGTTGCTCGACTTAAAGCTATCCGAATGCTCTTGGCATTTTCATGTCACAAGAATTTCAAACTCTTTCAAATGGACGTGAAAAGTGCCTTTTTAAATGGGGTAATTCAAGAGGAAGTTTTTTCTAAACAACCTCCCAACTTTGAAAACAAAAAATACCTCAATCATGTTTTTAAATTGAAAATGGCATTGTACGGTCTTAAACAAGCTCCTCGAGCTTGGTACGATCGTCTTAACAGCTTTCTTATTGATCATGGATTCTCTCATGGCAAAGTTGATACCACTCTTTTTACAAAATCTCAAAATTCTCATATTCTTATAGTTCAAATTTACGTTGATGATATTATTTTTGGAGCCAGTAACGATAATATGTGCCAAGAGTTTGCTGAAAGTATGCGCAGGGAATACGAGATGAGCATGATGGGAGAACTTACATTTTTTCTTGTACTCCAAATCAAGCAATCAAAGGAAGGAATCTTCATTTATCAGTCTAAGTACACGCGGGAGCTTTTGAAAAGGTTTGGTATGAATAATGCTAAACCTAAAGGTACCCCTATCTCTCCTAGTGTTAATCTAGTCAAAGATGAAAATGGTAAAGATGTTGATCAAAAAATCTACCGTTGTATGATTGGTAGTCTACTTTATCTTACTACCTTGGACCTGATATTATGTTTAGTGTGTGCATCTGTGCTCGTTTTCAAGATTGTCCCAAAGAATCTCATCTTACTGCTGTTAAACGTATTTTTAAATACCTTTCTGGGACGATAAATTTAGGACTTTGATATCCACAAAACTCTTCCCATGATCTAGTAGGTTTCTCCGATTCTGACTATGTCGGATGTCTTGTCGATTGTAAAAGTACTAGTGGTACTTGCCAATTTCTTGGTGGTGCCCTGCCCTAGTATCTTAGCATAGCAAGAAACAAACATCTATTGCACCTTCCACAGCAGGCAGAATATGTTGCGGCGTTGCAGTGCTCAAGTTCTTTGGATACGTCAAACCTTACAAGATTTTGGAATTTCCTTAAATAATATTATTATCATGCGCGATAGTAGGAGTGCTATTGATATTAGTAAAAATCATGTTCAACACTCTCGCACTAAGCATATCGATATTCGTCACCACTTTATTTGAGACAACATTCAGAAAGGTCTAATCGAACTCAAGAAAGTTGGTTCGGAAGATCAGCTTGCAGATATTTTTACAAAACCTTTAGCTGAATCAATTTTTTGTTCCCTTCATCGCCGTTTGGGAATGTGTGATCTGAGCTGATTTGTGTTCATTCTTTTCTATTTATCTTTTTCGTCGAAGGAACTTTTTTCCTTCGAATGAAAGGTTTTTCATTCGAATGGAAATTTTTCGGTTGAACGAAAATTTTTCCTTCGAATGAATAGTTTTCATTCGAATGAAACATTTTCATTCGAATGAAAAGTTTTCATTCGAATGAAACTGCCCCTTCTTCTTGTTTCAGGCCTTCTGTCCATTTTATTCAAATAAAAAACTTGACTTTCACTCAAATGAAAACTTTTCATTCAAATGAAATCTTCCGTCTATATATACCCCCAATCACTTTTTCAACTTTGTTTACTGTTTAGCTTTTTCACTGTTTACCCTCGAATCTTTTCACCTCCATTCCCTTTTTCACTTTTTCGCACATATCTCTGCTATGGATCCATCCATGCTCCCTCGAAGTCGTCATCACCTTGTGTTGCAAGCAACCTCAGACAATGACGAGCCTGAAGTCATTCCACCTCCAACACGTCGCAGCACTCGCCAAACCTCCATAACTCCTGCAAACCAATTGTCCACTACTGTTCCATCTTCTTCAGGTACTTCTACTGCTCCTCCCCCTCCGCCCTCTGCTCCTTCTACTTCATCTGCCCCTCAACCTACCTGTCCTCCACCCACTTGTCCATATTCTACACCCTCAAACATTCTCCACATACCCCACTTCTTTGTATCTACCAAAGACCAGATTAACTTTTATACGAACTTCATCAGTAGGGAGGTAGTGCCAGGTTGTCCTAGTACGTCACCCTTATGGCCCAACTTGGTGTCATGCCATTCTTTGAACGAATGGGGTGCCCATCCAGTCTATCTCTTCCCTCTGTTTACTATCCTTGCTTAGTTGGTATGTTTTATTCAAACGTGTCTTTTAACTCCTTTACCTTCGCTTTCCTTACAACCTACGTAAATAGGGTCCATATTTGCCTAGATGCCACCATATTGGCCCAAATCATAGGTTTCACCAACCATTCTTCCCTTATCGTCTTTCCCGGCAATACGTGGTGCACTTGTAGCACCTTTACCCCTCTCCAACAAACTCAAACTTTACTTAACAATCCCTCAATTTCTTGACCCCGCACCTAACCTTAGTGATCTTTCCCCCTTATACCGAGTCCTCCACCTCATTCTTTCTTGTAACCTTTCGGGGCGATCCAGTTCATTTGCCACCTTCAAATATCTTGATCTTATCCTTCTTACACATTTCATTTAGGGCTCACCATTAAACATTGCGGGCATAATCTTACTTGTGATGGATGCCCGTAAAAGGAATTCTTCTGCTCATCTTCCCTTCGGTCTTCTTTTGACCAGATTTTTTTGAACATTTAACATGCCCCTTCTAACGGCCGTCTCGGAATGTGTCTATATTCCGAGCTCGCACATTCTTAATGAGACTTCCCTTCGTCGTGCGGGTTTTACCATTCACACTGATCTAGTTACTCATGCTCGTTCTCTTGAGCGTGTAGCACCTTCCGAGTCGACTCACGCATCTGAGTCCCTCCCTGCTCCTGACCCTTCTCCATCTGTGACACCACCACTAACTAACCCTTCTCCCTCTCCACCACCTTTACCCACCGACCCTTCCTTTTCTGCACCCCGTCAGCCCACTCCACCTTACCCTTCTGACCCTCTTTTTAGTCCCATCACCGATTTTTCAAACATCAATTTTGACAATTTTTTATCTTTTGACACCACCGACCTCTCTGAACAGCTTTCTCGTCTCTCTAACACTGTCCAGCTTATTCTTAAATCTCAAACTACCCTGGCCGCTTCTGTCACGGCAAATCAAACCGCCCTTCTTAACCATCTCACTTTCCTTTGACAGTCTTCAGCCAAGCTCCTCTGCAATCAGATAGACTTCCACACCCTTCTCAATGACCTTGTTGCCAACGTCTCCTCCCTTCCTCTTAACCTCACTCTTGTTTTGGATCGTCTGAACTGCATGCAACAGAATCTTTAAAGCCAGCATGATGCCGCGCTTCAAGCTCATCGTCGCCAAGCTTATCTCTCCACTAGCATTTTGACTGAGCAGAATGGCTACCTGGCGCATTAGATCTTTGATCAAGCGCATGGGTTCTACGTCACTCATCCTGACAACTTCCCATCTCGTCACACTGGTACCAAAGGTGAAGAATGGTTCTTCAATCCCCACCTTCCCATATAATCCTTCGATGCCGCGCTCTCCTCATGTCATGGAAGTTGTTGAAATCCTCACCATCGCTCTTCCTCCGACTGCAAATCCTTCCTCATCTGCTCAGGGTGCCCATCGTATATAGTAGATTTTTTTTTCTTTGGATTGTTTGTCCCTCGTTTTGATTTGACAAAGGGGGAGAAAATCTCATTGTAACTTTTTGAACTGTAAATTTTTGCTAATATGAAAGCAGTTCATATATTGGTTGTTTATTTATGAATAATTATCTAATCCATGGAGAGTGTAATACCCCAAAATTTTCTTTCTAGTGTCAAAAAAAAAGGATCTGAAGTTCTTAGTCGATGAACAGTCACTTTTAGTCGATGAACAGTAACTTTTAGTCGAATGAATAGTACTTTCAGTTGACTCAAAATTGTTTTCAGTCGACTTAAAAGCGTTTTCATTAAAAGTGCTTTCGGTCGACTTAAAAGTGTTTTAATCGAGAGAAGAAATTGCTGAAGGATTGAGTCAACTTAAACTTGTATTGCTTTGAATGAATAGTGTAATTTTTCACCTTCATATAAATAGCCTCTTTGTTTTCTTTTGGCCTTTTTGTTTTTGGTTCCTTGTTCCTTTGCGGAGGAGATAGAGAGAATAGAAGACTTGGAAAGCTCTTTCGGTGTTAGAGTGGTGCTTTGAGGTTTTCTTTTGTTCGAAAGCTTGTTTGAGGTAAGGGTTGAACATTCTTGCTATGATAAGGGTTTCAAAATTCTTGCTGTGGTAAGGGTTTGTATCGTTTTTGCTATAGTATGTGTTGCTTCTTTAAATCTGAAAAAGAGTTGTTGGAGTTTATTAATCTTGTTTTGTAAGGAATTCTACCTTTGATTTTTGCTTGGGTTTCCCTCTTTAAATCTGAAAAATTATTAGATTTTGATCAAGCTTGTTGTGAAAGGGATTCTATAGTCGTTTTGTTGTGGGAAAAGTATCTTTCAGAATCTGAAGGTTTATGCTTCGTCAATTTTGGTTCATCTATATTTGTTTGCATTTGATTTGTCCCACTTTTGCCCTCTTTTGAGAACATTGTTGACCCCTTTTCGTTCGTGCCTGATGATGCACATCATTGAATTCGTACATTTGTGACCGTCAATTTAAAATTGACACTGACTATGTTAAACAACTCTCAAAATAGAGAGGGTCCTATGGACACATGTTTGTTATGCTAGAGAGCCAAAGACTCCTAGTACGCTCCGGAGCACAAGTTTGATATTTGTATGTTTGGTGACATTTGGGTCTTATGACCATTATAGTCATCACATGTTTGAAGCGTACCCGACATATAATTGAGATATGTTTCAGGTTAAATGCTTAATGACGTTTGCTTTAGTATTTGACAGTAAAATATGGTTCCTCATTTTCGTACTTGCGGGCTTATATTTGGTTTGGGTTCTTTGGACCACCTTATAATCATTTCGCATATTTGATTCACCTTATTTGCATCATGGTCAATTGCTATCACTTGTTCGTCAAATATTTGGTTTTGTTTCAAATTATGAATCATCGTATTTGCTTCCCATTTGTTCTCCACTTACTGGGTTATTCGAGCTCACCCCCTACTCGTTTGTTTTGTCATTTACCATAGGTATCGGCCGTGATTTTGGGCGTGACATGTTTGGGGGAAATTATAGTATTTAGTTTTGTTAGTATCTTTGAGCAATGTAAATCACTTGAGAACTCTACCCGAAAGTGGGTTAGTTGGATTTGAGACTTAAAAATTGTATTGAATAGTAGAGTCTTGGTCATATTATTTGTTTTTGGTGGATTTTGATGAAGAATATTTTAATTAAGTTTTTGAAAGGGTTGTATTTAACTCTTGGACCTTTTTGAGATAAATAAGATTGAGATTTAGATAATTGTGTTTATGGTATCGTAGATGTTCTGTTATACCTTCTTAATGGTTATGTCATCAACGTGTTTGGGTCTTGGTTTAAGGTCGTGTATGGACCCTGAAATTAGAGTATTGATCTTATGTGCGAAATTTTTTAATGGATTTCATTTTGAGAGCTTTACCCCGATACGGGTAATTTGATAGAATTACTTTTGTGTATTTTGTTTCACCGCTGCGTTTAGTAATCGTTTTGTAATGAAATTATTTTGGAAAACGGATTGTCATAGACTTTTATCCGTGGAGATATTTTATCTTAAAAGATTTAGTTGCTCTGTCTATACCATTATCTTTAGAACTGTAATGGTATATAATGAAGTTTGATGTTAGTCGCGACCTCTAGTTTTGGGGGCGTGACAGAGAGTATGTTAAATTAATGTTGTCATCATAAAAAAGGGAGAGATTGTTGACTTGACTGATTTTGATGATTTCAATATTATTATCTCTAACATTAATTTAACACTGTTATTAAGATTAATTTCAGGTTCAATCATAATCAAACATAAACAAGGAACATTTCTTGGACAAAGATTGGACAAGGACTTGGACAAAGTATTGGATCTGGACTTATAGTTCTCAGTATAGTTATCTTTGCATAATTATTTTTTGTTATTAAGTCTTTCTTAAAGATCCCACAGAAAATCAAGTAAAAAATAAACCAAGAAATTTTTCTCAAATGAGTTTTCATTCAAAGGAAAATAAGTTTTCATTTGAATTGATCCTTCGGTTCCTTCTTGTTAAGTTTCAAAAATTCTTTTCGGTCGAAGTCAAGAGTTTTCGGTCAAAGCCAAAACTTTTAGTTGCATCAAGTAAAAACTGAACTTGGATGAAGTTATTCTCCTTGACGGCGCGACTTGCATTTATAGTTCAGCGCGAACCAACAAATTTCTGTCTTCGAATTGTCGCTGTTATTACCCACGAATACTCAGCCTCCCTCCCTCCCTCCTTATCCAGAAACAGAGGTCACAAAAACAGAGACAGCGGCCTTCTCTCATTTTTGAGGAGGTCATATTTGAACCCATCGATCTCTCTCGCTCATGGTCATGGCTCTCTCTGCAGCCTTCTCACAGTCACAGAGCACATTCTCGAGCATATCATCATTTCGTTTTACCCGAAGAAAAATCCCTATTCGGCTTCTGGTAATCAAAGCCGTAAAATCCACAGAGCCAGACAGTGAGAAACTTGCGCAGACCAAAACCAAAGATTCCTCCAATCCCCAACCTTCTGCAGCAGCTGCTAAAGCTCCCAAGAAGCCTGTTCTTTCGAGTGAGTACTCTAAACTTTCTTCTTCGTCTGAGTAAGCAGAATCATAATCTGAAGGAACATGGTAAATCTTGTGCACATTTGACCCTTTTTTTTTAACTCCTTGCACACAGTGAAGAAAGGTCAGATTGTGAGCGTGGACAAGGAGAAGTATCTGAATAGCGTCAATGTGAGTCATTATTTTCCTCGTGATTCGATATAACTTTCATCTTCTTGGTAACCTTTTATTGAATATGAAAAACACAAACTTGTTATTCGCTGATGCATTGCACTAGAATGAAGGTGCAAAGAGTGTATATTTCACGCTACGCCTGTTTTAGACCCTATTTGGTTGCCGACTGTTGATACATGGGACAAACAAGTAAGATAAGTTACTTAGTTGATTTTTACAAGAACTGCATGCGGCTCTGGGTGTTTCAGGAAAATGGGGTATTCCCCACAAAACTTCAAATGTCCTTAACCACTCTCTGTTGCGGACACCTCTGTGAGCTTAGCCTGCAATTTCTTAACTTCAGTCACCCCACTAGGCGCGGCCAAATTAATGGTAACAAAAAGTTTGCTTTTAGAGGTTGTGTATGTAGCTCACAGAAAAGGAGGTAGACAGGTAAAAGTATCCTCGTATTGAACTTCAATTATAGCTTCAGTATCACCTAGTCTACCTTTATGTTGTACTGACCGTTAGGAGACAAGACAAGACATCTCTAAGCCTTCCAAAAACAAAGCAAAAAGTTAAATGCAACTTTGGGACGGAAGGAGTCTTCGAACTAGTCAACAGTTAGGATTTTTTTGATAACTTACGGTGTTAGAGGTTCCCAGCTGCATTCTGATCTTGAATAAGAGCAACTTCCTGAATGAATCTTTTTTTCTTGTCTTATTTTCTTGGTCATTGTGATAGAAGTTCCCTTACGGCAGTCTTCAAAACCCCACATGAGACTTGAACTCTCTGCCCTTGAATCAAACTTATTATTGAACGGCAAATGAGTGGTGTTTCTTAAAACAGAAGTCTGACCACTAGTGCTAGTGAGTTTCCGCGACAAGTTTTATCATAGTATGAAGGATCTTGGTGGTTCATTTCATAGCTAATAATTCAAGTTACACATGAACATACTCCGTTTCAAGATTTTGAATTGTAATAGCCTTATTGTATCCCCCCCCCCCCCCCCCCCGAACAAAGCTGGCATAGCGAACTCTGCAACATGCTAAACAATGTAACCAATAAATGTTTTGACACTTCAGATGTGCTCTGGCTTCTGCTCTTCGTGGCTGGTTTAAGAGATTTAATTTAGACCATCAGGCAATACAATTCTGTTGCCTTGCCCTAGCCAATGTCTTATGTAAAGGAATGCTACAGAACACCTCCAGTTATTCCCTGCAAATCGAATTGGTCCCATAGCCTCATAATGAAACTTTGCTGCTCACTTCATACGCCTTTCAGATCTGAAAGAAGAGCGGTCACGACTCCTTTGTGTTGCTATATGCATACTCTTCTAATATCCATCTCGTTCCTTTTGAGTACTTATCATGAATGTGTCACACAATGCATCCTCCAAGAGAGGATCTAACTATGTTGTAATTCCAGTATTTATCTGTTGGGCATCCACCTTATTACAAAGGCTTGGACTACATATATGAAGACCGTGGTGAGGTACTTTGCTGAACAAAGAATTCGAGATACCAGCATTCATTTTCAGTTAGAAATTTGCACACTACTTCATCCTTTGATTTACATCTTACACTTCACTTTCAGGTACTAGATATACGTATCTTTGAGACAGGAGAATATGCACTCGTGAGTCCTCTTTTAGGATCTGCCTCTGTTGCTACATTTTCTTGTCTGCATCATAAATGACTGGTGATGATTTCATTGCAAGCACTGCCATGATTAGTTAGAAATCAATATTAAGCGGCAGTATGCCCTCGTTTTTATGCTTTTATTAAGGTCCCTTGTGAAAGAAAAGAACTTTTCCGTTCCTATTAAATTTACAATCTGAGTAGTGTGTGAGCACAATAGTTATTGAAATGCATATAAGAAGATACTGGATATAACCTGAAATCTTGCTGCGTGAGCATGTTTATAGATTGCATGGATTGGCGTTCCAACCGCTCCAGCTTGGCTTCCAACGGAGATGCTGATTAAGGTAACCCATGTGCATTTCTTGAATCATGCAAATACAGATCTTTTTATTGGCTTCATTTAGTAGAAAAGAATTATTGATCTTCTCTCCCAACATCCATTCCACTTGCAGTCGGAAAAGCTCAATTACGAGAGAATATAGTTCAACGCTCCAAGTGTACAAGCCAGATAATTCAAGAGTGTGTGTTCAGGTCCTTGGTTGCATGTCTCATTCAGGATTTGAGCCAGTTGTTTCTTGTTCGGATTATCAAGAAACTATTGCAGCTTTCAGCAGAAGTGAGAATATATTGCAGCTTTCAGCAGAAGTGAGAATATATACAACTTAAAACTAGGAGTACATCACATTCCACTTTACTGACAGATAATGTAAGATTAAGCATCTCTGGTATTCATTTTCCCCCTCTCTCTCTGTAACTCGAGGAGGAGCCAGCATGTTTTTACATGATGACCTGTTATGGCTTTCTTTATGCAACAGAAAAATCTAATTAAGATGAGTATGCACAACAGGAAGCCAAAGGACTTGTAGCCAATCAAGGGTGGATTCTCCTTTCCTAATTCTGTTCAGATGATGCTGAAAATGACTCCCAAATCCCTAGTTTTACATCTCAACGCAGATCCACTACAAAAGCGCATAAGGCGGTGGAAATAGCATTTCCCGTATAATAATTGGAGGAAAGAACATGAATGGTTTTTTATAGGACCATCGGAACAAGGAACAGAATAAATTTGGGACTGCATCATCTATGAGGTAGTTTAGTGGGGCCTTTGTTCACCTGTTCCAGCCTAGTAAGGTCTCAGAATCAGTATTCATTGACAAGAAATGACCAGTGAAAGGATTATGGAATCTCACGTTAACTACCATTTATCACATGGAATGACAAAACGCCATAACCTTACTCTATACTGTATGAAATGCTAAGACAGTCAATTAGGCTAGAAATATTGTCCTAAAATTGTGGTCTAACATACACTGAGAGCTTAATAACTAATCTATTGAACACAAAAGATGTTGTGCTCAATGTATCAACGAAAGTAACTTAGCTGCATAAAATCTTACGCAGCTTGTTACGATCTATGGCACATCTGCCTACAAATAGCAGCAATAATATGATGACAAAATGCAATTTCCCAGTCCAATGCTAGTCCCCTGATGTACTGTAGTTCATCGCAAGAATCTAGTCTCAATATAATGTAAACTTCCTCTTGGCTTGTTTGTTGGCATTCATAAGCTCCACCAGGGAAGGAAGTGGCTGAGGCACTGCCACATTCATAGTCCTATACATCTTTCTAAGGTTTTCACAGTAGTGCTTTGACGGTCTAATGGACGAGCAAGAAGCCCGTTCGCAACTCTCAGACTTCATCTCCACCAACTTGCATTTTGCTTCTGTAGAGTTTACTGCTTTCTCTTTCTTCAGTGACTTCTCGCATTCCTCTTCAGTATCGCTGTCCTTCTCGAATGTGGTATCTTCTACTTTTTTATCTTCTGTATGGATACTGTCATAAACATTGGATAGTTGTTCATTCTCTTCATGCAAGTAAGTAAAATCTTGATTACTAAGCCTTGCTCTTCCAAATAATGTGACAACAGGACTTGTACTGGGTGGAGACGGATTGAAGAGCTCATTCTGATAAGTAGATGCATCCAATGCTTGCGACTCTGGTTCTGCAGAAGTTAATATCATCGGCAAGCAACCTTCCATTGATACATCTGCAGATAGAGGAGCCTCCACACCAATGTTTAGAAGCTTCCAAAGAGGGTCATCAGAAGCTACTTGAGTCTTGAAGCAGTGCTTTTTAACATAATCCAGCTCCATAGCCCAATAACTGGGGGTCGTTGAAGCCACCCGTTTGGGCGCGAGGAGCTGAAGAGCCCAATCTAATTCTTCCCTGGAAGAATGCATTGAGTAACAAACATGCCAAACACCAAACTTGTCCCTCACTGCTTCATTAAATCTTTCTTGCCCTCTTTTTCTAGCCTCAGATGGTTCCTCACACGCATACCACTGCGCCGAAGGACGTATTATAAGAGGCTCAGACTGGAATTTTGCACGGGCATCAGCAAGCTTTGCTTCTGCTCTTTCGTACAATTTTGGAAATCCATCAAATATTTGGAAGCGACAAGAAGAATCTTGAGACAAGACTTCAGGAACTGTGAGTGACAGAGCGTGAAAACAGTCTGGATTGCTTTCTTTATCAACAAATATCTTTGAGCCAAATGTTTGGGACACATTCACAAGTATCTCTTCCTGACCGAGGAGATCACAGGTCAAATACACAACTGAGATACCAGGGTGCTTCCATATACAATTGATGACCTGTTTCATACATATGAGAGTTGTTGAACAAGATTCTACTCCCTGCAAGTTACATATTACTCCAAGAAGATGAATGTAACAGTAAACTTATCTATGTTCTACTATCTGAAGGCACCCTTTTTAATAACCATGTTTCACCTTAAGCTTGCTATTTAACAGGGTTCTTGTTACTTGTATAAGTTTCTAAGGTTCTTTTTTGCCCCCAAATCTCACGGCTCTCAAGTCTTTGGAGTTCTTAAAGTACTCACGTCTTTTAGGATTTTTTAATTGACTTTTTAAAGTTTTTTTAAGGACGTTACCTACGTGCTCGCAAACAGAAATAGAAAAGAAAAGAAGTCGTCAAGTTTTGACAGAAAAGAAGAAGAGGATGACTTCACTATCTTTATAAGAGTCTCTTACACAGGCTGTTGGCTTCGGTAAGGCTAGAGCTAGGGTCACAATGTAGAAATTTCTTCCTTTGAGCAGCATATCCCTATCCCAATTGCAAACATACAGGTGAAAGTCGTGCTCTTCTATGTTTTTTGAGGCATGCAGTTTGAACACAAGTACCCCTAAAGATTATTAGCTTATATACCAGGTTGACTTGAAAGCTTAGCAAAAAGTTAAAGGAATAATCATACTATATTACGACCTGAGTTCTTTTGTTTAAACTTACTAACTCAGCTTGTCAGAACTGTTGAGTTTCCCAAAAGTCGCTACTTATACTAAGACAACCAAGCCAAAATCCAAATAGGTAATATGCAAAGAAAAATATTTCAAGAGAAGTCACCACCCTCTGTTTAGTAAATATTGTAACAACCCATAGAATCTGAGAGGTCCATCTTGAGCTTGAGTAAATGGATTCTTAAAAGACCAAAGAGCTGATCACCATCTCTACCACAAAAGGAACTCTCCTTAGGGCCTTACACTCCCAAATAGTTCTCCAAGGAATTGAACTGAAGCCTTTCTTAGTGGGGAGGTGAAACAAGGTGAGGTAGAATTACGAGTCAGACCTTAATACCTCAGACTGACTGTCCGTTAGGAAATGAACAAAATCAGGACTTTCAACTGTTGATTGGGTAATATGAAGCTAAAGTAGTCAACAATCAAGGCCGATGGTCTTAATATATGCATACGTGTAGAATTGTGTACGTATACTCATACATTTATGTGACTCTAATATATGAGTTTCAAAATAATTTCTAAACCTGAAAATGCTATACTTAATGTGCATTATGAAGTAATTATCAGTGTAAAAATTAAACTTGTTTAAGAGAAATGCTATTTCTACCCCCCTTAAATGCTCTTCAACCCTTTTATGACACCAAAAAAAAGATTTTAGTGATATTTGATGTTTATATATGACAGCATTATGTGTTCATGTCTGACTAGGATTAACCCAGCAATTAACAAAAGCATGTTTCTCAATTGCCAACAATCCCATGTCGTTGCAGTCGCCCCACAGAATTTTCCTCAAAATGATAGGAAAATTGCGGTCACACAATTGTGTAAGCCATTCTCCACTTCATTCAACCTGCACACGTCCTATGCGAACAGCCTTCATAAATCTTTCCCTCACATGCAATAGACTCACCAAATCTCTTTTAAGATCTTTATCTCTACATATGTACTTCATTATCATATTACTCCTAGTCACCCTCCTTACTCTCATGCATAATGGGGAAACTGGAAGACGCAGCACCTTGTAAAGAATTCTGTTATTTCTTCAAATAAAAATATTTAGTTTATATTATTTAGGCTTTCTATCATTTTGTTCACACATTTCATCTGCCAAGGGGTATTTTTGTCCTTGAAAATTCTCGCTAGTGTTTTTATTTAGTCCTTTATAAACTCGTGTAAATTTACAGAGAATAGTTGCTCTGAGCTGACAAAGCACCGTGTGTTAAGTAGGCAAGTAATTCCACATTCCGGAATGCATCACTCTCTCCCCCTCTAGCATGATGGTACCAGAACACAATAGAAAGTGTGTAGGAGGTAGATCCCTCGTGATGATCCAGCCTTGAAACTTGGCTTAATGGTCAAAGGAAGAAGGTTGGCCAAGTAAACCTTGCTAACCTTCGGATACATTTTGACCGAGGTCAATAGGGCCACGAGGATAAATAGTTGCGATAATGTGAGAAATCTATATCAACTTTTGAAGGAGAAAGCAAATGAAGTTAGAGATGTCAAATGGGCCAGGCTTGGGCCGGCCCAGCCCAAGCCCATCGGGCCGGGCCGGGCCAAGGGGGCTGCCAACCGGGCCGGGCCTGGTTCTGGGGATATCTGGGCCCGGTCCAAGCCCAGGCCCTAGGCCCAACATTTAGGGCCGGGCTTGGGCTTGGCCCGGGCCCAATTTTATTTTATTTTTTTATTTTTTTGGCATTTTCTTGTTATTCAAGGTAAGGATTTTTTAATTGTGGTAATTTGCTGTTAGGGACGCTTTATCAAAGCGTCCCTAACAGCAATCAATGATTTACTACAAATCTATAGTGACAAGAAGTAACAAATTCTCAAAGTAACTAATTCAGTATACTAAATCAACAAGTTTGGCTTCAAAAAGGTTCTCAATAATGATAAATTCTCAAAGGGACATGAAGTAACAACTATCATCATCATAAAGATAAAAGTCAAATTGTCAAGAAAAACTTCATCCCAAAAGATGGGGGTGGGCACGCGACAGTGCTACCCCTCCCCTTCGCCACTAGCTTCAGGTTCATTGTGTGAGGCTATGCAATGCACATCCGTTGATGGAGCTTAAAAGTCGAGGACAAAACTACTCTTCTTGGTAAAACTTACACTTAAAAGGAAATACCTTTTGAATCTTCTTTATGCAATCTCTCTTTTAAACCAAATTTTGGGCAATTCGAACACTAGAACTGGAATTAGGTTCGATTATATGAAGCCCATGGTTGGGCACAGAACAATATCTGTGCTGAAATAGAGCAGATTCCAAGTTCCAACCCACTCAAATTGTAACATAAATTGACAAAATACAGCAAATGTGGGGTACACGATGCATTGGGGTCAGCAATTTCAATACATAAAGATGTTGGAAATTTACTCGATCCCATGACCACTATATTTATAAAGAAAAAAAATCAAAGACTTTAAGATGTGTTATTATTCTTCGCATTACTTAAATCTTCAATACTGTTTAGGGGGGGGGGAAAGGAGAATAAATCCGTTTGAGAGAAAGGGGGGGAAAAGTGAAATTTCAAAAGTAAAGAGGGGGGGGCTGAACCGGGCCGGGCCACACCCGGGCCAAAATCGGGCCGGGCCTGGCCCGGGCTTTTTTCTGGGAAATGTAGGCCAGGCCCAGGCCCTAGGCCCTAAAAGGCCGAGCCAGCACTGTTCATCAAAGGGGCCGGGCCAGCCCGGGCCAGAAAGGGGCCGAGTCGGGCCAGCCCGCGGGCCGCCTGGCCCATTTGACAACTCTAAATGAAGTTATCCTCACAGCACTGAAGTTCAAGAACTAATTATTTGGCAGGCTTCTCTTATACCCTCAAAGAGGCTTTGGGAAACCCCAGGGGCACATGTGGTTAGGAGGCTGGAACTAAGGATTCACCTAAGTGGTCCCACCACTCTGGCCTTTAGTATGACTACTGCTTAACACCCGCTAGAACCCCTAACAACCAAACAGTGTACCATCCATCTCCTACATAACACGTGGTGCCCCAAGGAACAGGGAGGCAGATGGATCCCTAGGAATACTGCCCAATGGGAACAGCCACAACTATACTTCTTTCACCTGAAATTGGCAGTGTCTGCAAGACTACTCCTTCTGTCCAATCCTCAAACCAACGGGAGGGAGACACCTGGTACATCCAGTTGTCCCTTATCCAAGGTGTGGAAGAGAGGGGGGGTTAAATGACTCCCCTTTACCAGTATAATACCTCACCTCGACTCATTTCCATACTCAAATTTCTTGCATACAATTATTCACCCCAAACTTCAAACGAATTACTATCCTTCAATGGTCTTACACCCACATCCCCCCGCCTATCCTGGCCGTCTAGTCTCAGCACTGCATTAGTTCTACCTACATCTCCTCATTTCCCACTGGGGCCGTATACCTTGGTGTATCATGTCTCCAAACAATCTGGCATGATTCTCAGGAAAAGATAAAACTGAAGTGCCAGTTAAATATGTATGGCCAATATGACGGCCAAAATACAAATATAGCTGACACTAGATTAGAGTACCTGTTGGATAGCAGAATGCTTGCTAGGTATCTTCAGGGAGAATCTCCCGAAGGTACAATCTAAGAAAACATAATCAAGTTGACATCTTGGTCCTTTAGCTTTCTTGCCTACATATTTCTCTGGCAAACTTTGCAAACCCATAGAGCTGATCACCATAGAATCTGAGAGGTCCATCTTGAGCTTGAGTAAATGGATTCTTAAAAGACCAAAGAGCTGATCACCATCTCTACCACAAAAGGAACTCTCCTTAGGGCCTTACACTCCCAAATAGTTCTCCAAGGAATTGAACTGAAGCCTTTCTTAGTGGGGAGGTGAAACAAGGTGAGGTAGAATTACGAGTCAGACCTTAATACCTCAGACTGACTGTCCGTTAGGAAATGAACAAAATCAGGACTTTCAACTGTTGATTGGGTAATATGAAGCTAAAGTAGTCAACAATCAAGGCCGATGGTCTTAATATATGCATACGTGTAGAATTGTGTACGTATACTCATACATTTATGTGACTCTAATATATGAGTTTCAAAATAATTTCTAAACCTGAAAATGCTATACTTAATGTGCATTATGAAGTAATTATCAGTGTAAAAATTAAACTTGTTTAAGAGAAATGCTATTTCTACCCCCCTTAAATGCTCTTCAACCCTTTTATGACACCAAAAAAAAGATTTTAGTGATATTTGATGTTTATATATGACAGCATTATGTGTTCATGTCTGACTAGGATTAACCCAGCAATTAACAAAAGCATGTTTCTCAATTGCCAACAATCCCATGTCGTTGCAGTCGCCCTACAGAATTTTCCTCAAAATGATAGGAAAATTGCGGTCACACAATTGTGTAAGCCATTCTCCACTTCATTCAACCTGCACACGTCCTATGCGAACAGCCTTCATAAATCTTTCCCTCACATGCAATAGACTCACCAAATCTCTTTTAAGATCTTTATCTCTACATATGTACTTCATTATCATATTACTCCTAGTCACCCTCCTTACTCTCATGCATAATGGGGAAACTGGAAGACGCAGCACCTTGTAAAGAATTCTGTTATTTCTTCAAATAAAAATATTTAGTTTATATTATTTAGGCTTTCTATCATTTTGTTCACACATTTCATCTGCCAAGGGGTATTTTTGTCCTTGAAAATTCTCGCTAGTGTTTTTATTTAGTCCTTTATAAACTCGTGTAAATTTACAGAGAATAGTTGCTCTGAGCTGACAAAGCACCGTGTGTTAAGTAGGCAAGTAATTCCACATTCCGGAATGCATCACTCTCTCCCCCTCTAGCATGATGGTACCAGAACACAATAGAAAGTGTGTAGGAGGTAGATCCCTCGTGATGATCCAGCCTTGAAACTTGGCTTAATGGTCAAAGGAAGAAGGTTGGCCAAGTAAACCTTGCTAACCTTCGGATACATTTTGACCGAGGTCAATAGGGCCACGAGGATAAATAGTTGCGATAATGTGAGAAATCTATATCAACTTTTGAAGGAGAAAGCAAATGAAGTTAGAGATGTCAAATGGGCCAGGCTTGGGCCGGCCCAGCCCAAGCCCATCGGGCCGGGCCGGGCCAAGGGGGCTGCCAACCGGGCCGGGCCTGGTTCTGGGGATATCTGGGCCCGGTCCAAGCCCAGGCCCTAGGCCCAACATTTAGGGCCGGGCTTGGGCTTGGCCCGGGCCCAATTTTATTTTATTTTTTTATTTTTTTGGCATTTTCTTGTTATTCAAGGTAAGGATTTTTTAATTGTGGTAATTTGCTGTTAGGGACGCTTTATCAAAGCGTCCCTAACAGCAATCAATGATTTACTACAAATCTATAGTGACAAGAAGTAACAAATTCTCAAAGTAACTAATTCAGTATACTAAATCAACAAGTTTGGCTTCAAAAAGGTTCTCAATAATGATAAATTCTCAAAGGGACATGAAGTAACAACTATCATCATCATAAAGATAAAAGTCAAATTGTCAAGAAAAACTTCATCCCAAAAGATGGGGGTGGGCACGCGACAGTGCTACCCCTCCCCTTCGCCACTAGCTTCAGGTTCATTGTGTGAGGCTATGCAATGCACATCCGTTGATGGAGCTTAAAAGTCGAGGACAAAACTACTCTTCTTGGTAAAACTTACACTTAAAAGGAAATACCTTTTGAATCTTCTTTATGCAATCTCTCTTTTAAACCAAATTTTGGGCAATTCGAACACTAGAACTGGAATTAGGTTCGATTATATGAAGCCCATGGTTGGGCACAGAACAATATCTGTGCTGAAATAGAGCAGATTCCAAGTTCCAACCCACTCAAATTGTAACATAAATTGACAAAATACAGCAAATGTGGGGTACACGATGCATTGGGGTCAGCAATTTCAATACATAAAGATGTTGGAAATTTACTCGATCCCATGACCACTATATTTATAAAGAAAAAAAATCAAAGACTTTAAGATGTGTTATTATTCTTCGCATTACTTAAATCTTCAATACTGTTTAGGGGGGGGGGAAAGGAGAATAAATCCGTTTGAGAGAAAGGGGGGGAAAAGTGAAATTTCAAAAGTAAAGAGGGGGGGGCTGAACCGGGCCGGGCCACACCCGGGCCAAAATCGGGCCGGGCCTGGCCCGGGCTTTTTTCTGGGAAATGTAGGCCAGGCCCAGGCCCTAGGCCCTAAAAGGCCGAGCCAGCACTGTTCATCAAAGGGGCCGGGCCAGCCCGGGCCAGAAAGGGGCCGAGTCGGGCCAGCCCGCGGGCCGCCTGGCCCATTTGACAACTCTAAATGAAGTTATCCTCACAGCACTGAAGTTCAAGAACTAATTATTTGGCAGGCTTCTCTTATACCCTCAAAGAGGCTTTGGGAAACCCCAGGGGCACATGTGGTTAGGAGGCTGGAACTAAGGATTCACCTAAGTGGTCCCACCACTCTGGCCTTTAGTATGACTACTGCTTAACACCCGCTAGAACCCCTAACAACCAAACAGTGTACCATCCATCTCCTACATAACACGTGGTGCCCCAAGGAACAGGGAGGCAGATGGATCCCTAGGAATACTGCCCAATGGGAACAGCCACAACTATACTTCTTTCACCTGAAATTGGCAGTGTCTGCAAGACTACTCCTTCTGTCCAATCCTCAAACCAACGGGAGGGAGACACCTGGTACATCCAGTTGTCCCTTATCCAAGGTGTGGAAGAGAGGGGGGGTTAAATGACTCCCCTTTACCAGTATAATACCTCACCTCGACTCATTTCCATACTCAAATTTCTTGCATACAATTATTCACCCCAAACTTCAAACGAATTACTATCCTTCAATGGTCTTACACCCACATCCCCCCGCCTATCCTGGCCGTCTAGTCTCAGCACTGCATTAGTTCTACCTACATCTCCTCATTTCCCACTGGGGCCGTATACCTTGGTGTATCATGTCTCCAAACAATCTGGCATGATTCTCAGGAAAAGATAAAACTGAAGTGCCAGTTAAATATGTATGGCCAATATGACGGCCAAAATACAAATATAGCTGACACTAGATTAGAGTACCTGTTGGATAGCAGAATGCTTGCTAGGTATCTTCAGGGAGAATCTCCCGAAGGTACAATCTAAGAAAACATAATCAAGTTGACATCTTGGTCCTTTAGCTTTCTTGCCTACATATTTCTCTGGCAAACTTTGCAAACCCATAGAGCTGATCACCATAGAATCTGAGAGGTCCATCTTGAGCTTGAGTAAATGGATTCTTAAAAGACCAAAGAGCTGATCACCATCTCTACCACAAAAGGAACTCTCCTTAGGGCCTTACACTCCCAAATAGTTCTCCAAGGAATTGAACTGAAGCCTTTCTTAGTGGGGAGGTGAAACAAGGTGAGGTAGAATTACGAGTCAGACCTTAATACCTCAGACTGACTGTCCGTTAGGAAATGAACAAAATCAGGACTTTCAACTGTTGATTGGGTAATATGAAGCTAAAGTAGTCAACAATCAAGGCCGATGGTCTTAATATATGCATACGTGTAGAATTGTGTACGTATACTCATACATTTATGTGACTCTAATATATGAGTTTCAAAATAATTTCTAAACCTGAAAATGCTATACTTAATGTGCATTATGAAGTAATTATCAGTGTAAAAATTAAACTTGTTTAAGAGAAATGCTATTTCTACCCCCCTTAAATGCTCTTCAACCCTTTTATGACACCAAAAAAAAGATTTTAGTGATATTTGATGTTTATATATGACAGCATTATGTGTTCATGTCTGACTAGGATTAACCCAGCAATTAACAAAAGCATGTTTCTCAATTGCCAACAATCCCATGTCGTTGCAGTCGCCCTACAGAATTTTCCTCAAAATGATAGGAAAATTGCGGTCACACAATTGTGTAAGCCATTCTCCACTTCATTCAACCTGCACACGTCCTATGCGAACAGCCTTCATAAATCTTTCCCTCACATGCAATAGACTCACCAAATCTCTTTTAAGATCTTTATCTCTACATATGTACTTCATTATCATATTACTCCTAGTCACCCTCCTTACTCTCATGCATAATGGGGAAACTGGAAGACGCAGCACCTTGTAAAGAATTCTGTTATTTCTTCAAATAAAAATATTTAGTTTATATTATTTAGGCTTTCTATCATTTTGTTCACACATTTCATCTGCCAAGGGGTATTTTTGTCCTTGAAAATTCTCGCTAGTGTTTTTATTTAGTCCTTTATAAACTCGTGTAAATTTACAGAGAATAGTTGCTCTGAGCTGACAAAGCACCGTGTGTTAAGTAGGCAAGTAATTCCACATTCCGGAATGCATCACTCTCTCCCCCTCTAGCATGATGGTACCAGAACACAATAGAAAGTGTGTAGGAGGTAGATCCCTCGTGATGATCCAGCCTTGAAACTTGGCTTAATGGTCAAAGGAAGAAGGTTGGCCAAGTAAACCTTGCTAACCTTCGGATACATTTTGACCGAGGTCAATAGGGCCACGAGGATAAATAGTTGCGATAATGTGAGAAATCTATATCAACTTTTGAAGGAGAAAGCAAATGAAGTTAGAGATGTCAAATGGGCCAGGCTTGGGCCGGCCCAGCCCAAGCCCATCGGGCCGGGCCGGGCCAAGGGGGCTGCCAACCGGGCCGGGCCTGGTTCTGGGGATATCTGGGCCCGGTCCAAGCCCAGGCCCTAGGCCCAACATTTAGGGCCGGGCTTGGGCTTGGCCCGGGCCCAATTTTATTTTATTTTTTTATTTTTTTGGCATTTTCTTGTTATTCAAGGTAAGGATTTTTTAATTGTGGTAATTTGCTGTTAGGGACGCTTTATCAAAGCGTCCCTAACAGCAATCAATGATTTACTACAAATCTATAGTGACAAGAAGTAACAAATTCTCAAAGTAACTAATTCAGTATACTAAATCAACAAGTTTGGCTTCAAAAAGGTTCTCAATAATGATAAATTCTCAAAGGGACATGAAGTAACAACTATCATCATCATAAAGATAAAAGTCAAATTGTCAAGAAAAACTTCATCCCAAAAGATGGGGGTGGGCACGCGACAGTGCTACCCCTCCCCTTCGCCACTAGCTTCAGGTTCATTGTGTGAGGCTATGCAATGCACATCCGTTGATGGAGCTTAAAAGTCGAGGACAAAACTACTCTTCTTGGTAAAACTTACACTTAAAAGGAAATACCTTTTGAATCTTCTTTATGCAATCTCTCTTTTAAACCAAATTTTGGGCAATTCGAACACTAGAACTGGAATTAGGTTCGATTATATGAAGCCCATGGTTGGGCACAGAACAATATCTGTGCTGAAATAGAGCAGATTCCAAGTTCCAACCCACTCAAATTGTAACATAAATTGACAAAATACAGCAAATGTGGGGTACACGATGCATTGGGGTCAGCAATTTCAATACATAAAGATGTTGGAAATTTACTCGATCCCATGACCACTATATTTATAAAGAAAAAAAATCAAAGACTTTAAGATGTGTTATTATTCTTCGCATTACTTAAATCTTCAATACTGTTTAGGGGGGGGGAAAGGAGAATAAATCCGTTTGAGAGAAAGGGGGGAAAAGTGAAATTTCAAAAGTAAAGAGGGGGGGGCTGAACCGGGCCGGGCCACACCCGGGCCAAAATCGGGCCGGGCCTGGCCCGGGCTTTTTTCTGGGAAATGTAGGCCAGGCCCAGGCCCTAGGCCCTAAAAGGCCGAGCCAGCACTGTTCATCAAAGGGGCCGGGCCAGCCCGGGCCAGAAAGGGGCCGAGTCGGGCCAGCCCGCGGGCCGCCTGGCCCATTTGACAACTCTAAATGAAGTTATCCTCACAGCACTGAAGTTCAAGAACTAATTATTTGGCAGGCTTCTCTTATACCCTCAAAGAGGCTTTGGGAAACCCCAGGGGCACATGTGGTTAGGAGGCTGGAACTAAGGATTCACCTAAGTGGTCCCACCACTCTGGCCTTTAGTATGACTACTGCTTAACACCCGCTAGAACCCCTAACAACCAAACAGTGTACCATCCATCTCCTACATAACACGTGGTGCCCCAAGGAACAGGGAGGCAGATGGATCCCTAGGAATACTGCCCAATGGGAACAGCCACAACTATACTTCTTTCACCTGAAATTGGCAGTGTCTGCAAGACTACTCCTTCTGTCCAATCCTCAAACCAACGGGAGGGAGACACCTGGTACATCCAGTTGTCCCTTATCCAAGGTGTGGAAGAGAGGGGGGTTAAATGACTCCCCTTTACCAGTATAATACCTCACCTCGACTCATTTCCATACTCAAATTTCTTGCATACAATTATTCACCCCAAACTTCAAACGAATTACTATCCTTCAATGGTCTTACACCCACATCCCCCCGCCTATCCTGGCCGTCTAGTCTCAGCACTGCATTAGTTCTACCTACATCTCCTCATTTCCCACTGGGGCCGTATACCTTGGTGTATCATGTCTCCAAACAATCTGGCATGATTCTCAGGAAAAGATAAAACTGAAGTGCCAGTTAAATATGTATGGCCAATATGACGGCCAAAATACAAATATAGCTGACACTAGATTAGAGTACCTGTTGGATAGCAGAATGCTTGCTAGGTATCTTCAGGGAGAATCTCCCGAAGGTACAATCTAAGAAAACATAATCAAGTTGACATCTTGGTCCTTTAGCTTTCTTGCCTACATATTTCTCTGGCAAACTTTGCAAACCCATAGAGCTGATCACCATAGAATCTGAGAGGTCCATCTTGAGCTTGAGTAAATGGATTCTTAAAAGACCAAAGAGCTGATCACCATCTCTACCACAAAAGGAACTCTCCTTAGGGCCTTACACTCCCAAATAGTTCTCCAAGGAATTGAACTGAAGCCTTTCTTAGTGGGGAGGTGAAACAAGGTGAGGTAGAATTACGAGTCAGACCTTAATACCTCAGACTGACTGTCCGTTAGGAAATGAACAAAATCAGGACTTTCAACTGTTGATTGGGTAATATGAAGCTAAAGTAGTCAACAATCAAGGCCGATGGTCTTAATATATGCATACGTGTAGAATTGTGTACGTATACTCATACATTTATGTGACTCTAATATATGAGTTTCAAAATAATTTCTAAACCTGAAAATGCTATACTTAATGTGCATTATGAAGTAATTATCAGTGTAAAAATTAAACTTGTTTAAGAGAAATGCTATTTCTACCCCCCTTAAATGCTCTTCAACCCTTTTATGACACCAAAAAAAAGATTTTAGTGATATTTGATGTTTATATATGACAGCATTATGTGTTCATGTCTGACTAGGATTAACCCAGCAATTAACAAAAGCATGTTTCTCAATTGCCAACAATCCCATGTCGTTGCAGTCGCCCTACAGAATTTTCCTCAAAATGATAGGAAAATTGCGGTCACACAATTGTGTAAGCCATTCTCCACTTCATTCAACCTGCACACGTCCTATGCGAACAGCCTTCATAAATCTTTCCCTCACATGCAATAGACTCACCAAATCTCTTTTAAGATCTTTATCTCTACATATGTACTTCATTATCATATTACTCCTAGTCACCCTCCTTACTCTCATGCATAATGGGGAAACTGGAAGACGCAGCACCTTGTAAAGAATTCTGTTATTTCTTCAAATAAAAATATTTAGTTTATATTATTTAGGCTTTCTATCATTTTGTTCACACATTTCATCTGCCAAGGGGTATTTTTGTCCTTGAAAATTCTCGCTAGTGTTTTTATTTAGTCCTTTATAAACTCGTGTAAATTTACAGAGAATAGTTGCTCTGAGCTGACAAAGCACCGTGTGTTAAGTAGGCAAGTAATTCCACATTCCGGAATGCATCACTCTCTCCCCCTCTAGCATGATGGTACCAGAACACAATAGAAAGTGTGTAGGAGGTAGATCCCTCGTGATGATCCAGCCTTGAAACTTGGCTTAATGGTCAAAGGAAGAAGGTTGGCCAAGTAAACCTTGCTAACCTTCGGATACATTTTGACCGAGGTCAATAGGGCCACGAGGATAAATAGTTGCGATAATGTGAGAAATCTATATCAACTTTTGAAGGAGAAAGCAAATGAAGTTAGAGATGTCAAATGGGCCAGGCTTGGGCCGGCCCAGCCCAAGCCCATCGGGCCGGGCCGGGCCAAGGGGGCTGCCAACCGGGCCGGGCCTGGTTCTGGGGATATCTGGGCCCGGTCCAAGCCCAGGCCCTAGGCCCAACATTTAGGGCCGGGCTTGGGCTTGGCCCGGGCCCAATTTTATTTTATTTTTTTATTTTTTTGGCATTTTCTTGTTATTCAAGGTAAGGATTTTTTAATTGTGGTAATTTGCTGTTAGGGACGCTTTATCAAAGCGTCCCTAACAGCAATCAATGATTTACTACAAATCTATAGTGACAAGAAGTAACAAATTCTCAAAGTAACTAATTCAGTATACTAAATCAACAAGTTTGGCTTCAAAAAGGTTCTCAATAATGATAAATTCTCAAAGGGACATGAAGTAACAACTATCATCATCATAAAGATAAAAGTCAAATTGTCAAGAAAAACTTCATCCCAAAAGATGGGGGTGGGCACGCGACAGTGCTACCCCTCCCCTTCGCCACTAGCTTCAGGTTCATTGTGTGAGGCTATGCAATGCACATCCGTTGATGGAGCTTAAAAGTCGAGGACAAAACTACTCTTCTTGGTAAAACTTACACTTAAAAGGAAATACCTTTTGAATCTTCTTTATGCAATCTCTCTTTTAAACCAAATTTTGGGCAATTCGAACACTAGAACTGGAATTAGGTTCGATTATATGAAGCCCATGGTTGGGCACAGAACAATATCTGTGCTGAAATAGAGCAGATTCCAAGTTCCAACCCACTCAAATTGTAACATAAATTGACAAAATACAGCAAATGTGGGGTACACGATGCATTGGGGTCAGCAATTTCAATACATAAAGATGTTGGAAATTTACTCGATCCCATGACCACTATATTTATAAAGAAAAAAAATCAAAGACTTTAAGATGTGTTATTATTCTTCGCATTACTTAAATCTTCAATACTGTTTAGGGGGGGGGGAAAGGAGAATAAATCCGTTTGAGAGAAAGGGGGGGAAAAGTGAAATTTCAAAAGTAAAGAGGGGGGGGCTGAACCGGGCCGGGCCACACCCGGGCCAAAATCGGGCCGGGCCTGGCCCGGGCTTTTTTCTGGGAAATGTAGGCCAGGCCCAGGCCCTAGGCCCTAAAAGGCCGAGCCAGCACTGTTCATCAAAGGGGCCGGGCCAGCCCGGGCCAGAAAGGGGCCGAGTCGGGCCAGCCCGCGGGCCGCCTGGCCCATTTGACAACTCTAAATGAAGTTATCCTCACAGCACTGAAGTTCAAGAACTAATTATTTGGCAGGCTTCTCTTATACCCTCAAAGAGGCTTTGGGAAACCCCAGGGGCACATGTGGTTAGGAGGCTGGAACTAAGGATTCACCTAAGTGGTCCCACCACTCTGGCCTTTAGTATGACTACTGCTTAACACCCGCTAGAACCCCTAACAACCAAACAGTGTACCATCCATCTCCTACATAACACGTGGTGCCCCAAGGAACAGGGAGGCAGATGGATCCCTAGGAATACTGCCCAATGGGAACAGCCACAACTATACTTCTTTCACCTGAAATTGGCAGTGTCTGCAAGACTACTCCTTCTGTCCAATCCTCAAACCAACGGGAGGGAGACACCTGGTACATCCAGTTGTCCCTTATCCAAGGTGTGGAAGAGAGGGGGGTTAAATGACTCCCCTTTACCAGTATAATACCTCACCTCGACTCATTTCCATACTCAAATTTCTTGCATACAATTATTCACCCCAAACTTCAAACGAATTACTATCCTTCAATGGTCTTACACCCACATCCCCCCGCCTATCCTGGCCGTCTAGTCTCAGCACTGCATTAGTTCTACCTACATCTCCTCATTTCCCACTGGGGCCGTATACCTTGGTGTATCATGTCTCCAAACAATCTGGCATGATTCTCAGGAAAAGATAAAACTGAAGTGCCAGTTAAATATGTATGGCCAATATGACGGCCAAAATACAAATATAGCTGACACTAGATTAGAGTACCTGTTGGATAGCAGAATGCTTGCTAGGTATCTTCAGGGAGAATCTCCCGAAGGTACAATCTAAGAAAACATAATCAAGTTGACATCTTGGTCCTTTAGCTTTCTTGCCTACATATTTCTCTGGCAAACTTTGCAAACCCATAGAGCTGATCACCATAGAATCTGAGAGGTCCATCTTGAGCTTGAGTAAATGGATTCTTAAAAGACCAAAGAGCTGATCACCATCTCTACCACAAAAGGAACTCTCCTTAGGGCCTTACACTCCCAAATAGTTCTCCAAGGAATTGAACTGAAGCCTTTCTTAGTGGGGAGGTGAAACAAGGTGAGGTAGAATTACGAGTCAGACCTTAATACCTCAGACTGACTGTCCGTTAGGAAATGAACAAAATCAGGACTTTCAACTGTTGATTGGGTAATATGAAGCTAAAGTAGTCAACAATCAAGGCCGATGGTCTTAATATATGCATACGTGTAGAATTGTGTACGTATACTCATACATTTATGTGACTCTAATATATGAGTTTCAAAATAATTTCTAAACCTGAAAATGCTATACTTAATGTGCATTATGAAGTAATTATCAGTGTAAAAATTAAACTTGTTTAAGAGAAATGCTATTTCTACCCCCCTTAAATGCTCTTCAACCCTTTTATGACACCAAAAAAAAGATTTTAGTGATATTTGATGTTTATATATGACAGCATTATGTGTTCATGTCTGACTAGGATTAACCCAGCAATTAACAAAAGCATGTTTCTCAATTGCCAACAATCCCATGTCGTTGCAGTCGCCCTACAGAATTTTCCTCAAAATGATAGGAAAATTGCGGTCACACAATTGTGTAAGCCATTCTCCACTTCATTCAACCTGCACACGTCCTATGCGAACAGCCTTCATAAATCTTTCCCTCACATGCAATAGACTCACCAAATCTCTTTTAAGATCTTTATCTCTACATATGTACTTCATTATCATATTACTCCTAGTCACCCTCCTTACTCTCATGCATAATGGGGAAACTGGAAGACGCAGCACCTTGTAAAGAATTCTGTTATTTCTTCAAATAAAAATATTTAGTTTATATTATTTAGGCTTTCTATCATTTTGTTCACACATTTCATCTGCCAAGGGGTATTTTTGTCCTTGAAAATTCTCGCTAGTGTTTTTATTTAGTCCTTTATAAACTCGTGTAAATTTACAGAGAATAGTTGCTCTGAGCTGACAAAGCACCGTGTGTTAAGTAGGCAAGTAATTCCACATTCCGGAATGCATCACTCTCTCCCCCTCTAGCATGATGGTACCAGAACACAATAGAAAGTGTGTAGGAGGTAGATCCCTCGTGATGATCCAGCCTTGAAACTTGGCTTAATGGTCAAAGGAAGAAGGTTGGCCAAGTAAACCTTGCTAACCTTCGGATACATTTTGACCGAGGTCAATAGGGCCACGAGGATAAATAGTTGCGATAATGTGAGAAATCTATATCAACTTTTGAAGGAGAAAGCAAATGAAGTTAGAGATGTCAAATGGGCCAGGCTTGGGCCGGCCCAGCCCAAGCCCATCGGGCCGGGCCGGGCCAAGGGGGCTGCCAACCGGGCCGGGCCTGGTTCTGGGGATATCTGGGCCCGGTCCAAGCCCAGGCCCTAGGCCCAACATTTAGGGCCGGGCTTGGGCTTGGCCCGGGCCCAATTTTATTTTATTTTTTTATTTTTTTGGCATTTTCTTGTTATTCAAGGTAAGGATTTTTTAATTGTGGTAATTTGCTGTTAGGGACGCTTTATCAAAGCGTCCCTAACAGCAATCAATGATTTACTACAAATCTATAGTGACAAGAAGTAACAAATTCTCAAAGTAACTAATTCAGTATACTAAATCAACAAGTTTGGCTTCAAAAAGGTTCTCAATAATGATAAATTCTCAAAGGGACATGAAGTAACAACTATCATCATCATAAAGATAAAAGTCAAATTGTCAAGAAAAACTTCATCCCAAAAGATGGGGGTGGGCACGCGACAGTGCTACCCCTCCCCTTCGCCACTAGCTTCAGGTTCATTGTGTGAGGCTATGCAATGCACATCCGTTGATGGAGCTTAAAAGTCGAGGACAAAACTACTCTTCTTGGTAAAACTTACACTTAAAAGGAAATACCTTTTGAATCTTCTTTATGCAATCTCTCTTTTAAACCAAATTTTGGGCAATTCGAACACTAGAACTGGAATTAGGTTCGATTATATGAAGCCCATGGTTGGGCACAGAACAATATCTGTGCTGAAATAGAGCAGATTCCAAGTTCCAACCCACTCAAATTGTAACATAAATTGACAAAATACAGCAAATGTGGGGTACACGATGCATTGGGGTCAGCAATTTCAATACATAAAGATGTTGGAAATTTACTCGATCCCATGACCACTATATTTATAAAGAAAAAAAATCAAAGACTTTAAGATGTGTTATTATTCTTCGCATTACTTAAATCTTCAATACTGTTTAGGGGGGGGGAAAGGAGAATAAATCCGTTTGAGAGAAAGGGGGGGAAAAGTGAAATTTCAAAAGTAAAGAGGGGGGGGCTGAACCGGGCCGGGCCACACCCGGGCCAAAATCGGGCCGGGCCTGGCCCGGGCTTTTTTCTGGGAAATGTAGGCCAGGCCCAGGCCCTAGGCCCTAAAAGGCCGAGCCAGCACTGTTCATCAAAGGGGCCGGGCCAGCCCGGGCCAGAAAGGGGCCGAGTCGGGCCAGCCCGCGGGCCGCCTGGCCCATTTGACAACTCTAAATGAAGTTATCCTCACAGCACTGAAGTTCAAGAACTAATTATTTGGCAGGCTTCTCTTATACCCTCAAAGAGGCTTTGGGAAACCCCAGGGGCACATGTGGTTAGGAGGCTGGAACTAAGGATTCACCTAAGTGGTCCCACCACTCTGGCCTTTAGTATGACTACTGCTTAACACCCGCTAGAACCCCTAACAACCAAACAGTGTACCATCCATCTCCTACATAACACGTGGTGCCCCAAGGAACAGGGAGGCAGATGGATCCCTAGGAATACTGCCCAATGGGAACAGCCACAACTATACTTCTTTCACCTGAAATTGGCAGTGTCTGCAAGACTACTCCTTCTGTCCAATCCTCAAACCAACGGGAGGGAGACACCTGGTACATCCAGTTGTCCCTTATCCAAGGTGTGGAAGAGAGGGGGGGTTAAATGACTCCCCTTTACCAGTATAATACCTCACCTCGACTCATTTCCATACTCAAATTTCTTGCATACAATTATTCACCCCAAACTTCAAACGAATTACTATCCTTCAATGGTCTTACACCCACATCCCCCCGCCTATCCTGGCCGTCTAGTCTCAGCACTGCATTAGTTCTACCTACATCTCCTCATTTCCCACTGGGGCCGTATACCTTGGTGTATCATGTCTCCAAACAATCTGGCATGATTCTCAGGAAAAGATAAAACTGAAGTGCCAGTTAAATATGTATGGCCAATATGACGGCCAAAATACAAATATAGCTGACACTAGATTAGAGTACCTGTTGGATAGCAGAATGCTTGCTAGGTATCTTCAGGGAGAATCTCCCGAAGGTACAATCTAAGAAAACATAATCAAGTTGACATCTTGGTCCTTTAGCTTTCTTGCCTACATATTTCTCTGGCAAACTTTGCAAACATTCAGGGGTGAACCTGCAATCTCCCGTATGTAATATGTTACCAAAGTTGCCTTCGAACATAAACATTACTGCCCCTGAAGTTCAAAATTCCAGAAAAAAAGAATATGTCAATAAAGTTCTGATAGGTCATTTCAAATTTCACAAATAAACAAAAATGGGGCCCACCCATTGCAAACACAGAGTGAAACAAACGAAGTTGGATACTTATTTTTTACTGTTTTTATTAGTTAAAAGTGTGTGTTTCCGTGTTTTGGGAGGAAGAGGTTGGGGTGAAGAAAGGAAAGTAGATAAACAAGAGCTCAACAATTCCACCCCAAGGATCTAAACCCAGTAAGAATAGGTGCGCACTCGAACAGGTCAGACAAGTAGAACACATGGTCTTATGTACATTACATGTATATGGAATAAGACGGGTTCAACAAAGAACTCCGTGCTTAATGCTGCCATAATATGGGACCCTTCTTCAGACATGGAGATCAGAAGAAGGTGTTACATGCACAAAAAGAATAAGTGCAAAGCGCAAACCCGATAGTGGAGGCAAGATGCTACCAAGAAGATTTAGATACAAGATAGGTACAAATTTTATACATACAGGTATATATACGCAAACAAAATTTTCCCCTGCTGCCGCAATGACTTTACTAGCCATATCTAGAATGTAAACTGTCCTCCCCTATTTGTATGTACTTCCTCCGGTTCGTGGTTTTGTTGGTTTATCAATCACCAACGACGATAAAGAGAAGGACGGATAAAAAGAAGGGTAATTTTGTCAAAAGCACCTTCTGCCCTGTAATTAGGCAGACGGACTTAAAAGCGCATAGAAAAACATATCCGGATTGTCCAACTACAATGGATGAAAGGCCAAAGTAGTGTATCAGGATATGAAGACCACAGATCATGGGCTTTCCTCGCCAAATCTTCCAACCTTTTCACAATTATAGTTTATTGCACTAGGGATCTCGCTAGCCTATCAAGGGATCAGCTTCAAAACCCTCAAGTTCTATAGAAATCTCTTCATCTAGTTCTCCATTGAGAAACGCGGTCAACATCCATATGAAAAAGTTCTAAATCCTGCTGGGCGACAATAGCTAGGATCAGGTGAATTGAAGCAAATCTCACCACTGAGGAGAATGTGTCTTCATAGTTCACACCCCACTGTTGGGTATAGCCTTTCGCCACAAGACGTGCCTTATACTTGTCAATTGACCCATCTGCCTTGCGAATTTTTAAAGCTAAATCCAGAGGGTATATCAGGGTCAAATTTACTGTTTGCCATCTTTTAAAATTTGATCTCTCATTTTTTGGCTATTTGTGAGTATTTTTGTGGTACTTTTGTGGTCCCAAAAATGCGAATAATGCACAAATATTATTTTTTGCATTTCATGGGCAGAAATAAATATTTTGGAGAGCTATATGACATTGATTAATTATTTATCAACCGATCATGATAAAAACTAATTATCATGCTCCGAATTTGAGTCCCAAAACTAAAAAAAAAACACAGTTTTCTTGAAAAATAAAATCATGATTTCTCACAAATCATGCTTTCAATAATCACGAAATTTTATGAAGTTCATCCTTAACCATAGTAGAACAAAACTATATAATTATTTTTCAGAATAACATGCTCAAAAATTTCGAATTTTTCATAATGGGTCTCATTCATGTATTCGGAAAAAATCACAACATGCACATAATTTATTCTAGCATGTTAAAGGCGAATCAACAAGTAATCATGCTCTGATCCCAATGTTGAATCACAATTAAATTCTCTACCACGTAATACGTAGTGGGTTCGAAAACATACCGTATGAAGTCTCCAAAAATTCTGACGATGGATCCTTGTTGTTACGAGCCTCCAACACGCTTGATATTTTTCGCAGGTACAAAAACGGCTACCAGAGTCAAGTTCTTCTTCCACGAACCAAATCCTAGAGCTTGGTGATTGCTCTAGGGAGAGTGCTATAGAGAAAGGGATTGTCTTGTGACTTATTATCTGTGGCTTGTAATTTCTTGGGATATCTCTAGCCTTTATATAGAGATAGCCTTTAGACATAGACTTTATCTCAAACACTTTGGAGATAAAAATGTATTTATCTCAAACACCTATGAGATAAATATTGTATTTATCTCGAACACTTAGGAGATAAATATCCTTTAAATAATTATATTTATCCAGACTAACAAATACATATTATCTGTTGTGGGCGGATAATGAGTTCACTGACCCAATTTATTAACAGTTTGTGTGTGTGTGTGTGTTTTTGTATGTGTAAGTGATTGTGTATGTGAGTGTGTGTGCCATGTGTATGTGTCATGAGTGTGTGTACGACTGTGTGTGTTGGGGTCGATGAATGATAGTGATGGCTGTGGAAGCAGATGGTGCAAGTGTGGCGGCATGAAGATGTAAGGGGAAGAAAGAGAGACAAACTGTTTTTTTTTTCACTAACGGATGCTATTGTTATTTTAAATGGAAGGGTTAAATCGTCAAAAGTCTCGTTCGGCCTATTATAGGGCAAACGGAGTTAAAAACGCGAAAAAATAAAAGATTTGGGATATCTTGCCTTCTTTTTTTCCACGTATTTTTAAGCATGTTCGTCCTATACTGGACCGGATGTGACATTTTACGTTTTTGCCCCAATAGTATCCCAGTCCGACACACAGCACACACACACACGTCATGAGGCAAGTGTAGAGGGTGTGGGTGGTGATAGGGCGTAGACTGTTGTAGGTGGCAGCAAGACGTTTGGAGAGTGTTGTACCGTGTGTGTGGATGGTGTGTACGAGGTTGGCTAGTAGTGGTGCCCAGCGTAGGGTGGGGGTGGGGTGAGATGGGAGGAGGAAGAAGAAGAGAAGAACAAAAAAGAAAACTTACGGATTTATGGATAATCATTGTATGTCCCATTATGGGACGGGGGGATAAAAATTACATATATTGTTTTGTTGTAATTAGAGGGGCAAAAAGGTAAAAAGTCGCATCCGGTCTATTATAGGGCGGATGGTTTAAGAAAATAAAAAAAAAATAGACTATCCACATATCGCCTACGGACAGCCAGATCCTGCTAGCAACTTAGCTTAAGTTGCCAGAACAGCCAAGAGATCACCTCCAACAGTTAATCCCTTGCCCATGCCTCCAAACCTTCCAGATCTTTGTATATGTATTGGGAGTTGATCCCTATATAGCACCAAAAAAATGTTTTTTTTTCTAGGTGTCACTTTAGAAAAAACAGCGTTTATTTGTTTTGCCAAAAGGAAAAAAAAATTCCGCTATTTGCAAGTTGTCTTAGTTTTTTTTTTCCATTATCTCTTCTTCCTCTCAACACCCCCCATTCCCCCCCTCCCGGCGTCCTTCCCCCAACGCCTCACCCACACCCGCTACACCCACCACCAGACCACAACCACCCACCGTTGTACCCACCACCACAGCACTCTACTGTATCCACCACCACCACTGCACACTACACCCTGTCTTACCCAAAATAACACATGGCCACACCATACCGCCCCTACCACTATACCACATTGTCGCCGCCACCATCAATTATACACTACCACACGCACACCTCCTCACAACAACCTCTTCCCCCCCAAACCATAGCCTCACACATACCCACAACACCAGAACACGGGTTCGATCTACCCCCCCTGCATGCTATGTACGTGTGTGCATAAGGTGAGTGATAGGGGTGGTTATTAGGGGGTTATAAGTTAACGGGGCTATTGCTAAGTTTGCGGCACATAGGTAATGGTGGTGGTTATGGGTTAAGAGGCGAGTGATGATGGTGGTTTTCGGTTCGGCCATCGGGTAGTTGCGGGTGATAGATTGGAGCTGGTGATGGTTTAATGGGGTTCTAGGTGGTTAGTGCGGGTGGTGGTGTGGGTAAGGTTGTGGTTGGGAGGGATTGGGGTTGGGGTTGGAAGCGAGAGGGAACAAGGGGAAGAAATGAAAGAGAATGAAAAAAACTTTTAAGTTCCGTACAAACCGCCTGTTGCTCGGGCTCTGAGGTAGGAATTTTTTTTCCCCGTAATAGAAGGTAGAGGTAGGGGCATTTTAGTAAAACGAACAGACCAGGCCGTCTGGCAAGTTTTTGAGAAAAAAAAAGGGTGATCTGAGCAGGCCACAATGTTCAGCCAACGATTCCAGATCAACCAGAAAGAATGCATATTTTTGTAGCGATATAAAGGGATAGTCCCATATAAGGGTGAGCACGGTTCGGTTTTGTTTAGTTTGGGGGTCAAACTGCAAACCGAACTATTACCCCTTCATTTTGGAAAATTATGAACCAAACCTAACCAAACACCGTTCGGTTTGGTCAGTTTAAACGGATCATAGTCGGTTTGGATCGATTTGCTACTTAAAGACGTTACTTTGCACGCTACTATTAGATCTAACAATTATTAAAAGTTGAACTTATATTTTTTCTAAATCGCATAATCTTGTTACATTCAATATATAAGTGCTCATTGATATATGAGAAAGAATGAATAAATATAGGAGAGATTTGTTTATTTAGATTTGCTTAGTACCATGTATGAGAAAATTACTGGTTAATGTTATTAAAAATGGATTGATATGTTATAGGTTGGTTCGATTTGGTTCGGTTTGAAACCGGTTTAAAAAATGTAAACGGTGAACGAAACAGAACCAAGGTCGGTTCGAGAATGTGAAACATAACTGTTAAGATTTTCGAAGGGTTCGGATTGGATAGTTTCGATTTGATAGGTTTGAATGGTTTGGTGCTCACCCCTACTCCCATATATACAAATGGGCCATATCCAGCACATCTCAACCATTCACACAGCGGAATGGATGGCTAAGATACTTCTTTAACTTATACTATTCTCCATCAACAATTAAGCCCCTCCGTTAGTTTTTTCCATCCAAAATGACATGTCGTCACATTTTTTAGGGTATTTATGTCCAACTTGTTTCCAACCTAGAGAAAGGTCCTAAACAATTTTCCCAACTCAATTTATGTCCTCTCCACCCACACGGTCCACGGATCCCCTGCCTCGAGCCAACACTGAACCCACTGCTACAGCAAACCAATGTCACGATCGACCAAAGCAACACTGTGATGGTGGGTGGGTTTGATTGTATCCTTAATTGTGTTATTGGTGGGTTCTGTGGTATTGGTGAATGTTGGTGGATTGGTAGTGTAGTGTTGGCAGATGGTGGGTACTGTGGTGTTGGCGGATATTGCTGGGTGTTGTGGTGTTGGGGTGGCTACACTGGTCTTAGTAAGGTTGTTGTTAGGTGGGTGTGGTAATATTGGTAGGTCGGTAAGGTGGCAGTGATGGTGGTTTTATGGGTGGGTAATGTGGCGGTGGTGGCGGTTTCTCTGGGTGGGCAGGTCGTGTTGTTGGTTGTTGGGGTGGTGTTATTCAATGGGTATCGTGGTGTTAGCAGATGTGTATAACGGTGTTGGTGGGTTACTATGGTGGTTTGTTGAGGTGTTAGTGGATGGATATGGTGGCATTGGTTGGTAGGAGGGTGGCGGTTAGCGGCTTTAATGATTTGGATGGTGGTTAGTGGTGGTTTATCATGGTAGTGTTGATTATTTACCCTTAACAATTTTTTTTCCTATCCATTAGCATCACTTCACAAAATACCCTAAAAAAAGTGACCATGTGCGGCACGTGGTCATTTTGGATGGAAAAAGCTAAAATGCAGGCTTAATAGATGACGGAGAATTGTACATGGATCAATTTCAAGGATTTTGAACTGTAGAGACCAACTAAAAAACGGGTGAAGTACAAGGGACTAAAATGGAATTATCCCATATAATAAAGTTGTTCAAAATTTTTAAACGAAATAAACGGGCCGCTGATGGACGGCAACTTGGCCGGAAGACGGATGCAACGGTGGCGATAGCTTGGACAGAGGACAGATGCGGCGATGGCCTTGCGCAAAGGAACAGTGGTGACAGCGTTAGCAGTGGCATCATTTATGGCAGCCGCGGCAGCGTCCTCTGGAAGTCGTCTTTGTCGAGCAGTGGCCGCGTGATGATGTAGATCGACAGAGAGAGACAGAGAGAGACAGAGAGAGTACAAATAAAACTGAAAGGGGGGAGAGAGAGAGAGAGAGAGGGAGGAAGGAAAAGAAGAAGTAGTATCGGATCGTGTGGTTAAATTCCAGATTTGGCAAAACTACTAAAGGAGACAAAGATCTCAGTCGTCCTATTGCTCAACGTGGACAACCGGATCACAACTAAGAAAATAAGGCTTTTCCTAGCGATGGGTTCGGATCAGCCTGTTTATATATATATATATATATATATATATATATATATATATATATACACACACATGTATACACATGTATACATGTATACACATGAATACACATGTATACATGTATACACATGTATACACATGTATACATGTATACATGTATGTATATACATGTGTGTATACATGTGTATATACATGTGTATATACATGTGTATACATGTATATATATATATATATATATATATATATATATATACATGTATATATATATATATGTATGTATGTATATACATGTATATATAGATGTATATACATGTATATATATATATGTATATATATATATACATTTATATATATACATGTATATATATACATGTATATATATACATGTATATACATATATATATATACATGTATATATACATATACATATATATATATATATGTATATATGTATATCTGTATATGTGTATATATATATATACATGTATATAAATATATATATATACATATATATATATACATGTATATACATGTATATACATGTATATATATACATGTATATACATATATATACATGTATATATATATGTATATACATATATATACATATATATATATGTATATATGTATATGTATGTATATGTATATATATATATATATATATATATATATATATATATATATGGGAGCCGATCCACACCCACTAGTGGATATTATCCACCCAACCGCAACAAATTGTTGCAGTTGCTAATCATTTCCCCCTCCCCCCACCCCCTCATGTCCTTCCCCCGCCCCCCACCCCCCCATCCCCCTCATGTCCTCCCCCCCCTCCCCCACCCAAAAAAAACCCAACCGCAACTAAGAGTTGCGGTTGGCCTCTTATCCATGGCCCCTACGCCCCCTCCCCCCACGTGGTGCCCCCTCCCCATGGCCCCACCCCTTCCCCCTCCGTGATGCCACGTGGTGTCCTCCCCCTAAAGCTTTGGACGCAAAGTCTTCTGCAATTTTTTTTTCTTTCGCAGCCTTTGACTACTGCTCACTCACGGACTTTTTTTTTCTCTGTCTTCTTTCATCTCTCTCCCTCACTTTTCTCTCTTTATAATCCCTTCTCCCCCGAACCCTTTCTTCCACTCTCCATCGTCTTTACCGACTGTCTTCTAACTCCATATCTCACCTACATAATCTCCACAACAATACAAACAAAAAATTTTACGCTAGAAGATCGGTAGATTTTTTCGCTAGAAGATCAGTGGATTTTTCTTCAAATATATCAAGTCAAAACAAGTAAGTAATTTGAATTTTCTTATAATTCAATGTTAATTTCAAATTGTTCTTACCAATGGATTGTTTAAATTGTGTTATGCTTAAATTGTTCTTACCATAGTCTAAAATTTGTGTTTTTTGACAGTTTTTCATGAATTTATAAAAAATAGCTAGAACTACATTTTGTCAAAGTGTAAAAAAGAGACCCTAGTTATTCTTAAAATATCTATATCAGAGAAAAATTTCAGATTTTTCCAAAGACTGGAAAAGGGTTAACTGATACAGGGAACCTTGTAATTTTGCAGTGTAATTTAAAATATCAAACTAGAGCGATTTCGCGCGAAACTTTTATAAGAACCCTAGGATGTTGGGAAGTTCCATTTCCTAGGAATTTGGACCATTCTGAGGTCATTGCCTATTTTTTGGCCGAAAGCTTTTACGCGTTCGATCCGGACACCAGGTCGGGATTTTTTGGCGAAAAGTTCGTAAAATACTTTTTAAATCAAGAATAAATTCAGGAAGCTGAAAATAGCATTTCAAAGCACTTTTGAGATTTTCTGATGCCAGGGGGCATTTTGGTAAATTGCCACCCCGAGAGGGTATTTTGGTAATTTTACGGTATTAAGGTTTTCAAAGGACTTTTTAGTCCAGAAGTGTAAGTCAAACACCTGAAAGGTTATTTTCGTTAGGGCGATAATGAACCCCTCGGGGCATTTCGGTAATTTACCGCTCATCGGGGGTATTTTGGTAATTGAACATTGTAAAATTTTACGGTCAATGAAGGAAATAAATTTTAACGCCATGTGTGTTCCTAAGGTGCAACACTATGTTTGTTTAATGTGAATACGAAACGTAATTGTCGCTAAAGGTGAAAACTTAATTAGACAGTTTTTCACGAATTTATAAAAAATAACTAGAGCTAGATTTTGCCAAAGTACAAAAAAGAGAGCCTAGTTATTTTTAAAAGATCTAGGAATTCGGGCCATTCCGAAGTCGTTGGCTAATTTTTTGGCCGAACGGGCTTTTACGCGCTCGATCCGGACACCGATTCGGGATTTTTTGGAGAAAAGTCCGTAAAATACTTTTTAGATAAAGAATGAATTCGGGAAGCTTAAAATAGCATTTCAAAGCACTTTTGAGATTTTCTGATACAAATGGGCATTTAGGTAAATTGCTAACCCGAGAGGGGTATTTTGGTAATTTTACTGAACGCGAGAGGGGTATTTTGGTAATTTTATGGTGTTAAGTTTTTCAAAGGACTTTTTAGTCCAGAAGTGTACGTAAAACACCTGAAAGATTGTTTTGAAGCTGGTTTGGGGCGTTAGGGTGATAATAAACCCCCGGGGGCATTTCGAAAATTTGTCGCTTACCGGGGGTATTTTGGTGATTGAACATTGTAACACAACTGGAGGAAATAATTTATAATTTTATTTTATTTAATTCTATGACTTGTTGAGAATGATATACATTTTTATTTTTTAGATTTCAGTATCAATATGGATGCAACTGGAGGAAATACTTTTTGTGAAGGTTCTGATCCACCTTACTTGGGTCAAGTTTTTCAAACACTGGACGAAGTTGAAGCATACTATAGAGCATATTCGAAAACGATAGGTTTCGGTATTAGAATTAAGACGAGTAGAAAACGGGCGAATACAGATCAAATTTGTGGAAGACTATTTGAGTGTCATAGAGGAGCACCGTATGTACCCCCGGTTGTTCAGGTCAGTGACGAAGGGCCAACAAGACAAAGAAAACGGGACACATTTCCGGGTACCGGCTGCAAGGCCCATGTGTATGCAGTACACCGGAGAAATGAAAGCCATTGGGTTGTGACGGGAGTGGAGTTGAGCCATAATCATCAGTTGATGACCCCTAGTAAGATTAGTCAAATTCATCAACACCGAGAAATAAGCGCGGCACACAGACAACTGATATTTACAATGGACGAGGCTAAAATTCCACCTTCTAGAATGATGGGGGTTTTCTCAAGCCAGGTTGGGGGGATTGACAAGTTGAGTTTCAACGAAGTAGACCTTCGAAATGAACTTCGTGTTCAGAGGAGAGAGTCTTTCGGTAAGAGTGATTCTCAAGCTACACTTGATATCTTTAGGCACCTTCAGAGTGAGAATTCTGGCTTTTTCTATAGTCTCCAACTGGATGATGAGAACCGCATTAGTACTATATTTTGGGCGGATGCCCGTTCTAGAGCTGCTTACCAAAATTTTGGGGATGTTGTGACGTTTGACACCACATACCGCACAAATAAGTACTCTATGCCTTTTGCTCCGTTCACCGGGGTGAACCACCACTATCAGTCAATCTTGTTTGGCTTTGCCCTGCTTAGGGATGAGACGGAGGAGTCATTTACGTGGTTATTTGAAACGTGGCTTAAAGCAATGTATCATGTTCCTCCAAAGACCATCATCACCGACCAAGATCTGGCAATGAAAAATGCAATCGCTAAGGTCCTTCCAGATACTCACCATGGCCTGTGCACATGGCACATAAGCAACAAGTATCCCGAACGGCTTCACAATGTATATGCAAACCATCCGACATTCAAGACTGACTTTAATACATGTGTGAAGAAATCATTGACGGTAGACGTGTTCGAGGAGAGGTGGGCCAAGTTAATGGATGACTACTATTTGCACAATCATGAATGGTTACAATCGTTGTATGAGATCAAGACACAGTGGGTCGGTGCCTACACCAAGCAGTTTTTTGCAGCCGGAATGACTACGACCTCGAGAAGCGAAGGTATGAATGCATTCTTTGATGGGTACGTAGGCCATTCTTCTAGTATACAAGAGTTCGTACTAGAGATGCAGAAAGCTCTTGACAGGCAATTTTTCCTTGAGAGAGAAGCCGACGCGGCTACAGTTTACAAAGAAAGAGCCATAGTAGTCTTTTCACCTTTGGAGGCTCATGCGGCTCAAGTCTATACAAAGGAAATGTTTAGACAGTTTCAAGAGGAATTGCTAAAGTCGAATCAATATAGCATGACAAAGTTGCATGAGTATTCCACCAGAGATCTCAAGGTTTATGCGTTGACAAATGTGACGAATTTCGCCAATCCGTGCTCTTCGTCGGCTCCGAGGAGCAGAAGACATTTTACCGTTGCAGTTTGTAAGGACACCGGGTTGGTTAATTGCAACTGTCAACTGTTTGAGCATAAAGGTATACTTTGTCGACACGCGTTAAGGGTTTTTAGCGCCAAGAATGCTTATGAAATCCCTCCACAGTATATCTTGGAACGGTGGACGAAGGAAGCCAATAGAGTCCACGGTCACATTCCTTACGTGCCCAATGTTTCAGTTGATTTCGAGCAATCTGAGACGCTGCGATATAATCACCTTTGTAACATCATGCACGGTTTATCATTGGATGCAGCGTCAACATTCGATGGGTACAGGTATCAAGTTGAAGCAGCCGCACGGGATAAGGCTAACCTTGCACAGTTTAGGGCGGCATTACCGGAAAGAAGAGACAGACCGCTCAATCGAGCTTCACAGCCAGTCATTGACGGCACTAGCCTGCAAGGTGAGGAGGACGACATTTTTGATCCGATTATTTCTCAAACAAAAGGGCAAAAACGAGCAATACGCATGAAGAATCCGATTGAAGAAGCAACGGGTCAAAAAAAATTGCGAAAGTGTGCGTTGTGTAATAAGATGACTGATCATGACAAGAGAAACCATTATAAAGTGTTAGGTATCGAACCTGGCAGTATGGTCGAAGAGGACGATGATGATGATGAGTGTTAGGGTTAATGGTTCAGTTGTATAAATTGAACTTTTATAATGATTAAATTTGTGATTTGGTTTGTGGAATCATAACTTCCGAAAAATAACGTAGTTTTTTTTGTCACTTTTTTTTTGCTCATTGCACCTTTGGCACGCTAGTTAGCCCATTTGTATCAATTTCGGAAAAAAAACGAGACACATTATTTTTTGGGTTTTCCTACGAAGGCCCTGTTCGGGCACACTTTAGGGGCCCAATTCATAACTTCCGAAAAATTACGTCGTTTTTTTTGTCACTTTTTTTTTGCTCATTGCACCTTTGGCACGCTAGTTAGCCCATTTGTATCAATTTCGGGAAAAAACGAGACACATTATTTTTTGGGTTTTCCTACGAAGGCCCTGTTCGGGCACACTTTAGGGGCCCAATTCATAACTTCCAAAAAATTACGTAGTTTTTTTTGTCACTTTTTTTTTGCTCATTGCACCTTGGGCACGCTAGTTAGCCCATTTGTCCAAAATGCACCAATAGTAATAGTAAGGCTAATTCAATTTTCAAAGCTTAATATCCAAAATACAACAATAGTAATAATAATCCATACGAACGTCTATTACATATCAGGATAATGGTAAGGAAGGCGTCTAGCTACACCCTTTTTCAGCTCCCAGGCTATCCTATATCTAAACGTCAGGGCATCGTTTCGAGACCACGTATCATATTCGAGCACATCCGAGCGAGCTATGTAGTCCATGTACTTGAGGACGTAAATCCCGCAATCATGACTGTTATATTGCTTTGGTCGGTTTTGTATTGTCACGACCGTCCAAGGATCAATCATTGTTTTGCTCGTGATGGCTTCCCCCTTAAAATGTCGGCACGCTAGTGGAATGATAGTAGTCTGCATCCAACAATAAAAAAGGATATCAAGCCTATATAACAAGAAGAATAGACAATGAGCGAAGGTCAAGAAATATAAACTAACCACCGCATTGATGTACGTGGAGTACACCTGCGCCAGCTGCCGACCAGGTCCGTCTTCCCTTAGGCTATCGTATATGTGGACCACTTTATTCTCTGGAAAAAAGAACTAATAGGAAGAAGTGGCTTGCATGAAGAGCAGGTAGCATGATTAGGTTCGCCTCAGCTGCGTGACATTGATAGTCCGCGTTCAAGTAGGAAAGCACGTTTGCAGATGGTCTCCATTCACCCTTGCTTGTCCCTCGCGTCCTCCTCCATTTTGTGAACTCCTTCATGCTATTCACCATGAAGGGGATAACAAAAGAGGCATACATGTTGAGCTTCAAAGTTTGGCAGGTGTTATAATTTAGCTCTCTAACACGGAGCAGATCTATATACGCGTCAATAAGAAAATTTGAAATATCTGTGTTTGCCGCCAACAGTCTTAGATCAGAGTGAGCTAGGAATCCTGAAACTGGAAAGTCTGCTGTAGCGATTGGCTCATGCCCAAAGTAGTGCCGGTCGATCCAATCCCGTTTGGCCGGACTCAATGGCTTCGTCGGTTGTCCTTTATCCGACCGGATGCTTGGGCGCGATGCCTGGATTCCTACTTGGGTCACCTGACTCTGGCGCCGATAGTCATACGCGTCAGGAGGCAAGCGAGTAGATGGCTCCCACACCTGACTCTGGGGCTGATGGTCGTACGCGTCAGGATGGAAGCGACTAGACGGCTCCCACACCTGACTCTGGGGCTGATGGTCGTACGCGTCAGGAGGGAAGCGAGTAGACGGCTCCCACACCTGACTTTGGGACTGAGAGTCGTACGCGGAAGGAGGCAAGCGAGTAGACGGCTCCCACACCTGACTCTGGGGCTGATGGTCGTACGCGTCAGGAGGGAAGCGAGTAGACGGCTCCCACACCTGACTCTGGGACTGAGAGTCGTACGCGGAAGGAGGCAAGCGAGTAGACGGCTCCCACACCTGACTCTCGGGCTGATGGTCGTACGCGTCAGGAGGCAAGCGACTAGACGGCTCCCCTTGGTAACCCCGGTACGCAAGACTAAAGTTTTGAACTTCAGTCTTGTACCTCTCAATGGACCTCTTGAGATTGTCAGGAGCCTGCGCGACAAACCAGTCAAACCCCTCCAGCTGCTTGAACACCTCAGTGCCCTGGTCAACCTAAAAAACATGCATACAAAATATGGCTAATCATTTCAGGCATGGTAGATAAGGCACGCAAATAAAAATTGAAACAACACTAGCCTGACTTACAATGTTTAATGCCCAGAACTGGTCATAGATCTCACGTGGTGCATACGATGTCTTCCTCGCCTGGGAAGGGCGATTCACCCTCGTGCGCGTCACCTTGAGAAACCATTGCAGGTACTCCTCAATGCTGATGCTGTCGGCCTTCAGCGATACAAGGCTATCATATGTTTCTTGCCAGGTATTCCACTGTTGCACCTCGTCGCTCAACAAATTCAAGGCATCAGGCACCTCGAAGTTCGGCCCTCGACCACTCCTGTACGACCGCATGTCTACAGCGGGTTTTGGTATCCCTTGTAGACAGCCAGCTTGTCTCATAGCTCGATCGGGCATCTGAAACTCACATACTTCGAAGTGAATAAGCGGCACCCGAACCAAACCTGCCAGCACGTACGACACCGGAAGTTGCCAACACCACTCATCCAACCGATGCATCACCTTGCTATATGGCTGCCATGTCACCTGGGATGCATTGAGTATCTCTAGTTCCCCCCGATAGAACTTTAGATGGTGGTGCGGGTCTACCCGTCTCCTCCGGTTGGTCGTAGGCCCCCAGGCCCACACCCTAGGCCACGTCTCATCAGAATATTCCCGCGGTTGTGGACGACCCGTGGGTAGCCTCTCGTAAGACCAAACCTGTGAATGCAAACATTATCTGGAATTAGCACATTGATGCACGAATATATTGACACGTCAACCAAGACAATAAATGCTCAAACCTGTAATAGAGTGAGGCAGGCGGCAATGGACTTTGCACTCTTTCTCGATGCTTTGTGCAGTGCTCGATATAGGTGCGCAAGGACAGCTGAACCCCACGAATACGAGTATACCTCCTCAAGATCCTCCAAGAACACCATATACTTCGGATGCACCGTGTTTTTCGAATGCGTAGGAAGTAATATGGCTCCAATAATATACAGAAGGAATGCTTTCGTATACGTCACGAAATCGTGAGGAGTGTATTCATCCGGTAGCACGCCATACTGCTCTCTTAGCCATTTAAGTTTGATGCCGTTCGTTGTAAGAGCTTCCCTCGGAATTCCCGGGAAATACTGCCTAGCCATCTTCGCTATGGATGCAGACGTTTTGCTCGAAGTAATGGGTTTGCCGTGACATGGGATTCCAAGTATAAATCCGACGTCCTCTAATGTAATAGTCATTTCACCAAACCGGAAGTGAAATGAGTTCATCTCGCTCCTCCATCTTTCAACTAGAGCGGATATAAGGCAATCGTCGTGTCGAGACCAAATCCCGGGATCGGTGAACATAGATAGATTTTGACGGTGTAATAGTTGTATTTGTTCCTCGTTTAGTACCCACTCATCGTGGTGACTTGTGCTTTGAATTGTTTCCAAAACACCCCTATCGACACCGTCAAATACGTCCCTCGCGACGTGGTCATCGTCATCGTATAGGATTGATGTATCATGAGGTCCGGCGTTGAAATCCATATATCTAAGAACAAAATATAATCGTAAACCAACTTAGTATCCATAATATTTACATTCCAAAACTATAAATGGATCTTTAACCTAGCTTACCAACGCATTACCAAAATGCCCACTGGCATCAGAACAATCTCAAACGTGCATTGAAATGCTATTTTAAGCTTCCCGAATTTATTCTTGATCTAAAAAGTATTCTATGGACTTTTCGCCCAAAAATCCCGAACCGGTGTCCTGATTGAGCGCTTAAAAGCCCGTTCGGCCAAAAAAATAGCCAACAACTTCGGAATGACCCAAATTCCTGGGGGATGGAACTTCCCAACATCCTAGGGTTCTCATAAAAGTTTCGCGCTAAATCGCGCTGGCTTGATATTTTAAATTACAGTGTAAAGTTTCAAGGTTCCGCGTATCAGTTAACCCCTTTCCAGTATTTGAAAAACTCTGAAATTTTTCCCTGATATAGATCTTTTAAAAATAGCTAGGGTCGCACTTTGGCAAAATCTAGCTCTAGCTATTTTTTATAAATTCATGAAAAATCCTAATTTAGACGCCCTAAAAATCGCTAGGGAAAATATTTTTCATCAAATACCGCTGCTGGCTGTGCAGCAGGATTTCCTACAATTGACGAGCCATTCATAACATAAACACAATTAACATTTGGTACAGACAACAGTTATAGCATAAAGTTAACGTTATACAAATATATACATCAACAGTCAACGCTAGTTAGTCAACTTTATACATTTTTACACATTACCCCTCCCTCCGTTTCCTTCTCGCTCTAATCTGGAGAAAATCTATTCCGTTCTTGAGCGAGTGCCATGTACCAATACTCCTCATCGAGGAGCATTTCGCGCCGATCCCTCGGCATCGGCCTCGCCGGATGAGTTTCTCGTAACCCATCCTGCATCATCCGAACCACCCTTCTCCCCGCATCAAAGGTATACTCTTCCCTTTTATTCGCTCGTGCCAACTCCTCACGACGACGTCGCTCTAACTTTTCTACCTCCTGCCCCTCCATGGCTCGCATCTCCTTCGCCTGATACACCAGGTGATCCCTTTCCCTCACTACCTCAATATACCTTCGTTTCCAAAAGTTCTCCACATGATGTGTCCGGTATACGGTGTTATGCACCTTCACAAATCCCACCGGCACCTCAGGTTCAGTCTCTTCCTGTTCCTCCTCCCCATCCTCTGGTCCGGACAAATCTATTTCCTCGGGCTCCTCGTCATTTGGCCAGGGGTCCTCCTCGGGATCTTCCTCCTCTTCGTCCCCGGCCATGACGTGCTCATCAATCCATCCAGCTCCAGCCATAATCTCCTGCAAGGCATATGAACTCACATCAGACTTACAACACGGTATAAGTAACTTCAACACCTTTCTGCCCCCGTACACACTTAATATTTATGTCTAGTTCTACGGACTTTTCGCCCAAAAATCCTGAACCGGTGTCCGGATCGAGCGCTTAAAAGCCCGTTCGGCCAAAAAATAGCTAACGACTTCGGAATGGCCCGAAATCCTGGGGGATGGCTTTAAAACAACCTTTCAGGTGTTTGACTTACACTTCTGGACTAAAAAGTCCTTTGAAAAACTTAACACCGTAAAATTACCAAAATACCCCTCTCGGGGTGGCAAATTACCAAAATGCCCCTGGCATCAGAACGATCTCAAAAGTGCATTGAAATGCTATTTTTGGCTTTCCGAATTCATTCTTGATCTAAAAAGAATTCTACGGACTTTTCGCCCAAAAATCCCGAACCGGTGTCCGGATCGAGCGCTTAAAAGCCCGTTCGGCCAAAAAAATAGCTAACGACTTCGGAATGGTCCGAAATCCTGGGGGATGGAACTTCCCAACATCCTAGGGTTCTCATAAAAGTTTCCAGCTAAATCGCGCTGGCTTGATATTTTAAATTACAGTGCAAAGTTTCAAGGTTCCGCGTATCAGTTAACCCCTTTCCAGTTTTTGGAAAAATCTGAAATTTTTCCCTGATATAGATCTTTTAAAAATAACTAGGGTCTCTTTTTTGCACTTTGGCAAAATCTAGCTCTAGCTATTTTTTATAAATTTGTGAAAAATCCTCATTTAGACGCCCTAAAAAATCGCTATTTTGGAATCTATAAATGTAATACCGCTCATCCGATCTCGGATTGATCTGATTTTTGTTTCCTTCAATTTGTATTTTTCGTTATCTTTGATTTGAGTCTACAATGACTATTTTTGAACTTTGAAATTAATATTGAATTGAATTATAGGAAAACCCAAAAAATACTTACTTGTTTTGACTTGATATATTTAAAAAAAATCTACCAATCTTCTAGCGGTTATCCACCGAGCGTAAAGACGATAGAGAGTGGAAGAAAAGTGGAAGAAAGGGTCAGCGGAAGAAAGGGTCAGTGGAAGAAAAGTGGAAGAAAGGGTCAGTGGAAGAAAAGTGGAAGAGGGTTCGGGGAAGAGTTTATAAAGTGGAAAAAAAATCCGTGAGTGACCACGTGGCATCACGGAGGGGGAAGGGGGGGGCATCACGGGGGGGACACCACGTGGGGTGGTGGGGGACCGCAACAAACAAGGGAGGGGGAAGGGGGGGCCATGGGGGGCATCACGGGGGGGGGGGGGACACCACGTGGGGTGGGGGTGGGGACCGCAACAATTTGTTGCGGTTGGCATGCCAACCGCAACAAAGTGTTACGGTTGGGCATGGTGGGGGGGACGGGGCCACGTGGCGGGGAAGGGGAGGGGGGACCGGGGGAAGGGGCCAACCGCAACACTTTGTTGCGGTTGGGGGCATGGGGGGGCCATGGGGGAGGGGAGGACGGGGGGGCCGTGGGGAAGGGAGGCCACGTGGCGGCCTAGGGGAGGACGGGGGGCCATGGGGGGAAAGGGAGGCCACGTGGCGGCCGAGCGGAGGACGGGGGAAGTGGGGCCATGGGGGAAAGGGGAGGCCACGTGGCTGCCGAGGGGGACACCACGTGGGTGAAGGGGGCCAACCGCAACTCTTTGTTGCGGTTGGGCAGGGGGGTGGGGGGAGACGGGGGGAAGGGGGAGGGGGGGCCATGGGGGAAGGGGGAGGGGGTCCATGTGGGCGCAACCGCAACTCTTTGTTGCGGTTGGGCAGGGGGGTGGGGGGGTGGGGGAGAGACGGGGGGAGGGGGAAGGGGTCCATGTGGGGCGCAACCGCAACACTTTGTTGCGGTTGTGTACTTACAATCAAAAATACCAACCGCTACTCTTTGTAGCGGTTTGAAAAATACCAACCGCTACAAAGAGTAGCGGTTTGGTGGTAAGCAAAAATTCCAACCGCTACTCTTTGTAGCCGGTTTGGTGGAGAAATTTTATTTCTCCACTAGTGGGTGTGGATCGGCTTATATATATAGGGTGTGGATCGGCTATATATATATATATATATATATATATATATATATATATATATATATATATATATATATATATACATGTATGTATATATATATATATACATACATGTATGTATATATATATATATACATACATGTATGTATATATATATATATACATACATGTATGTATATATATATATATACATACATGTATGTATATATATATATATACATACATGTATGTATATATATATATACATACATGTATGTATATATATATATACATACATGTATGTATATATATATATACATACATGTATGTATATATATATATACATGTATGTACATACATGTATGTATATATATATACATACATGTATGTATATATATATACATACATGTATGTATATATATATATATACATGTATGTATATATATATACATACATGTATGTATATATATATACATGTATGTATATATATACATACATGTATGTATATATATATATATACATGTATGTATATATATATATATACATGTATGTATATATATATATATATATGTATGTATATATACATGTATGTATATATATATATATGTATGTATATATATATATATACATGTATGTATACATATATATATATATACATGTATGTATACATATATATATATATATATATA